>WAAB01003866.1:1404-26046 GCA_013389865.1 Piaya cayana
TAAAGGTGAAGGCAATTGTGTTAACAAAGGAAAGAAACATGATCAACATGCAGTGTGCAGCCGCTGGGAAGGCAGCAGTGGCTGTGGCTGGTGCTCTCTGAGAGGCATCTGACAGCAGCTGACTTTAGGATGGGGCGGTACTGAGATGCAGTCTTGGAAAACCCAGCCAAGGGGAACATGCATAGGGTTTATTTACTGTTATCTGGATTTTTTTTCCTCTTCCCTTTGTGGAGAGGAGGGAGCTGCCCTTTTCTCCCAAGTAACAGGGGACAGGACAAAATGAAATGGCCTCAAGCTCCACCAGGAGAGGTTCAGGCTTGACATCAGGAAAAAATTCTTCACAGAAAGGGTCATTGGGCACTGGAACAGGCTGCCCAGGGAGGTGGTTGACTTGCCTTCCCTGGAGGTGTTTAAGGTGTGGGTGGATGAGGTACTGAGGGACATGGTTTAGAGATTAGCGGCAATGGTTGGACTCGATGATCTGGTGAGTCTCTTCCAACCTGGTGACTCTATGATTCTATGATTCTTTCAAAACTGAGAAAAGTTGCAGCTCTGAGGCATGCAGAAACCATGTCAGAGGAGACAGGAGGTGAGTCAGCTCAGAGTGAGCTCATGGGTTGCTTTGTCCCCACTGAGCCCCAGCATGGGTGCTTGGTTACATCCTTAGTCCTATCGCAGCCTGGCAGGTTCTGCTGCAGAAACCTCCCTTTGGGTCTGAGCGTAATCTCAATTCCTCCTGTTTAGTCAGGCGCAAAATCCTGCGGATTCCAGCAGTCTCCTTCTGTGGGTTGGAGTCTCTCTGTCACGACCGTGAACAAAGAAAAGAAAATTCTTACAGGTTTTTACAAAAGCACTTATTTCTTCGCATAATCTCTGTGGCCCCCTCTTTCCATCCAGCATCCCCAGACTCCAAGGTCGCATATATCAGCAATTACTTGGAGCCAGCTCTAAGGCAGGCGGACCTTAGGGGCTTTTGGCCGCAATTTTCAGAAAACTATTAAACTATCAAATGATTTCACAAGGGAGAAAGTGGAAATCTGGTCATGTGACTGGATAGGGATTAAGAATCTTGGAAAAAAAATTCACAGGAAAAAGATGATATCGCTAAGAATAATTCTACTTCGGTTGTAATGGAAACTGCATGACTTGGTGAAGCTTTTGCATGGCTGGATGCTTTAAGCAAGGATAATCATAAATAGAGATGAGTAGAACATGAATCAAAAAGGATCGAATACATATTTTTCTCATGGTAAATTAAGAGAAGATTGTAGGACTGGAAATTCAGACAAGGCAAATGCAATGGAATAGCATCACAACAGAACTAGCCATCTGCGTCTGCTTTAATCCCTGCTTGGAGGGTAGGGATGATAATAGGAGGATGTCTGCCTCTCAAGGAGAGTTTTTCTTCTAGTTTGCATTTAATTGTGTATTTTGCAGTTTCTCACACCACCAGCTATTCTGCTAAACTTGGTTTAATATGCAACAAACACTAACCGTGTAAACAACAAGTCTGTCCAAAACCCTTATTACAATTCCCAGAACCACTCGCAGGCTTTCCGAAACCCATTATTATAATTATAGGCAAGAATCAGAGGACACTGTGATTTGTGCCAAAAATACATATACATGGAATTGTTTGTACAGGCCACAGACAGAATGAGTGAGAAAAAAGGAAAGAGACGGAGATGCAGTTTCAGTGCTGCTCAATTCAGCAGCAGTAACACCCATCCCTTTTAATTTTTCCTCTTTGTTTTTCCAATTTAACTTGTGGCCGCTGAAATCCAGGCTAATATTTGCTTTGTCCTCCGTGCTCTTCTTTAGTATCAATCCAGGGAACCTTGAGCTCTTCCCTGGTTTACTGCACATCTTCCCCAGCTCCAGCAGCCCCTGCCCCTGGGTGAGGAGAAAGGTCTGCTGACAGATGCAGCACTCGGGACCCTTTGATCACAGCAGAGATAAGGAGCACCGCACTTCTGAAACTGCTGTTATAGTACTGAACAGATGCAAAATGCAAGCAAATTCGGTGGTAAATGCAAATGTAATGTGGATCTTAGCTTTATTAGTCCTTTGCACACAGTTCCTCTCTCTTGAAACACTTTGCAATCAAAAGACACTGGAGTGGACTATTTTGAGCCCGGATTTTTCAGCCTAAGAGGTAATGCTGATTAGGTTGTAGCAGCACAAAGCACCGATATCAATACTTTTCCTGAGGGTTTTCTCAGAGAAGTGTGGGGCCTGAGTCTGATCTTATATTAGGATATTTAGGGAGTAACATCACAGTGGTCAAGCTCCTGCCTGGGCATTGCAACTGATTTAATCTTCTCAAGTCAGCAGTTTATAGGGGCAATGGGTATAAACTGGAGAGGGACAGATTTAGACTAGACATAAGGAAGACTTTCTTCACTGTGAGGGTGGTGAGGCACTGGAACAGGTTGCCCAGGGATGTTGAGGTTGCCCCATCCCTGGAGGTGTTCAAGGCCAGGCTGGATGGTGCATTGGGCAGCCTGATCCAGTGGGAGGTGTCCCTGCCCAACACAAGTGGGTCAGAACTGGATGATCTTTAAGGTCGCTTCCAACCCAAACTATTCTATGATTCCAATTTGAGCAAAAAAATCATCAGTGTTGTTTTTTCGATATGTATACAAATACGAAAGTATGTGTATGTCTGTGTGTATGCATGTACCTATTTGAATATAGCTATATAAACATCTGAATGTGCATAGAGAACATAGTGAAACAGAGAACTCAACACGTCCTGCAGCGAGAGTGGCAGCAGTGATGTGCCAAGCACAGTTCTTACTTATGCCATGCCTCTCCCTATTTGAGAGCTGCCTCTGAGCACTTCAGTGCATCCCTCTTCTTTAGAAAAGAAAACCTAATGCCCAATACATGGTTTTCAGCCCAGAAATTGAGAGCAAGAGAGATGAGATCAGCTGCTGGGAATGGAGGCACCTTTATGGCTCTGCTGTATCCTTTCTCCTAAGGCCACACTGACCAGGAGACTGAATGCGTTGGTTTAAATGTAGTGGAGTGGTGCATGGGATGGTAGGAAGTGGTTTAATCCAGTTGTTGCTCTGTCTGCATACTGACACACAGAAACTGAGACTAACACCTCATTAGGGATATGTCTGATCACCAAGCAATATGTGGCAGTAAAAAAATCACTATATTGTGGAGCACAAGCAGTCTCTACATTCGTATATCAATTATGTCCTCTGATCTGTTCATAGGAGAACACACGAAGACTCTGGCACTTAATGTTAGCTAAACTGCAACTCTTTTTCAACACCAACAAACCACCAGTGTGTGTAGTTATTTGTTTCCTTAAGATGATTATTCTAGATAGCTCAGTTCAGTTCAGAAGCCCATTTACACCCAAGGGTGGCTCAAAAGACACTGCAGAGGACAAAAAGTAGGACAATGCAGTCTGAGATCCCAGGGTGGAGTAAATCATGTCAGAGTTTCACATTTCCTGACTTTAACTCTGCAAAATATCACATAAGTCCATTGGTTAGGTTCGGCTTTCAGTATGCAGAGGCAGAGCTCAGCTGGCTTGGACAGAGTCAGGCTGAGTTACATCAACTGAGGATTTGGCCTTTTATATTTATTGGTCATTGCCAACTGAACTTGCAAAAGGGAAAAAAAACCCCACCCAGGCTGAAGCTGAGCCAAGATGACCAAAGAGGTCATGAAGCTTTTAGAATTATTAACTCCTATTAGTATAATAATCCTTTTTATGGCACCATAAAATTACATAGTGCCTTTCTGGATGCAGATAAACTACCTTCCCTGTGCTGAAGGGCCATCCCTCTCACAAAACACAAAGGATTACCTGTGTCTGTAAGTCCTTGCCCTTTGTCCTGCTGCCCTGGGACCTCATCCATAGATTAAATCTTCTGTGGGAGGAGTCCTATCACCTCATATCCTCAAATCTCTCTTCCACACTTCCACCAAACAGACTTCAAGGGATGTGGAAAAATCATGCATTCTCCTCAGTTTTAATAGCGGGGGAAAAAAATGCATTTCCTTTGTGGCACCTTTGGGCTAGAGCTGCTGCTTCTCTGTTCTGCAGGGATATGTGGGGTGCGGTGGGAGGATGGAAGAGGGCTTATCTGGAAAAGTAGGACAGCTGTAGTTTTTGCACATAGTTTTCCCATGGGGTGACTAAATGATCAGAGGGATACTGCAAGAAATTCATATCAATCTTGTATTAACATCACAAACACAGTGAGATTTTCTGCACTCCCAAATACCAGTGACCACAGGGACAGCTGTAGGGCTGGAGCGGGACAGAGGTTCTCTCCAGGATAACAAATCATGTTGTAGCAGAACCTGGACAAACATAAAATGCAAATCCTAGGCAAGTGACTCTTTCCCACACACCAAATTCTGCAAGCCTGCAGAATAACACATCGACATTTTTTTCCTCTAGCTATAGGAGGTGGAGATAGATGGCATAGAAAGTGGCGTTCATATTAAAAAAGACTAATCAATTCATTAAAGACTGAAAATCAACCTAGAAAAGCATTGAAGTTTTCAGACACCCAACCAGTCTATTTTTTTGCTGCTCATGTAAGCTGTGCGAATAGAAAGTGTTTATTGCTGTGCAATCCTGCTGAGTCAGAGTCTCTGGGTCATATGATGTAATATGTTACAATCTGGTGAGAAATCCAGGCTAATACTGGTTGGTTCTTTTGGTGGTTGTTGAAAGTATTTTAAACCAAAATAATTGCTTGAACATTGACTTCTGGGAAATGCATCTTTGTCAACTTCTGGGAGAAGAATTTCTTTTGATAGTGATTTTTTGAGGTGTTTTAAATTGCAAGCTGAAAACTGATGATGATTTTTGATGAACAGAAATGATCAAAATTTCATTTTTTTCCATGAAATAGTTGTTTAGAAATTCCCAGGCTTAAAACCGCTACTATCACACTTCAACTCCTTATTCCCCCAACAACCCCCACCCTATCTTTCTTCTGAAAATGATTAACGAGTGTATAGCTTTGATTTCTTTTCTTCTTATCCCCTTTCCTCCTACTCCCCCGATACAAATATTTTTGAGCAATATTACTCTGGACGGCAGATGTTGCTTATTTCAACTAAAAATAAATAATCCAATGCTTTAACAACACATAAAACAGACAATTCAATGTGACCAGGAATATTGCTAAAGTAATAGTAAAAATCCCACTCAGACTTATACACATTTACAGACTCTGACATTGTCACGTACAGAACACAGAAATCTCCAGTTCTGGTTGATACCAAAGTGAAATAAAAGGGAGTTGCATTGGCTGGGATTTTCCACCAGCAGCAGCAAAAGAATAAAAAAATCAGCACGGGGCTAATGAAGATGAATAGGTGCAGAGAAAATGGAATTTTCGTGTTTCTAGGGGTTTTGAAACAACAGTGAGTAAAATCTTCCTAACAACATAATTTAAAAAAATAGCATGTGGATGTTGAATTAATCTGGGCTGCCACTGCATCAGTTTCAACCGGCTTCAGGAGAGAGGTTTTCTTCAGGGAGAATTAAGAAACAATGCCAGTAGAAAGCGACCCTCAAAAATCTGTGTTCATTTTGGTACAGGACAAAAAGCAAGGTCCCTCTGTCAGCTCTGCTCCCACTGTGTATATTCAGTCAGTGAGTGAGCCTTGTGGGGACATCACGTGTTGAGGTGTAAGGGACTTCCTAGGTACAGGACACTGATGAGATACTGGAGCAGCCGTATCTGCTCTGGTCATGGCTTTCACACATTATCATAGAATCATAGAATAGTTTGGGTTGGAAGGGATCTTAAAGATCATCTAGTTCCAATTCCCCTGCAGTGGGCAGGGACACCTCCCACTGGATCAGGCTGCCCAAGCCCCATCCAACCTGGCCTTGAACACCTCCAGGGATGGGGCAGCCACACCTTCCCTGGGCAACCTGTTCCAGGGCCTCACCACTCTCATTGTGAAGAAATTCTTCCTTATGTCTAGTCTAAACCTACCCCTCTTCATTTATGGACTGTACAGAGTGATCTGCACGTCATACACTTTGTGTTTTCAGCTTTCTCCAAGTGTAGGTACGTGACAGCAGAAAAGCTGAAGGTACATGAAGACGGCCTTACAAGAGCAAGAACATGGGGCAAGGATACAGGCTGCTTCAATTCTGTCCCTTGATTCTGCTGTTGGTTTGCTGTATGAACATGGGGAAATCACTTGATTTCAACTTCATTGGCTATAAAATTGGTTAGTAAATACTTCCCTCCACCTCTTTTTGATATCTATGGATTAAAGGAGCTTGTTGTGGGTATATTTTGTCAATCTTCACAATAATCTTCACTTCTACAGAGAAGTGAGGCTGTTCTGCTGGACCAAAGAAAAGACAGCGCCTCTGCAACAGACCCCTTTGCAAAAATTTGGGGACCAAATATTCCAGTAGCTGAGAGGCTGCACGAATACAGCTCTTGAGCTCAGCAGCACATAGTGTCCAGCTCAGCAAGAAAAGAAAGCTGGAGTCTTTGGGCGTATTTTGATCCAGTTTCTGGCAGCAGCAAGTTCCTTGAAACTCCTTTCCATCTTCCTGAAGGATTGACTTGGCTAAAGCAGTGCCCACTGTTGCCTGACACAGTCAGTCATATAAGGTCAAGCTCATTAGATATACGGAGCTCTGTGTGTGCGGGTTCAGCTTCCACAGCATTATGGCACAGGGAACCATTCTTCCATTACACGGAGATCTATAAGGAATCGCTGCCATTAGCGGACTCCATTAAACGCAATACATGTGGGAAAAATTGCAGTTTGATTTAGTTTAGCAACATGGAGATATTGGCAAGATAATCACATAAAAGTGACACCTTTTATGGCCAAGCTCTTTGATTTTATGTCAGTGAGTTTCAATTTCTCACATTTTTATGTTCATATATAGGTTCTTGTTCTAATGTATGCATTAGCTGGCGTAAAGGTTAAATAGATTGTTTTAGCATTTTGGGATACAGATTGTGGCTACGCACAAATCTTCAGTGAGCTGGGTGAATTATTTTAGGTAGGCAGCGCCTATAAGAAGGGAGCAGGAATTATTCCTCTGACATGGTGCCGTCTGATAAAAAAAATAAAGGAGAAATGGAAAACGAACAATGAAAAAAAAAGATATATATGTAATGTGATTTGAAAGGCAGAGCTTCATGCTTTCCAAGTACTTTCAGAAGGAGCAGATGGTGTGGGTCACCCTGCTTCATGAAATGCTCCAAATCTGAATATTTATTTTGAATGCAAAAAAAATCCATTCCTTGTGAGGCAGATTGCGATCTCCCTTACATCAGCAGAACTGTCTGAAGACGGGATTGGCACTGGCTTGATAGTGAGAGTTACAGAGGGCTGGAGAAGCTGAGACCTTAACCTGGCCCTTCTGTGGAGAAAGTCAGTCTCAAGGTCTGGTTCCATGGTTAATCAGCTAAATCTAAACACCTGTCTTGTTCCGGTGTTTCCAAAATCAGAACAATTTTGTGATGAAACATCCTATTTGGGAACGTATTCAGTGTAGGTGCTAATTNAAAGTAATAGTAAAAATCCCACTCAGACTTATACACATTTACAGACTCTGACATTGTCACGTACAGAACACAGAAATCTCCAGTTCTGGCTGATACCAAAGTGAAATAAAAGGGAGTTGCATTGGCTGGGATTTTCCACCAGCAGCAGCAAAAGAATAAAAAAATCAGCACGGGGCTAATGAAGATGAATAGGTGCAGAGAAAATGGAATTTTCGTGTTTCTAGGGGTTTTGAAACAACAGTGAGTAAAATCTTCCTAACAACATAATTTAAAAAAATAGCATGTGGATGTTGAATTAATCTGGGCTGCCACTGCATCAGTTTCAACCGCCTTCAGGAGAGAGGTTTTCTTCAGGGAGAATTAAGAAACAACGCCAGTATAAAGATACCCTCAAAAATCTGTGTTCATTTTGGTACAGGACAAAAAGCAAGGTCCCTCTGTCAGCTCTGCTCCCACCGTGTATATCTAGTTAGTGAGTGAGCCTTGTGGGGACATCACGTGTTGAGGTGTAAGGGACTTCCTAGGCACAGGACACCGATGAGATACTAGAGCAGCCCTACCTGCTCTGGTCATGGCTTTCACAGATTACCATAGAATCATAGAATAGTTTGGGTTGGAAGGGATCTTAAAGATCATCTAGTTCCAATGCCCCTGCAGTGGGCAGGGACACCTCCCACTGGATCAGGCTGCCCAAGGCCAATCCAACCTGGCCTTGAACACCTCCAGGGATGGGGTAGCCACAGCTTCCCTGGGCAACCTGTTCCAGTGCCTCACCACTCTCATTGTGAAGAAATTCTACCTTATGTCTAGTCTAAATCTACCCCTCTTCATTTATGGACTGTACAGAGTGATCTGCATGTCATACACTTTGTGTTTTCAGCTTTGTCCAAGCATAGGTATGTGACAGCAGAAAAGCTGAAAGTACGTGAAGACAGCCTTACAAGAGCAAGAACATGGGACAAGGATACAGGCTGCTTCAATTCTGTCCCTTGATTCTGCTGTTGGTTTGCTGTATGAACATGGGGAAATCACTTGATTTCAAGTTCATTGGCTATAAAATTGGTTAGTAAATACTTCCTTCCACCTCTTTTTGACATCTATGGATTAAAGGAGCTTGTTGTGGGTATATTTTGTCAATCTTCACAATAATCTTCACTTCTACAGAGAAGTGAGGCCGTTCTGCTGGACCAAAGAAAGGACAGTGTCTCTGCAACAGACCCTGTTTCAAAAATTTGGGGGCCAAATATTCCAGTAGCTGAGAGGCTGCGTGAATACAGCTCTAGAGCTCAGCAGCACATAGTGTCCAGCTCAGCAAGAAAAGAAAGCTGGAGTCTTTGGGCGTATTTTGATCCAGTTTCTGGCAGCAGCAAGTTCCTTGAAACTCCTTTCCATCTTCCTGAAGGATTGGCTTGGCTAAAGCAGCGCCCACTGTTGCCTGACACAGTCAGTCATATAAGGTCAAGCTCATTAGATATACGGAGCTCTGTGTGTGCGGGTTCAGCTTCCACAGCATTATGGCACAGGGAACCATTCTTCCATTACACGGAGATCTATAAGGAATCGCTGCCATTAGCGGACTCCATTAAACGCAATACATGTGGGAAAAATTGCAGTTTGATTTAGTTTAGCAACATGGAGATATTGGCAAGATAATCACATAAAAGTGACACCTTTTATGGCCAAGCTCTTTGATTTTATGTCAGTGAGTTTCAATTTCTCACATTTTTATGTTCATATATAGGTTCTTGTTCTAATGTATGCATTAGCTGGCGTAAAGGTTAAATAGATTGTTTTAGCATTTTGGGATACAGATTGTGGCTACGCACAAATCTTCAGTGAGCTGGGTGAATTATTTTAGGTAGGCAGCGCCTATAAGAAGGGAGCAGGAATTATTCCTCTGACATGGTGCCGTCTGATAAAAAAAATAAAGGAGAAATGGAAAACGAACAATGAAAAAAAAAGATATATATGTAATGTGATTTGAAAGGCAGAGCTTCATGCTTTCCAAGTACTTTCAGAAGGAGCAGATGGTGTGGGTCACCCTGCTTCATGAAATGCTCCAAATCTGAATATTTATTTTGAATGCAAAAAAAATCCATTCCTTGTGAGGCAGATTGCGATCTCCCTTACATCAGCAGAACTGTCTGAAGACGGGATTGGCACTGGCTTGATAGTGAGAGTTACAGAGGGCTGGAGAAGCTGAGACCTTAACCTGGCACTTCTGTGGAGAAAGTCAGTCTCAAGGTCTGGTTCCATGGTTAATCAGCTAAATCTAAACACCTGTCTTGTTCCGGTGTTTCCAAAATCAGAACAATTTTGTGATGAAACATCCTATTTGGGAACGTATTCAGTGTAGGTGCTAATTCTCCTGTAAGAGGTATAGATAATTCAGGAGTAAGGTCAGCAGTGTGTGTCTGAAGCATTTCACACTCCCTTGTGGTGTGAGGCAGTCAACAGGAGTTCAGTGCCATAGAGCCAGCTGATACCCACTGTTCCTCGTCATCATAGTTACCCTAGACCAAACAGACACCCCAATGAATTCATGTATTGATATCACTTAAACCACCTTGGAACACTTAATCCCTCAATTTATCTTTTCTTTATATGCCTTTAGTCTATGCTCTCTAAAAACCTTCTCCTCATGACCCTGCTACTTTACTAAGAACTCTTTGAACGACTGATATTACAATTCTACATTCTAATAGGTGATTTCTTTCTCTCTCCTCCCCACCCCCCTTCTTAGCTACATCTAAAAATCGTTTGCCTCAATCAGCTCCTGCTCTAGATAGATTACTCTTCAACACATGAAGGGAATTCAAGTTGTCTTTTTAAATCTTTCTCTTCCCCCCGCACTCCACATCTTCCCAACACCTCTCTGTCTTTTCATTTCATCTCATTTAAATATTCAGCCCAATTTCAAGGCTTAATAATGATGAATAAGATTGAGATTAGGATTTAATAAGAGTGTTAAGGAAACATTTGTCATTCCAATGGCTGTAGTTCTTGGCTGAAATTGAATTGGCATCCAGCCTCTGGGCATGCGTGGAGTGAAGCTCTTTACTGGCTCCCACTAGGATTTTCTCCAGAAGAACAGGAAAGATTTTCTATAATCAGCTGTGATCATACAGGAGATGAGTTACTCCCTAGCTAATTGTCCCCTCTCAGTCTTCTTCCTTGATTAAAGGAAACTTGAATCAAGGACTGAAAAGCCTGGAAGCTCTGCATGGATTGAGGTCTTTTTAGGTACCAGGTCCTTGTCCTCTTCATTAATGCATTTCACATCCAGGTATGACTTGGATAGCTGAATCAGTGTTTTCTAGAGTCTAAACTCCCATTTGGCAATGAGCTGAATCTCAGTGACAAAACCTAAATCCATAAGTAAGACTCAGCCTGACCTTCAACAAGACTGGGTTGAATATTAGAGTTTGGCCTATGTGGACGTGCTGCTGTCAGATCAAAGCTCAAGGAGGATGCGTGTGTGAGGGGCACACTAAATTCCATTATTGCTTTACAGACGTCTACTAATACCATTAACTACGTGCAGGATGAGCTGAGTATCTCTTCTGGGAGCTGCATGTGAAGATCTGCAAATAGTCAAGGTGAGCTAAGTAAAACTCTTGTGGACCTGCAAGTCCAGGAGTAACTTGGTGCCCAAGCAGAGTGTGCTGAGACTTGGAAGCTCCCCAACATGACCTGCCTACACACAGGGAAGAGCCGTCTTGAGGGAAGGGGAGAATGCCAGAATTTCTCTGAGAAACTGCTTTCAAACTGAGCTAGTTTTCCGTTATATTGTGCTTTTAAAGGAAGAGCCGCTTGTAGGGGGTGACTTGTATCTTTTAAAATATGGTTTGGTGCGAGTAACCACGGCAAGTCTCATGTTTCAGTTCTCCACCCTCAAGCACTCTGCAACTTCTAGTTATCTTCTTGAGAAGAAACTCTATGGATCGTGCTAGTTTCAGTCCTTTGGTCATTAAACAACTGATCTATTTAAACACTTACAAACCATCCACAACGACTGCCGTGCTTGCACTCAAGATGTTGTCATAGCAACAGCGGCTCAAACTGTTTTGACAAGGGCTTGCTGAAGTGCCTGTTTGCCTTGTGCACACAAGGCCCAAAGAGGCTTAAGGCTTCTAAAGTTTTAGAGACAGATTCCTGACAGAGGAAAACTGCTGAAGCTCTTTAGAAACCAGGGGGCTCGTGCCACTCTACTCTAGGCGAGGGTGTGGACCTTAGGGGTGTTCCAACTGCTTAAATTGCTCTGCAGTTTTAGGAAGTTTACAGTAAGCCTCTTAAACTACTCTAAGGGCTTACACTATCTTAAGCCTCTTAAATTATATTAGAAAAACCTTACAGTATTTTGGCAGAATCTACAGTTTGGAAGTACTCAAGGTTAGAAAAAAAATCAAGCTTGGATCGCCTGATAGATTTTATTGGGACTTAAATGTGTTTGATGAAATATTGTTTTAATAATTTTAAAATGATAAACTTAAATAATTGCTTTGCCAGTGTATATTAAGGGGATTGCTTATGAACATACATTAAACTATTCAGACTGGGAGAAAATGCCATCATTTGTAATGTCACAATTTCCTGGTTTAGGTGTTATTAATTTTACAACCACTTGCCCAGTTTTCTTCAAGTTTGACTTAATTTTTACGTCACAACTACCTCTACAAAATAAGACAGTTTGCTAAGTCCATCCTGATCTACTTTTGAGAAATCAAAGTGTGAAATATCTGATCAGAATATACGAGGAAACGACATTTTTTTCCCAAACTCAAATAATTCAAAACCAGATCTGCTGGTACTCATGAAAATTAAATAACAAATGAAAAAAAAACCCAAAGCCCTTTGGCTGAGACTAAATTGAACAGATTTCTTCATGCACAATTGAAAGGAGAGATTAAAAGGGAAGGAACTAGAAGGTTAATGTGACTACAGGGATGGTGACATGACTTTCCTATCAAACTCACTAGCTCCTCAATTTTAATAATTCTCTATTCATGATGATTTTTTTTTTGTAACATGAGAAGAAAATATTGATCTTTTCTATGTTTCATCATAATTAGAGTGCAGTTGGAATATACCAGCAGAATATACCATATACATATACACACATACACACAAAGAATTTTTTTGTGCTTTCCTTCAAAATTCATCAGTTCTCTCGTCTTCCCCATCTGCCTACCACAAAAGTGGTCAACAAAAAGGCAACAAGTCTTTCCCATGAAAATCTCGTGCCACCTGTGAGAAGAAGGTCTGGCTTTAGCAGCACTGGTGCCGTGCCTGGAGTCTGTCCACATGAACAAATGGGCACCATATGTGGTTGACAGCTACTTCGTTCAATCTCAGCAAAGCAAATTGATTTGAGTGCACCAATTTGATATCGGTCTGTTGGGAGCCATCAGATGATCCTTGATTTTGACAACTCAATTGGCAAGGAGGTTATGTTCCTACAAGGCAAGGGATGAAGTAACTACTAACCCAAATCTTTAAGCCAGACTTGCATCAGACCCGATCTTCATCTTTTCTGAAGCTTGATAAACTGAAGCGTTTTTAACAATGAACGTGTTCTGATTGGTTTGCAACCCGGCGCTCAGTTACAGAAATCATCAACATGATCAAAACTAGAAATAGATCCTGGAAAGGCTGTGTTCAAAACAAACTGAGAAACTGATTTACCAAAAGAGAATGAGAGCCAGTCTGCATAGTTTGTCTCTGCACTCAAAGGAGAGGTGGGGACGAGTTTCCTGTTACTGTTTGCAACTTGAATATTCCAGTTTATTTTCATTTGTGTCATTTTTGCCTGAAGTATCTGAAAGCCCAAGTGCTGCTGAAAAGTGACCCAACCCCCCAAAACAGTGTTTTGCCTTTGAAAAATTCCTTGATCTGCTGCACAGAAGAAGAAAACCTACACAGAAATGTAGTCCTTCCATCCAAACATTTTCTTACCAGTTTATGTTGTCTTTTTAGACCTGTGCTTGTGTGAATTTGGAGCCTTATGACATCTTCGATGAGGCTGAAAGTCAGAGGGTCATCACAAGCTCTGGGCATCACTCACAGAGTGCCCTATACCCCTACAGCCAGGTTTTCCCTGTGCATCTTGCTAGTTTACACAGTCCTAAGCATTTTTCTAAGTATTTCTATCTCTCTAAGTATTTCTCTATTGTTACATCACTCGTGTATGTATGAGAACTTTGAACATCTGAACTCCAGGCTTTTCACCCCAGGAAAAGACTGAACACAGCAGCAATTATGGGGGGGGGGTGGGGGGGGAAGAGGAGGAATTGTTTTCTGTTTATCAGTATTATTTTGTGGATATTTTTGTAACATCTTTTAGAGATTAAGTTCAATTAGGAAACAGATGGCACCAAAATATCGTCAAACATTTCTGATGGGCAGCAAATTACTGACTTAATTATGTAAATAATTAAAATTTATATTTACACCTGATCATCCAAATGAGGGTGAAAATACCAATTTCAGGGTTTGTTATGACTGCTGGCAGGGTGTCAACCTGTGAGCAAGTCGCTCCCTTTCTTCAGCTTTCAGATGTCTCTCTTAGATCCTAGAACAGTCAGAAAAAAAAAAACAAACCTGGAAAAGGGGAAAAGAAAGAAAGAGTGGATAGAGACTCCCGACTAAGCTTCTGACATGTAGGCACTCTCCCAACTTTAAAAGGAATCCCTACACTGGTTGAAAGGAATTTGTTATTAGCAGGATCACTGCAGCTGCATCCAGAGGTACCGGGCTACGATCAAGCTGGTTTGGTGTGAGTGGCTCTGCAAAGCTATTGAGAGAGGCAGTTCTTGCACTTAAGGGCTTATAGGCCAGATAAACAGGGCTGACAAGTAGTGGAAAAAAGAGTGAGAGCAAGAGGGAGCCAGACACTTTTATTAACTTCTGTATTACAGATGCAGAACTGAGGCACAGAAAGAAAAAATGTGTGATTCTCATTTGCACTAAATTTGCTTTCCACTACTCTGGCAGCATAAACGGGCCATGAAGTGGGTATATATTACATTTACACTCACTTTTCACTTCTCCCATGATGTTAAATGCTTCAGCATTAGTGAATATCAGACCCAATAAGATTTCTCTAAGATCACAGAGGAAATCGGTGCCACTGAATACACATTTTCTTAGTGCTACTTCAGTGCCTTAATTATATGATATCCTTTCACCCCTTTCTGGGCAGCAGTCTTATACACATAGATACACATATTGCTATCATTCCTCTTGTGTTTATTTAAACTGCTTTTCTGAGAATCCACAAGGAACCCAGATAACTAGTCAACTTTTCCTTGTCTTCTTTTGCCTTTACTTATTCCTCTAGACCATGATGGAGAAATAACAGGGAAATGAATGCAAAAGCTCCGAGGTAGTGGTTGAGATCAGCTATTGACTTCCAACCTTCAGTTTTCTGGCGTGTGCATCTTAGGTCCTATTTTTTTTCCAGACTCAGAGATGGGGATGCTAAAAGCCATCAGGAATCATCACTATTTGTTTTATTTCTTGTATCCTATGCCTGAGAAAACTTGCCACCATAAGGGTGGATTTGCCTTCAGAAAACTAAAACTCCTGGTTGTTTAGGACATCAGTTTTCTTCACATAACCTCCTCCAGAGATCAGGATGGGTAAAACAGACACAACCCTATGGTTTTGATTCTAAGCCATCTTTGAAGGTCAAAATTGGGCTGTTGTGGTTCTTCCTGCTTTCTATGTTATGGGTTTTGCGATATTAAGATTTTTATCTTAGCCCTATTTTATCAGCTCTATTCTCCCGTCCCTAATTTGGAGCCAGTGGGGGTGGGGAGGGGAGAGGTGATAGGGAGGTCAGACAAATGCTTCTATTGATATCCTTGTAATAAAAAGAGCTTTACTTTCCTTTCTGCTGATAGCAGTCAAAGGAGCTTTGCTTTTGATAAAATTAACCTTGGAGCCAGAAACAACAGAAGCTGCACTGATTTCATCAGCCCTTCTATCTGAGGAGACGTGATCACTTACTAGCAATGAAAGGGGACATGTTGCCTACACGGGCAACTAATGTAATAGGACAAATTCCTCTCCTCAGCTCAGCACAGTGGATCTCACTAATAGTCTGTGCTCAGAGTTTCAGAGTCTTGTCCCACCATGGGGATGGAGAGAGAATGAGAACAAGGCATTCACGTTGGTGAAAAATGCTGATTACAGACTGGTTCATTCCCACTTGCATCTTTATGGGGACTTGTTTGGATGTATTTGCCTTGATGTCTTTAGGAGGACATTTGCTTGAAGTCAATGCACATCTCAAAGCTACCCAAGTGCTGAAGTGCTAAGTTGGATCATGGTCCAAAAGGGAGTTTCCCCAGGAGGACACTGGCTGGAGAGATATTAAAAGGAAAATAGCCTTGTTCTTCCAATCATCCTCAGCACTGCTTGCAAGTCATAGAATCATGGAATCATAGAATCACCAGGTTGGAAGAGACCCATTGGATCATCGAGTCCAACCATTCCCATCAAACACTAAACCATGTCCCTCAGGACCTCGTCTAATCGTGCCTTAAACACCTCCAGGGAAGGCAAATCAACCACCTCCCTGGGCAGCATATTCCAGTGCCTAATGACTCTTTCCATNAGGGATGATTCTGTCTTCTCAAACTTGAAGCCACGTTGTTAACACAAGCAGATTTTATGATTTAAGTGCTCCCCCAACCAATCATTTATTAAATGTTTCCTGGCTCTAAAGCCCTTATTTAATGTGCTAGTAACCACTTCAAAAAAGTACCTGTGCCCGATAATACTGAAGTACTTCATCATAAAAGATAATGATTATGATTATGATCTGCATAAGCAAAGGCCATTGCCTGGTCTATACTGATAGTATAAGGGGATTTGTCATACTTCTCCCTCCTCTCGGAAATGTTCTCCTGTGCACACAGAGTTATCAACACCACTCTGAGCTGTTGCCACATGCAACAGAGATGACTCACAGTCACAGCTGTTATTCAGAGGTGGAAATAAAACCTATTAATTCTTCTGGAGGCTGCTTCCCCATGCAGCCTGAAGACTGTGCTTGGATAATGCAATGGAGCTGGAACTAAAAATAGGTCGATTACCTCAAAAAGGAGGACATTTGTGGACTGTGTCTGTGTATGTAAGCAATGCTTATCAAGGGTTAAAGGGGTAAAGCTAGTGGACCTGTGATATACAGCCAGTTTTGGAGTCTCACGATGGAAGTTTTAGGCTTGACAATCCCCTTCATCCATTTGCTCTGAACAGATCCTTCCATACAAACTTCGAGAGCAGAAAAGGCTTATCTGCTCTGAAGAACTGGGTCTTCTTTATCACTTGTGATTACATACAACTTTTGAATGGATGGGTGTAATTATAGGCATCAACCCACCAACAGTCTCTTTTTCCCTATTTTTTCTGCCAGAGCAGGGGCATGAAAGGGGTATTTGTATTCTCTGGGGAAGAGAGAACTACAAAGCACTGCTGGAGAATGTTTTCAAGGGGCTTGCAGTGAAACCTCTGCCAATCCACCTCACTGTCGATTAGCACAGTGGTTTAAGCAGCTCAGGGTAATAGTTCCTCAGCAGACAGCTGTAAATGCTCATTGTCAATATGTACAAATAAATATTTCAGGTGAAACAGACAAAGACAGAGTGGTTCATGTCTCCTCTCAAATACACTGTGTGTTTTTCTCCTTCTTTTTTCTTTCCTTCTTTTTCTTTTTAAATACTTCAGTATAATTCCAATAAAGCTAAGAAAAAAAAAGTAAAATCAGGATATAAATGGGGAAAGCAGTTCTGACTTTTCCCAGCTCTCCTGCCCAGACCAGGTATTGCTGCATGGCAGCATTGCCCAGCGGTAAGAGCATGAAATACTTTCTACTTCTGCCCTTATGATGTGACCTTAAGCAACTCACATTTGCTCTCTGGCTCTTTCTTTCTTCCATCCTATTGCTTCTTTTTTTCTGGATTTTTTTTTTTTTTAAGAAAAGAACCATTCATTTTGGATGCTTCTGAAAAGAAATCTGTGTCCAGTGAAGATGCTGCAAGTTATTGTAATAGAAATTAGAGTTTCTAAGCCCCACAAGGCCAATTGCCTACTTACACTGCTGAGTTGTGTGATTGTACCATTAGTCCTACTAACTCAGCAAGGGGAGTTGGAGATTCTCGAATTTACTTCCATTTTTCTTATTCATTTTCAAAGGGGAAAGAAAAAGCCTTTTTCTCTATGAGTGAAAAAAAAATGTTAATATCTTATTTGGTGTTTTTCCTACACAACTGAGGATTGAAATATGCAGCCACTTCACTGGTTTTAGAATCAAAGCATTCCCTTGATTATGTAGTTGTGTGAGAGAGAATTGAAATTTCCACACGCCCATTCACAACCTAATTGATTCTTCTAACTGTAATGCAATTTTTCTCCCTGTATATTTTGGACAGAGCGTTTACAATGATATTGTTTTGCTGTAAGCCCACACTGACACTGTTAAGTCATTTACAGTGAGAGGCTGGTTGGAAAAAAATGACAGCAATAACCTCATGCCGGTTAAGCGTGGGGTTCCTGGGTGAGCAAAAGCCTGACTGCCAGTGTCTGACCTCCTCTCATTGTTTGGGAAAATATAGAAGTCCTCGAAAATCATCTGGACAAAATTATTTAGAACAGAGATGTCACCTCCAAGAAAACCGTGATACATGGCAGCCCCCTTTCTAGGGTTGCAGCACAGTATTTTTAGGACTATCATTTGCATTTGACATAACTTGAGTCTCTCTAAAATTATTATGCTTGAAAACAGGGTTTCTGATAACTGACACCTCAGGTAACCCCTATTTTTATGTAAGATGTGCCAAATCAGAGGCAGAGGTAGGAACAGGAAAAAGGAGGGAAAGTTTTTGAAAAGAAGGAGCAAACTGCAGGACATTCAGGTTCAAGAAGCCAGCAAAGTGAGGGAGCTCTGGAGCTTGTTGCATTTTTACACTACACGCACTCAGGCATAACACAAACTGCAGCAAAGTTACACATTTTTGGTTGGGTTGTTGGATTAATAGTTAACCTACAGTTACACTGTGGGAATATATTTAAAAGCAATGAGATATGCCGGAAAAGACTTTTGCTTTTAGTTCTAACTTTAGAATTGTTGGATTTGCTTTAAGTTCCAACTATAGAACTGTTGTGTTATTCATTAATTCAGAAACCACCTTCTATTCTATTAATACCAAACCCCCCCATATCTATATCTTTCTATATAGGAACAGCCTGGTGAATAGTTTGATAAAATATCTGAGTCAGTTGAAGATTGATCGGTGACGCTGTGGCGTTCTACTTCTTTGCCTAAACTACTTGTGAGACTATTATGAAATTCACCTATAGTTAAACAGCTTGACTGAAATAAATACGGCCTCGTTTTCACCTTGGTTGTTTTCTGTGCACAGCATTGGTCTTTGATGCATACACAAGATAGTAATTAATTTGCAGTTTCATTCACGAAGAGAGACGCGAAACGAGAATGTCTCTAGATAGATAGCAATTACTGTTTTACAGCGCACCACAAGGTTTTTAAATGGAACGCTGTCGCTACACAAATTGTTTTCCTAAAGATCAGAGTTGGCCCTTCTACACCGCTCTCTCTTTCTCTGGAGTTTGCTTGGGAAGTCTCCTGTGTAATGGGAGAAGGAGGGCCTTGCAGAACAACAATCCGTGCCTCGAAGCATTTGTAAACAACTCACAGTCTTTGCTCAGAGGTATTTTTTTTTTCCTGCTGTATTTCTGATGAATGCAATGAAATGTGAGGGAAATGAAGGTCTCCTAAGTACATTTTAATTTAGATGAAAAATTATACATTATTATACCGTACTGGTGATTGTTCTGACATAATTGATTGGGAGGGCCATCCACAAAGAACAGCAGGCAAGCTTGACTTTGAGGAGACTATAGAAACTGAGTTAACCATTTAGAGCGATAAAGGAAAGCAGTATCCTGGACTGTGAAAGAGATAAAAATGGGTTTTGGTTTCAGTTTTTCCATTCTTTAGGGGATTAACCTCCTTTTCCTGTGCCTCTGTTTTCCCTCAACAAAATATAACAGATGTTTGTATTTATTTTTGAGTCTTGAATGAGAGACTTATACAGTGAAAAAGAGTGTTTTTGCTCTACAGTATCTCACAATATCTAAAAAGCCAGTGATGTCAAAAATAGGGGAAAATTCAGCTCCCTTTGTTCCATGCTCTAGTTCAGTACCAAGGCTGCAGTGCAGACACCTTCTAATACCATCCAATTCTTTGTTCAAGCTATTGGTTGGGTGAGTGTTTGCAGTCCTGCAACCTGACCCAGTGGAAGGGTTGGACCTGATAGACTTGAGTAGTTCTGAATCTTGGAGTGATGGTGTAGAGAAGTCCTGTAGGTACGGAGGCCTTGTCTGGCTGCATTTCTTCCCATACTTTATCCGGCAAACATCCATGACAGATATCGGCTGGACAGAAAGGTTTTTTTATCTAGTAGACCAAATCTTCATACGTATAGGAATTGTGAGAGGTCCCTATCTAGTCTTCTCTATAAGTTGGAAGGAAAGTGTGGTATCATTGGGCTATGCAGCCCAGTATCCTAACAAGTGTAGTTCTTAACTGATGCTGTAGGATGAAGTAAATGTCTTATTGCAGTAGCACAGCCACAGCCAGTTATGCACTGAGGGGTAGGAAGTAATGTGCTCCTTCTTGGCCACCATAAGCAATCAACAGATACACTGAAGCATAAGGTCTGATCGTCTTTGAGCCATAATTTTCCTCATGCAGTTGCTGGTGGTATTACTAATAGCTATACAATAACCTTTTCCAGTGCATATGTTTATATTACATTTTAAATCTCCACGGCCATCTTACAGGGTGAAAATGCAATGAAATGAAATGAAAATAAAACAAATAACTCACCTGCCCCCAAGTCCACCATTACTTCCCTAAGGAACCGGTATTCTGTTCCTAAAGATTTTCCACAGATCTTATGGCGAATTATTTTCCACCCCTCTTCAGGTTTTTTTGTTTCTTTCACAGATGTAATTACAATTCTTTTCATCTTCCCTGGAGAGATCATCTTATGTTGTACAGATCATGTGAAATGGGAGACCTTACATGAAATGTTACTGTTACAAAAAAATCGGCTATGATGCTGTTAATTTCCATTCACAATACGAAGGAAGGCCCTGGTATATCCTTCTTGTTAGGTTTTTAACTCTGAAATATCAGGGATGGAGGAATAACAGTGACTGGGATGCTGTTTGCCACTCCTGAGTTGCAGGGATTATGGATTTTAAGGGGCATTGAGAAGGTTAACCTGGTCTTTACAGTGGCTAAGTGTAGCAAACTCCATCCAAAAGGCAAAAGAGAATGAGAAGGGGAGAAGAGAAGGGAAATAACTTCTTTTGAGGGAAACAGCAAGTCAGTGTAGGAGCTGAGGCTTCACCTCCCCTGGTTTTACTCCTAACTCTCAGCGTGGACATCTGCATCTAAGCTGGGTATGCAGACTCCCTGTTGCAGCAGCTGGTAGGAATAGTCCTTCACAAGCAACTTCATCTGACCCTGTAAAGATGAGACAACCTTGGGATGAGATGATTGCAACCACCCTTGCATGTGGCTCTCACTGATGGGCAGCAAGTACCTTCCTATTTGCCTGAGATGGAGAGCTGTGCGCTGTGGATGCACTTGCTTAGTGCTCTCTGTAGCTCATGATTTTACATGTTTAAAACAAATATTTAGAGAAGCATGTGGGTTTGTTTACAGGGAAAAAGTTATTTGCGAGTTTTTCCAGGATTTTCCCTGTTCTCAGTGAGGGCTAACACATCACAAGAATGAATTTTCGTAGGGTAGCTTGAGAGATCAGTGTCATTGATGAATCAGTATAGTTAGGAATTGCAGTGATAAAGGCAAAAGTTGAGAAAACTGGGAAATTAGAGAAAGAGTTAGCTTTGGGAAGAGTTTTGGGCAAGTAACTGAGATTACTTTGAAATGCTTCCCTTGTGCTGCTAAACACTCAGCACCATATCTGCCTTCAGGAAAACCTGCTATCCGGAGGATGCTGTGAAATCGAAATGTTCCTTGTAAGTGTTTGTTAGGACAGAGGGGGATCTCTCTCACCTGGAATTGTGCAATCCAAGGCAACAAACAGCTTTGGTTTACTCAGACTCTTATGAAATTATTGACATAAACCTTTCCTGAACTGGTTTAGAGGATTTATCCTATCTCCAGAGAACCAGCTGAAAGTTCACACCCTGCAGAATCCTCTTGGGGAAGAGGAGCAGATAGCGTTGAAGAATGCACTTTGAGGCAGTTTTGAACAGACCATTACCAATTTCTGCCTAGTGCAGGTGCTAGCACACGCCCAACGGATCTCAAAGAAAGTCTTTAAGACTAAAGGCAACTATTGCAAACCTGTGTACAAATGTCCCACCTCGACGTGCAGTGACAGGGTTTGCTCTGCGCTGCTGAAGGTTGGTCAGCAAGAGGCTATGTGTGTCTTACGCTTTCAGAATAAAACTGAGAAGATCTTTATTTTATGCACAAGTTGTATGCTGCTTGCGATTCCCTGGGCTAAATGTCATCCCCATGAGAACAAACGCTCTGTCTCACCTCTGCATTTCACAGCTGAAACCATGTATAATAATTACTTCAACTCAGGTTTCTACTTCAAGTGCTTCAAGTGTCCAGTGTCCTTAAGCTCTCCTCATCAGCGTGTGTCTCCTAAATCTTTTTGCATACGAGTTCCTATGAGCTGCTTCTTTGTTCCCCCACCCTGTTCTGGTCTTCTTTTAATATATATATGTGTGTATAATAAAGCACTGAGCTCAAACTGAACACACTCTTCCAATTAAGGCCCTACCAGAGCATAGCTGAGTGGAATAATTGCCTCGCTTGTTTTACACAGAATACTCTATTAGCAGTTTGATCTGGGACTCAACATTCACCCAGAATATTTAGTCTTTCCTTAGTTTTTTTTTTTTTTTTAGCCCTCAGCAGCACATGAAAAGGCAGGTGTAGGCTCTGCCAGACCAACTCTCTGAAATTCCAACAAGCTGTTGGTAACAAGCAATGTAGAATATCTATTTAATCTTTTCCATTCCTCTTGTATTTGGAGGGTTTTGCATGTGCTTTTTTTATTACCTTGACATACCAAGAAAGGTATATTTTTTTTCCCTTCAGCCTTCCCTTAGTTGCAGCAGACTGTAATGCAGTGCACAAGATGAAAGCCGTTATCTGATTTGAGTTTAATGTTCAAAAGTCCTCAAGCTGGTTTATCTAAAGATCCTCCTTGTATAATTGTATACTTAGAATTCAGCTGCGGTGTAATAGGGCAAGCGTTCTGTGTTCTGCCTGGAATTACAGAGAAGATACTATTTATTTTTAAGCAAATAGGAATGAGGAAAAAAAGGGAAAAAAAATTACAACATAAGAAAATGTATTCAGCCAAGTTTCATAAAAACCTACCCCAGGGTTTGAAGTATGCTGGAATTAGATTGGATTTAAGGGCAGTGAATAGGAGACAAATCAGCAGTCCGGAGAGATGAGGATTAAAATTCAAAAGTAATAGAAAGACTTTAGGCATCTCTAATCAAAGAATCAGCCCTTTTGGGCTAGGTGCTGGGATTTGAATCTACCTCCTGTATGCATTTCCCTTTACATGCATTTTAAAGCCATTTTATTAATATAATGAAAGCAAATTACTTAAATGAGAAAATGAGTTAGCCGATTTCAGATGATCTAAGTCAATTGGCTCCTAACCGGCATTGTCACCGTGCTTGTTCCGGACCTTTTAATATGATCTTCAAATCTGAAGCTGAACATATCGATGTTATGAAAAGTATTTACAGCCTCCAGCTCAAATACACGGTGAAAACATGGCAGAGAAGTGAAACAAATAAATCATAAAGACAAAGAAAGAGGAGAAAGGAAGCTCAACTGTGTCATTTTATTGGGGAAACAGAAACACAGGGAGATTAATGGTTTCATTTGAAGTTACAGCAGCACAGCCTATGACAGGATCAGGCATAGAATCCAGGTCTTTTGGCGAAAACTTGATTTTTGATGAAAAACTTCATGCAATCTCTAAAATTAGGAAAATTTCACCTCACCTCAGCCTTCCAAGGGAAGTGGGAATTTGGAAGTAGAGGGAGGTGACTCTGAGCTCACATTGGTTTCTGTCTGCTTATTTTTGCTTCATTAAAGGACTTATTCTAGGTCTGAGTCCAGTGGCTAATGGATGAAGCTGATATTTATCAGTCAAATTCAGGGTGTCAGATCAGGAGATATTTCACAGAAATTTTGTTAAAGGTGCAACATTAAACCACTGTGAAATTTCATGTAATTTTATGGGAAAGTATCAGCCCTCATTAAAATGATAGCTAAAAATCATTCTGAGATTTAGCCTTTGCATTGACGGAGATCATTTCTCCTATAAAACTGTGAAACTCCCTTAATTTCACACCTGTCAATACTAAACCACCATCTTGTGAAGACTTCACCTGAGAAAGGGAAAAAAAAAAATCAATAAAGATTTTGCAGCATCGTGAAATGTCCTGGGTATAATTAAGGAAAAAAAAAACCTTGTGACATTTTTGGGGAAAATATATATTCAACTCTGCTCACACAGTTCCAGAAAGGAAATTAATTCTACATAAAATGGTAGCCTCCTTAGATTAAGTAACGAGAACAACTGTCTGCTACAGAAAGACTGAAATAACAATGAGGGTTGGTATGATTTTAATAGGCCATCGCTGCTACTCTATTCTGGAAATAAAAAGAGAAAAGAGGAGTGTAAGCCACCTGCACTGTTCATGGAGACCTTCGCACCTTTTGTGACTGTAGAAATGATGAAGAGACACAGGATGGTTGCTCCAGCCTGACAGCGATCCCTGAGCTAGTATCACAGGATTCAAGCAAACAGCATGAACTTATAAATAAGTTGTGATCACGGTTTAGGGCGCAGTAACTATAAAAGCATAATGTAAGATCTTGTACTGACCGGCATGGTAAAGGTAGGCTGGTTCCCATAGCCAGGGCCTGGGTAGAGATACTCTTAGCAACATGATGAGCTGCTCCTAACACAGCAGGCATAGAATCATGGAATCATAG
>WAAB01003867.1:1585-47087 GCA_013389865.1 Piaya cayana
TAGCAGAATGCTGTGAGAAACTGTGTCAAAGGCTTTGCTGAAGTCCAGGAAGATACATCCACAGCCTTTCCCTCATCCAGCAGCTGAGTCACTTTGTCATAGAAGGCGATCAGGTTAGTTTGGCAAGACCTGCCTTTTGTGAACCCATGTTGACTAGGCCTGATCACCCAGTTCTCTTGCATGTGCTTCATGACAGCACTCAAGATCACTTGTTCCATGACTTTCCCTGGAGACAAAGAAGGGTGATGAATCTGCACAGAGGAAAAGCAGAAGTGATGTCATTTAACGGACAAAAGGTGGCTTCAGTGCAGAGCTGTGTTTAGACATCAATGTTTCACTTTACCCTCTTGCTCCCAAATAAACTCAGCAGATGGTAGTGGGGAAAAAAAATGCCTTGTTTGTCTTTCTGCAATTGCCCATGTTTTCTATTTACATGACAGATTCTCTGAAGGGTATTTTTATTATCATCTTATGTTTACAATGTAACCTTCATACAGGGGGGGTCTGATCTTCCTCAGGACCTGGAGGCAATGCTATTCTCTGGCTCTGCTTGTTTTGTAATCTTTCTGTTCACTACAGAGGGTTCAAAAGAGCAGTTCCAGCTGAAGAACATTTTACATTTTTTATCACATTGTTTGAGTTGAATCTGGAGATGGATGTGAAGTGCAGCAAGAAAGGCTTCTGCAGGTACATCTACAGCCAAAAGAAGACCAGGAAAAAATGAACTGGGCAGGGCTTCTTGTGACAAAAGATATAGAAAAGTTCAAGGTACCCAAGGACTCCTTCCGCCTTACTGGTAAGACCAGCCTTCCAGAATTCCAGATCTCTGAGACTAAAGGACAAGTCTGGAGTGAGGAAAACACTCTCAGTTTAGGAGGATGTAGTGGATTGACCCTGATAAGTGTCAGGTGCCCACCAAAACTGCTCTATTACTCATCCTCCTAAGACGGAAAGGAGAAAGAAAATATAACAAAATGCTTATGGGTCAAGATAGGAATAGAGAGAGAAGCACCTGGGGTTCCTGGTCTTTGACAAGCTGACATGAGATGAAAATGGACCCTGCAGAGAAGAAAACCACTGATCTCCCAGGCTTCTTCAGTTAAAGCATTGTCAGCAGGTGAATGAGGGTGATCCTTCCACTTTGCTCAGCACTGATGAGACAAACCTTGAATAATGTGTCAAGTGCTGGATTTGCCAGAAAAAGAGAGACATGAGCATACTGAAATGAGAGGGCATGAAGATGATGAAGGGATTGGGATATGTAATGTATGAGGAGAGGCTGAGAGACCTGGAACTCTTTGGTCTGTAGAAAAGAAGGCTAAGGTAGGGAAGGTGGTGATGTTCATGTGGATAAATAACTGATGGGGAGGATCAAAGAAGATGGAACCAGTCTCTTCTCAGTGTTTAACTGATACAGCACACAAAGAAATGGGCACGAACAGAAGAAGGGGAAATTCTATTTACATATACATAAAAACCCCCTCATTGTGAGGCAGGTTGAACACTGGAACAGATTGACCAGAGACATTACTGAGTTCTCATCTTTGGAGATATTGAAACCCAACTAGACACAACCGTGAGCAAACTGCTTTGTTGACCCTCCTCTGAGTGAGGGTTTAAACTGGATGAACCACGTTATCTCCAGAGGTAACTGCCTTCCTTAGTGACTCTGTGTTTTGATGCTACAGCCTCAGCAGCTCCATGGAAAAAGATGAATTCCTGGATAAAGTCCAGGAATATCATTCAAATTTAATTTACAGACACAGTAACTTCTATTTTCTCTGCCACAGGAGGTTTTAAGCTTGAGGACTCAGCCATACTGAGTCCATATGCAAAAGTGGTACATCATAAACACACACTTCAGCACGGGTGAATTGCAGCTAATGTGCATCTGCAAGCAACACTTCCATCTCCGAGCTTACTATGGCAGATGGTCTTATTGACTTTCTGTTTTCCTTAGCTCAGATTTTGTACTACACAACATAAATATACTTCTCAGTATCCTGTCTGTAAATCAGTCATAATTCCTCCTTGTATTTCAAGGGAACTGTAAAAATAAATTGAGACATTTCTTTTATGCTACCTGGATCCCATGCACTAACTTGCAGGTCACGCAACTTCCCATGGTTGCTTTGATGTGGCAATTCATTCCTTCCAACTCTCAGAATGGATATTCCCCTAAAACATACTTCCTTTGAAAAGAAGCATAAGTGAGCAAAGCTTATTAAAAAAGAGCACAAAACTTTTCTTCAAAGAACATCCATAACAGGGGGTGCATGGTGCCTCAGTTAGTTAATTCAGGGATCCAAGAACCTTTTCCTTCGTGTTTTCCTTATGTCCTTGCTTTCAGAGATGAAGCTTGTCATTCATACTTGTTTGGGGATTTGACTGGCTCTACATTGATAGCTAAAAGACAAGAAATTCCGCCAAAACTCCATTTAAAGTCTACCGGCCATTCAAGGCATGTGGGACTCAGGCTGCAGGATTTGAACTACAAACATACTACATAAATATGTGAATATATGTTACAATTACAATTATTTGTTGGTTGCTTTCTTCTGCATTTTGGTGTATGTCTTGGATTGCCAATTGAAGTATAAGGCCCCTCTCATTACTCAGTCTCAGCTACATGTTACCTAGAAGGCAAAGCACTCATTTGTCTATTTCCCCTAAGAAATGCACAGAAAGGATCACAGCAACTTATGAAAACTTAGGGCTTTTTTACTTATTGACTTTTTTTGTTGGTGTGGTTTTTTTTATTATTATTCCATTCTTGCTTGCCTGCTTCAGAAACTGAAGAAAATGACAAGGGATAAAACTTCCCATCTACTCCAAAGCTTAATGTGCTTCTTTAATGGCTTAATATGTTCTGAATCAGTTAACGAGAAGTGGTCGGAGGCTGAAAAAGTGTCTTGCATGTTTCTGTGTATCTTTTATTACTGTGCAACATTGCCCCTGCACAAAGAGGTGCTCTCCAAACCATCTAAATGCTGTTTTACCATGAGGTTGCAGCCGTCCCCATTGTAAAGAAGAAAGAGATTGCATTAAATTCATTCATCCCTAGCAGAAAGGAAACAAACAATAGAAAGACAGAACCTATCATCTGCTATTACCCATGCTTGGAAATAAAGAGGCACTGTTCAGAAGCACCTGAAAAGTAGGTACATTGCCCTGATGAGTAAAGTAAAAGTGCTACAAAGTGGAGTTGTCTATGTATAATACTGATATCAGTAAGAGTTCAGTGTTAAAACACATAACAAAGGGTTTTTAAAGGCAATATTTCCAAAAGCCGCCATTTGCAAAGACTCTAAATTGTGAGTGACTCATATTCCCTGGACTGTTTTGTGGATCTAGTTTTCTACTGGATAAATGAGAACAGCAAGATGAATAGGACTGCTGCTATAATCTTAATATATAAAATTATCTGTGAAAGAGGTGATGTGTGGTCACAGCAGGTCACCTCCTAGCAGGTGGGACAGATCAACTATGGAACAAGACTTCACAGGTCATGTATGTGTTCGTGGCTATCCCAGTGCTTGTTGGGGTTTCCAGAGGTCAACAATGCCAAAAAAAAAGGGAGATTGAGATATCCCTGCTGGTTTGAGAAACTGCAGGTGAAATCCATGCATGCATTTTGGCAGGAATTAGAATGAGAGGAAATAGCCTCATGTTGTGCAAGGAGAGGCTCAGATTAGATACCAGGAAATTTTTATATCAGCAGGGACACCTTCCTCTTGAACAGGGTGCTAAAAGCCTCATCTAACCTGGTCCTGAACCCCTCAGGGGATGGTGCATCCACGACTTCTCTGGACAACCTGTGCCAGTGCCTCACCACCCTCACAGGAAAAAAATCTTCCTAATATTTAATCTAAATCTCCCCTCTTTCAACTTAAATCTCTTCCCCCTGTCCTACCTCTGCACTCTCTGATAAAGCACTGCTCCTTGGATCTCCTGCAGGCCCCCTTTATGTACTGGAAGGCCACTATAAGGTCTCCCTGAAGCCTTCTCTTCTCTAGGTTAAACGACCCCAACTTAATTGTTCTTGTGCTTCAGAAATCCTCCACCAATCTCATTAGTTACATCAGGAAAATCATCTCGGGTCTAGCAGCTCAAAGACTTTGGAGTACATAAGAGTTCCTTGGGTCCCAGTTCGTTCTGCAGTACCTGTCACCCCTTTCTTCTGCTTCAGGGAAAGAGCAGAAGCTTCTGAATGCCATGGAGTAGGAAGGGCAGATTTTTAGATTCCTGGAACTGTCTGAATAAATTCAACACAGCAGCTACTTCCTCCATGCTGAACTGTCCTTAATCATCTTCAGAGACCTTGAAAACACTGAAGAGGGTCTGTGTTTCTGGCAGTTTTGTTTCAGAATCTTCACCAACAATTCAGGGGACAACAGGGACCAAACCAGTCAGAGTCACGTGATTACTGGTGCAATGGCTACAACAAAAAAAAGTAACCACAATCAAAGCAATGAGCACCCCTAAACTCCCTCTTTGTTCAGTCAAGTACAAGGACTAGATCAAACACACTGAAACTGAATCACACAAAAGTGAATGTTTACCAGTTTCTACTCCCTTGATCATCCAGAGGACGTTACTTTGACATTTCTCTCAGTGTTAGCATCTTGGAGATTCAGAGCAAATAAATTTGGTAGACAGTGATTCAGCTATGTTAGATGAATCATTTTAAATACTGAATGGGTCATAGGACAGGCTAGAAGGTTAGATGACTTGTCAAGGTTATTTAGAGTTTGATTTTATGTTTTTCTATGATTTGTAGCATTGGTCAAGTTCATTACTAGCATTTGAATTTCTCACTTGATTTGCCTTATGGACTTGACAATATTACTCTACTTCTGCATTGTCAGCAAGTGATGACTAATTGGAGAAGTCTAAAAGGCTTCATATGATTTTGAATTAACTTTTATTCTGCTTTGACTAGTGACAGGCAGTTTGTAGTAAGTCTTTTGTACATATGACACAATCTCATCCCTTTTTACTGGACTTCCTTCAGCAATCCAGTTTTCCAGGAAAAATTTCCATTCCTTCTCACACTGCATCACATCATTCTCAGCATGTATGAACCAATTTTAGTCAGGGAGGTGTAAGAAACTGAGGAGAGAAAGAGGGAGGTCTTAAAGGGTAGTGCATTAGCACAAGGTGCTTCACACCTGAAGCTTTGCATATGGCCTTCAACAAGTTACTGCATGTTCCTGCAATCATGTTTCTTTTTCATCCTTCAAAACCTACCAACTTGGCACAAGAAAATGTTGCAATAGGGAATCATTAAGGTTAGAAAAGATTTCTAAATCACCCCATCCAAACATCAGCCCAACACTACCATGTCTAATAAACCATGTCACAAAGTGTCATGTTTACACATCTTTTTTAAACTTCTTCATGGATGGTGACTCCACCACTTCCCAGGGCAGCTTCTTCCAATGCTTCATCACCCTTCTGGTAAAGAAATTTTATCTAATATCCAACCTAAATCTCTCCTGGTGCAACTTGAAAGGCCTTTTCTTCTCATGCTATCACTTGTTACTTGGGAGAAATGCCCAGCATCCAGTTAGCTACAAACTTATTTCAGGCAGGTTGTAGAAAGCAATACAGTCTCCCTTCAGCAAGCAATTAGTACATGAAAAAAAAAAATCTTGAAATGGTTTAGTTCTTTTATCGAAGGTTTATTTTTAATCTCTTTCTATCTCAGTATTTCATGTCCTTTGCCATTTACTTTTCCTTAATATCTCTCTGTCTTTATCATGTGCATGTAATGTTTTGCAATGTGCTGGTCGATTGATATCCCTTTCCAGACACGTGCTTGTCTGCAGCTAGTGAAGTATTTTTCAGGCAAATTATTTGTTCTAATTCATGCTTTCTCACAATGAGCTACAACATCAGTTTCCAGCTTTCAATCTTTAGGAAAAGTGGCACCTGTTTGAATTTCTGATGGATTTCTGCTTCAGGTATCTTCTCATGTTGAGAAGATGAACATCAGGAAGCCAGTAAGAGAATCATTTAAGGACACTGAAAATAGGAGATGAGTGAGTGTCAGGAAGTAATTTGTTTTCTCAAGATATAATAAACTTGCAAGGTAAATTTTCATCTCCAGTGATCACTGCAAAGTGATGGTGATATTTAAGAATAGACAAGCAGATTTCAGTGTAACAGAATATTGCTGGAAGAGCTGAATGAAAAGAGGTACTTGGCATTACCATCCAGGCCAGATAACAACCCAGATCTTCACTGATCCGCAAAAGGAAGCAGTAGCTTTGGCAGGTGTAAGTGGAGTCAAAACTGAATATTTACCTGAGTGATTTGCTACATCTTTCTGTTTTGCAAAAGGCATTGCTGAGCACTTTCAAGAGACACACGTATACCACAAAGACTTCTATGTACTTTGTCAGTGCTCCTGTTTCAGGGAAAATTCCAATTCATTGGCCCTGCAGTGTTTCCTCTGAATCTTGTTAGGCTTGATAAACTTTGCTGAATTCAAGACAGGGTTTCCATGGAAACTTTGCTGGTTTTTTCATTGCTTTGCTGCTGAGGCACACAGCTTTGAGGCAAATCAGCTATGTGTATTAACCAAGGACCAAGGACTCTTTTTCTAGAAGCACAAAGTGGTTTAGATTAGAATGGACCTTGAAAGAACACCTAGTCAAACTCCCTTCCCTTGGGCAGGGATGCTTTTCAATAGGTGAGCTTGCCTGAAGTCCTGTCCAACCTGATTCTGAAAACTCCCAGGGACAGGGCATCCCCAACCTCTCTGGGTAACCCATTCCAACTCAACCCAGTGAAGACCACCGCAAATCCTTCTGTACTGAATTTTCCTCATCTTCACTCTGTGGGTAAAGAATTAAAAGCACATTTTGCACATTGCTTATAAATGTGCTTTGAGATCTATTGGATTATAAAGTTTAAGTTGAAGTGTATTTAATATATTTATTCAGCCCCTTCAATGTCTAAGCATTTAATAGATTGAATATAAACTGTGTCTGCTTTGGATCTCTTTCCAATACTGTACAAAACTCTATTGCAATTAGGTTTATACAAATATCAAAGAATCTTAGAGACATAGAATGGTTGGGGTTGGAAGGGGCTTTAAAGATCATCCAGTTCCAAACCCTCTGCCAAGGTCAGGGGCAACTCCCACTGTATCAGGTTTTTCCTAGCCTCATCCAACTTGGCCTTGATCACCTCAAAGGATGGGATATCCGCAACTTTTCTGGAAAACCTGTGCCAGTGCCTTAGTACACTCACAGCAAAAGATTTCTTCCTAATATCTAATTTAAATCTCTCCTCTTTCAGCTTTAAACTCTTAGTCCTCACCCTGTTGCTGCGCTCCCTGATAAAGAGTCTCCTGTAGGTCCCCTTTAAGGACTGAGAGGCTGCTATAAGATCTCCCTGGTGCCTTCTCTTTTCAAGGCTGAACAAGCCCAACTCTCTCAACCTGTCCCTGTATGGGAAGTGCTCCAGCCCTGTGGTCATATTCATGTCCCCCTCTGGCCTCATAATTCTATGATTCTGAATGATAATTTGGGGAGGTAAAGACTGAAGAGAGAAAGATGTAGCTATATACTAACAAACACAGGGACTATTTTTCTTTTATACATACATATACATGTGTATAAACCAAATTCACAATTCTAATGTGATTAGTTATATTGGCACAGGTACATTAGACTTTATCTCTTAATGTTACCATTTTTTGACACTGACACACTATTCAAAATGTAGTAGTAAAACAATAATTTTATAAAAAGGACTAAAAACTATCAGCTTACACACATTGATGCCAGAAGTGTTTTTCCCAAGATGACAAAGTTCTCTGCAGGGCCAAAGGCCAGCAGAAGGTTGAGCATCAATTTAAATCCCTCTGGAAAATGACACTTCAGTGATGGGTAAGTCTCAGAGCAGGTTTTTACACTGTGAGGATTTTCACAAATTTGGAGGTTTTATTCTTTCATACTTTCTCAGTGACCTTTGACTAAATGTATATTTTCTGAGGCAATCAAGCAACATTAGGGATATAACACGAAAGATAAAAAACACCTTGAGAACATTTGTTTTTATTGCAAGGTGTCTCATTCTCTGCCATCCTAGGGAAATGAAGCCTTGGAGGGATAGCAGTAGAAACAGCACTTTATTGAATTGGCTCTTCCCATTTCCATTTCATAACAATGAAGTATGAAACACAAATTTTAACACCGAGACAATTCGTTTTAGTATAAATATACAGCTTTAAAAATTAATAAAATGCTATATCCATTATAAAAGTGATTTACCAAGTGCAATAAATTTTGTCATCTGTCACTTTTATGTGTGCATACTCTCTCTCTCTCTCTGTCATTTACTTTTACGCTTTCTATATGCTAAATACTCTCATGAACCTACAATAGGCTTCACAGGATTTGATAGCCAGCAAGTTTTGCTAAATTATTTTCTTTTTATCGTCTTTTGTTCTTTCTCTGTGGTTGTTGTTTAGGGAAAGAATTCAATGCTCTGTTTTATTCTGCTGTCATTTACAAACATTTGCAGCTAGTCACCTTGGATACTTGTCTTTTTCATTATTTATCATCAGATGTGCGGCAACATTTAATCCTTGAAGCAGAGATGGATTCTCATTTGCCATTTGCACACACAAAATAAGAGAAAATATGTTACTTCTGGGGAATATTGGGGAATACTGTAAATTTGAAGATAGATCAAACTCCTATGTGATAAAATTCATCATTATATAGTTCAAATGTTCTGTAATACTCTTCAGTCTCAGTACAATGTAAGTCTAAATATTTTTGAGCTCATTTTTTTGCCAACATATGCCATTGTTTTTTCTTTTATTTTAGTTTTACAAGAAGAGGAGTTGGAGGTGTTGATAGTCCATGGAGAGTTATTTTTCCTCCTCATTAAAGAAGCTAAGGGGTTTTGATGCTGGAAACTGTTCTTGCAGGAAGACAGACTATAAGTAGATTCTATATTGGACTTCACTAAGGCAATTTCATATTTTTCAACTGAACAAGAACTTAAAAGAACAACAGATAAACTTATAAAAATGTAATTCCACCTGTCACCAAACACTGTAACCTAGAAATACAATATAGAGACCTCTACAGAGGTCATATTTATGGATATTCCCTCACCCTAAGCTATGTTTAATGTTCTTGAAAGTAGGCAATCCTGAGCTCTGATGTGCTCTTTTTGAGAAAACAATTTAGAGGCAGCAGCCTTTCTGCTGCCTGTTAGGGATTTCTCTGGCAGCCCTGGCTCAATGCCATTGCTTAGGACTCTATTACCAGAAAGGGTATAAGTCCATTTTGAGCCTATGCACAGCAAGTCCTGTTTGATTAGAATATGGTAACAAATACAAAAATCTAGTGGAGAGGTGTTAGTGACAGGTTTATCGATTTGCTCAACCCCAAATCTCTGAAACTAGCCTGAAAGAGTTTCACAATTGCTGGATGACCCGGTGAGTTCTATAAGTAAATAGAGGTTTTTCCTATGATAATGAGTATCAATATCACAAAAAAGACATTGGTGACATTGGGTACCCCAGACGATGCTTGAAGATGGTGTCTACTTCCATCTTTGGAGATGTCTTTTCAGAGCAGATGCCAGAGATGTGGCTTAGCAGCAGGACTAAATGGGTGTATTCCTCTTCTTTTCTCTGAGCATCTCCAGCTGTCTGCTGTCCTTCCACACTCATGGTGTCCATTCACGTAAAGACAAGCTACATCTGAACACCAGCCAAATATTTCAATTATGTTTGTGTAGCTAAAAGAATATGTGAGATATCTGCATCTATCTTCCAGAAATTTGATACGTAATCCTGTTTCCTCAGAACTGAGCTATTGTTTCTGAATATCTTGCACAGGACTAAATCCACCAAAATTTTAGGTCATTTAGTAAAAAAAAAACAAACCAGACTACGGACCTTTCTATAAAGAGCAAGGAATTGATTTACCTTATCGTATGTGTTGGAACTGCTCAGTTCAGCCACTCCTAGGTAAATCCTTTCTTTTTGGCAAAGAGATTTGCTAATAGAAAATTAGTCTCCAAATATCCTTAAATGTAGCTTGATGTAGCGCAGGTTTTGCCTGTTTGGTGACAGCTGCCTACTTAGCCACAGAGATTTCTAAGGAGAGCAGCAGGAGACGTGTGCCTCATGGTATCACTTCCCTGTAGTGACAGTAATTGTACCAAACCTCAAGGGGCTCCATTATAAATACTGAGTGATACTACTGCTGGAAAAAAAGGTGTTGCCTGAAGGTAAGGAATCTATATAAAACAAATACATCCTCCTCATAAAGAGCACTCACCTCAATTAAGAGTTCTCATCACAATTAGAGCTAAATAGCTCATGTCCAACATATATTTTTAAGTCATTAGCTTCAAAAAGCTGAGGTAGGAAGGAGTAGATATTTTAGTCCTGAAGGTAAAAGAAAACAAAGTCTTTTCATTTTATGCTAACTGAAAATGGGATGTTGGTCTTCCTTTGCCAGTTTCCAGTAACTTAGGTATTAAAACTGGTTAAAGTTTAGGGGCTAGGCCTAATGAAGCCTGAACCTGTAATTTCAACAGTGCCCCTGTAAAAGACAGCTCTGCATCAGAGCAGGAGAGGATAATGGATATAAATGGGCACTCCTTTAATAATTTTGGGCATAAAGACCATTGCCTGTTGTAGGAGGCTCTTGAAATTTGGTACTTCCTTTTTAAGCTTCACTGCAGCTCTTCTTTGAGGAGGGCAATGAAGGAAAAGAATGGCTTATTGCATGTCCTGAGGGACACAAGGACAGAGAGAAGGGATTGCATGCAGATATCCTGAGATCCCAACTAACCTCTGGTGATCCTGTGATTTTATAAAACTCATGCGATGCTAATGACTTGGACACATCCCTTGGCCTAGCACAATTTTTAAAAAAACTTATATTCAATATTTTCAACAGCTATCATACAGATCTTTTTTTACAACTTATAACTAGTATATTGAGGAAGATAAATCTAGAACTAAAGAAACAAACATAATCTTTGATTTTACTAGTTTTATACATGTGAATTATCCCCTGAAGGCAAACACCTGAATCTAGTGCACACTTGTGGTTATGTTTTCTGTCTCTGGTGTTTCAGGCAAGGTAAGTTTTGCTAGTTTTCCATGGGATGGAAGTAAATATTAAAGCAGGAACAAGAAAGTGTTACAACAGGTTTTTTTTTTTTTTGAAACCTTCATATTCTCCACAATATTTAACGCCCCCCATCTTTAGACTTAGGATGCTGCTACAATCCAGAAGTGAATTTTTGTTGAGTTGAGAATCCTCTTACAGCTCCACATACCCAGTTGTTTTGCTTTAAGCATATTTGATGATTTCGTATGTTTCTATTGCTATCATCATCACATAGGCTTGAAGACTCCCTTGGATGTTGTGTTTATCCTAGGCTGTAGATTTTCTGTTAATATTGACTTTTAATGGACAGCAAATGCATAGGACATGAAGAACATGCAAGGATCATCATGAAATGTCTTTATGGGTAATTTCAAGTCCCCATTAAGGTAAACAATCAGTGAGGACATAATGAGCAGCTCAATCCAGAGCGCATTACAGATAACTCTCTCTTTCACCCCCAAGAAAACACTGGATTTTTTTATAATTCATGGAAATAAGTCAGTATGAGAGTCAAATGCTAAAGGTTTCAGGTCAAAAGTATTCTTGGCATCAGTGGATATAGCACCTGGTGTGGGGACTGCAAAAGATCTTCAAGGCCAGTCTTTAGCTCTAGAATAAATTTCTGTGAGGTATTTTGCTGGACAGACTGTAGACTGTGACTTGTGTCACAGTAATAAATGCCAGATATTTCTCATGCAGATAGTGTCTCGTGAAAGCTTTTTAACAGGAGAAAAGAGAACCTAAATATAGGGGCACTTTAATTGAGGGCAGGAGTGTTGATCTTTAGCAGAATACAAGGTGACCCTACTTGTCTGATGGAAGCAGAGAGTGAAGGCAAACAAAATGCTGTTTCTCTTGGTTTATTTTTTTTCATTTAATCTCTCGCTCTCTGTTTTAAGGCTGTACTTACAATTCAGGAATGTAACACACGTGCATTGTCCATGTGATTACATGCTTGAATACAGCCCGGCTTTCCATTGAATGGAAACCGTATTCTTCCAATTGTAACAATTTGGCAATATTTTCCCAGGGTTTTTTTTTTGGCAAGGGCTAAGCATGCTCATTTAAGGTTTATTATGAAACATGTACCCAAAAGAAACAATGCTGCAATGTAGAATTTTGATCCAGACACACCTGAATCTGTGGATAAAATAGGACTGTTATGATATTCTTATGACCTTGGTAGAGAGCAGAATCTACAGCTGGCAAAGCTGTGTCCGAAGATACCATGACAAGTAGATACCACAACACTATATCAGATAAAAATATGGTTGCAATCACACATCACGTTTTGTGATATATGTAACACCATTTATTGACATATTCTAGAGTTTAGGGCAGTTTATTTTCTTAGAGAAAGATTTTTTTCTGTCAAGATTCTAGAAACAATGTCTTAGATGAGCGAAGTACTTTACATGTGTCCAACTATAGGCACTATAGCCAGTCTACTGGGATTGTTGTTGTGTTTGAGTAGAATCTTAAAGAGTTAGAAAAAATCTGATGAGCAATATAGTGGAATTTTAATGGCTTCATATTCAACCTATTGACAGGTAGTACACAGTCACAGGAAAAAACTCGTGTCTAGGTTTATAACAGGAGGAAGACATGAAAGAAGGATTCAAATACTGGGAAAACAAGTTGTTTTATGTAGACACCAATGGAATAATTGCAGTAGCTACAAGAAGAGTAATTCAAGATATATTTCAAAAAAATGGCATTTTTTCTCCTCCATCAAGGCAGAGCAAGGCAAAGAAAAAAATCCTGCTTAAAGGAATTCTATAATTTCAAAATATTTTACTACTTGGAAACAGGACAAATATATTCTATGTCAATAAAATTTCCCAGGAAATGAAATTTTAGAGGGGAAAAAAAAAGATTCAATACATGATAAACTTTAGAACTGCTTTTCTGAAACTTAATTTCTCATGCACAAAAAATTGCATTTCCAGCTGTTTCATTTCTTCGTTCTAAACAAAATTTTAACTTCCTTTTCTTATTTCTAAATGTTTTCATTTAAATGAAAATGGAAGTGTATGATGAAAACATTTTTTTGGCTAAACAGGCTGACTAATTTTTTCAGAGAATCCTGGTAAGGCTTTTGAAAGCTTCGTTCCAGCCCACACATTGGAAGAGCTTTAGGTGAACTCACTTTGGAGGGTGAACTAAAGAGCTTGGATGAATAACAATAAATTAGATTTCTAAACCCACATGTTGCCATCTTTGCCAGTAGTTTACAGCTATTTCTTTCAGAAACTGGTCCTTTTAGTCATATCTCTGTCACTGCAAAGTGATACCTAGAGAACTTCACCTTCAAATTAGCTAAAAATTGGAGCTATTTGGAAAGAAATGATAAAAATATTGGTTGAAATGCAAGGATATCATCTCAGGGAGAATTGGAGGGCTGTGAGTGCAAAAGTGTTTTCTGCAGTTGTAGATGCCTTATTCAGGTCTAAGCCGTAGCCTTATCACCTCAGAGGGCTGCACACTTGGATGTGGATCACTTCCACCTTTCTGAGACAAAGAAAAGTTGTACTGCATTGAGCAAGAGAAAGCTTATTGCAAAGGTCTCAGTCCCTAGTAATATAGAAATCCTGCTGTTTTCCAGTTACTGCACGTTTGCATAGCTGTAACAGGTGACACATTCAGCTGAATCTCATCAGATTTTTTCCATCCAAGTAGCTTGTATGTATATAATTTTTTTTCAATCCAAGGCCATTTTTCTCAAAATGTTACCACTTTTGTAAAAAAAAAAGTTAGTTTCATGATCTTTATTGTTTTGCTTTCTTTCTTTTTTTTTCTCATAAAGATTCACATGCCCCCAAACCCTAGAATTATTCCCCTCTTAAAGGATAAACTATTGCATTGTATGGGAGTTATGAGGCAAGCGGCAAGGCAGAGAATACTGACATACCCTGGCAGCTGTAGAGAAGATCCTTCCTAGCTAGACTGAGCAAAATTCAGCACAGCAGCATCATGATTTCAACATGCTAAAGGAGAGGTACAATCTTTCAGGTGAGAGAAGAGTGTCCTTGACAGATTATTACTTTTTATTAGCTTATGAATTGTAAAGGTTAGGCAAGACTGAAATGAGGTAGAAGATAATGTTATTTCACATGCATAGCTGAGCACTTGGGAGCACTCTGCTGCATTTTTCTGGTAAGCATGGAATGAAGTTTATGAATTCTTGCGTACATGGAAACCTATGAGAGTAATGTGATGCTCAAGCATCACTGGGAGAAGATGGTGAGTTTCATGAGGAGTATTTTGACATAAAATTGCCTTCATACACTATAGAAAGTCTTATATTAGGCAAAATCTGAGTTCTGCATTTGGTTTGAGATGCTGACCTTCAGTAGGATGTAGCTATATTGTCTCAGTCTTGTTAACCATCCATTAAGTAGAGGAAGCATGACACAGGGAACCCAGCTCTTGGATGGTCAGTGAAGAAAAAGACAAAATATAAACTTATTTTGTTCTAAATTGATGTTATTTCTATTGATGAACATTGTATAGATCATAGCATTCTTCAAATCAGAAGCAGCTAGAAAGTTTTTACCAAGGAACTTTTAAATCATATGGATAAATTCTTTGAAAGTAGCAGTTCACCAGAATGGAGATTACGCATGGAATCATAGAACATTTTGAGTTGGAAAGGACTATAAAGATCATCCAGTTCCATTCTCCTCCGCCCCCCGCCATGGGCAGGGACAGGCCACTGGATCAGGTTGCTCAAAGCCCCATCCAACCTGGTCTTGAACACCTCCAGGGATGGGGCATCCATGACTTCTCTGGACAAGCTGTGCCAGTGCCTCACCACATTCACAGAAGAAAAAAAATTCTTCCTAATGTTTAATATAAATCTCCCCTACTTCAGCTTAAAACTATCACTCTCCTCTTAACCCCACACTCACGGACAAAGAGCACTTCCCTGTCATGCGGACATATAAAAATTATCAGAAAAAAGTTCTCTAGTGCAGGATAGAATCAAAGAAAACTAACAGAGGGAGAGAAAACCATCCCAGACAACAAAACCCCACAGATTCTTTGAATGCATTATATTTGCCTCTCCTAAGCAAATTCTTTTTTTGTCTTGTATTTGTTTAAAATAGAATGTGTGAGACAGGGAACATCAGGAAAAATCTATAACATGGTAGCTAGGCTACTTCTTCTCTCAAAGTCAGCTTAAAGGCTGTCCAAACATAAATTTGAAATCAAACCTCCCACGATCTAGACAACTTAATGACAAATTCTCTAGACCAAGACAGCTGAATTTTCTTATTTCTTGTGTTCCAAATAGTAGATTGACAGAGATGGAACAAGTGAGCCACACCAAAGCTCATCTTTTTTCCCTGTCTACTTTTTGCTTTCTTTGATGAAACAAGAACATTTTCTTTTCCATCTGCAAAGGCATCGTCTTCCCTGGCTCCGGGTCTGGAACAGCACCCCCTGAAATAAAATAATGATATGCTTCCTTCCTCTTCAAACTGTGCCCCAGTGGGAAACTCTTCTGTTATTTAAAGGATTTAAATGCTGAAACAGTACCTTTGTATAAGCCAGAGCTTTAGAGACTAACTACCTGTGAAGCCCAAATGCTCATCTCCTTAGTCAAGCTAATGATCGCTTCTAGTTCAAGGAGAGCTGTTCTTTTTATTACCACCATTACTGTTAGTGTTGCAATTATTTTGTTCATCTCACTGTCTCTAGAAAAATTCTGACTAGCTATTAATATCTCAAGATACAGCTAAAACTTTCATAAGCTTCATTTAAAAGGAAAAGCAAGGGGTTTGTTTGCAACTAAGCTTGCTATCCTTTTCCATTTGGGTTTTAATTTCACTATAAAGTGTTAGGTTGCCATGGCAAAGCACATATCTTCACTTCCCTGTCTCAGTAGGTGCTTTGAAGAGGGGAGGTGGTCAGAACAAGAGGCAATTTGTACTAATGAATGTCTGCATTGTAATAATGTGCTCCTATTGGGCTCAATTTCAAGTCACTCCAAAAAATACCCCCACGACTGATTCAGTATATTCTCCATGCAAACAGCAAAAGGATGCTCAGAATTTTGTAGAAATTAAAGCCAGGCATTAAATTAAAGCCTTTAATTTGATTTTCCATCTTTCAAGCTGATAATGGTAGCAGTAAACATCAGGATCAACAGATTAAACCCTCAGATCTTTAGGTTTAGTAGGCATGATGGTGTTCGGCCGCTGGTTGAACTGGATGATCTTAGAGGTCTTTGCCAAGCTTAATTATACTGATTCTCTGATTCTGTCTTCACTAGCCTCTCACTGTGGTTAGAGGAAGAGCTAGTGCAGGACAATAAGCCATGCCAGTACTCTGAGTTAATTGCTTAAGATATGCAGCAGAGAAAATCCTTTGTGATGCTGACAGAAGGTCTGCAGTAAATTGCACTTTTTGGGGTGATTTCCAGGATGCAGCTGAAAAAAGAAAAACATCAAACAACCTATCTCATATTTGGGTGGAGCCTTTGACTAACGATTCAACTTGGTATGCAGTGCTACATTACTATTAGATGAGAGGCACTTGAAGGCATGGATTTGCATTTGGAACATGCAACATTGAAATTTTTGTGTATTTTGATTTCTTCCAATAAAAACTTACACACTCTTGGTTTTGTATTACTTTCAACATCTTCCTTATGACCATGGAAAATGAGGACACTCCAATAATGTAAAGCTAATGCACATCCCTCAAGTACTTTCAGGTGGTTTGTAAAGTTAGGGCTGGGAACCCTCATATAACTTCGTACTTGGACATGCCCATCTCCTGGTATGTCTGTGTTTTAACCACTACTACAGGTCATAGGATTCCAAGCAGAAAAAAATATATGTTGTGAGAGCTTTCAGAAAGTGCTGACACTGCTGTGAGGGAAGAGTCTAACTCTCAGCAAGTCCTGGTCACAATTCCTTTGATGCTGCCCAGGGTATGGTTGGTTTTCTGGGCTGTGTGTGCACATTGCTGGCTCATGTTGAGTTTCCCATCCACCAGCACCCCCAACTCCTTCTCTTCAGGGCTGCTCTCAATCCATTCTCTGCCCAGACTGGAGTTGTGCTTAGGATTGCCCTGATGCAGATGCAAGTCCTTGCACTTGGCCATGTTGAACTTCATGAGGTTTGCACAGGCCCAGCTTTCAAGACTCACCTGTCCAGATCCCTGTGGACGGCTTCTCTTCCCATCTGTGTCTTGACAGTGCCACAGAGCTTAGTGTCACTGGCAAACTTGCCGAGGGTGCCCTCAAGTCCACTGGTCATTGTGGGTGACAAAGATGTTAAACAACACTGGTGTTAAACAACACTGGTCCCAATACCTATCTCTGAGGAATGCCGCTCATCACCAGTCTCCACTTGATCACTGAGCCATTCACTACAACTGTTAAAGTGTGACCATTCAGTCTATTCCTTATCCACCATGAGGTCCATCTATCAAAAGTCAGAGATCATCCTCTGCAGCATTGTGCTTTGCTTGCTTCCTCTCAACTATGTGGATCCTCTTCTGTTTAGACCAGGATGCTGCTTTCCAATCTCAGAAAACCCAGCTCAGAGCCCTCCTTGCTGTATTAATAAGTCTCTCGGCAAAGTTGTTTTTATCTGTCCTTGCTATTTGAAGTGGATCCAGTTGTGAACACAGCACATCTCAGTTGTTGAGGGAGGACTTTCTCTCTCTTTTTTTTAAATTAAACCTCTGTAAAACACATATGTAATTTGAGACAATTACAGTCATTAAAGACTAATGAGGGCTGACCTGCAGGAGACCTCCAAATTGAATATTTTCTCTTCAGATTTAGCATGATTAAACAAGTCCGTTTAGTGTCCAACCACTAGCTTTACTAGAGAATTATTTTCCTGCTGCTCTGTCCAGTCCCACAGAGACTAATTTAGATAGCATTAATTGGTAATTTCCCAGATCAAAGCCCGTAATCAAATCAATAAGGATAGCTGCTGTGCAGTGCACTGATTATCATTCATAGACATGAAATATTATTTGTCATGTCTGCCTTGATAATGACATCAGAGGAATACCAAGACCAACAATGAGAGATGTCCTGATAGCTTAATATGTGGATAATCAAGACTGTTTCCCCAAACAGATTGCTTGCTGGAGCATGGAAGGGGGAAGCAGGGAGGGTGTCCTTGCTGTGGGCTTCCTCTAACTTCAAGATTTATTGGTAGCATAAACATATATAAATTACTGTTGACAGTCTTAGTGATTTTTTTTTTAAGTTGGAATTCCTATGGAGTTATTTCAGGGATGAATTTATTATTTCATTGCAGAAAGAGAGGAAGGATTTGAAAGGCTTGGCAAGAATTGGTCTTTTCTCTTAGGAGCGTGTGGTGTGAAAAGTGACCAAATTTATTTGTCAGGTACAGCTGTACATCATTTATCAGCACCAAATCTTGGCTTTTTTTCCTCTTCAAAGGGAAAAGTTTGGTGTTAAAGATGTCAGTTAGCAATAACTGCTGGTTGATACAAATGCTGAAAAGTGCAATGAATCCAGCTCAATAAGAGACAAGCAGAGATTCATAAGAAAAGACGCAGCATCAGCTTTTGTAGAAAACAAGTGAAAGCCACTGCCTCTTGGAAACATTATGCACTCTGGACAGCTTCCATATGACATTTTGGTTGAGGCTTCATGGTACTGAGGCCAGCAATCCTCTTTCCTGTTTAATCTGCCTTCATCATCATTGAGGGTACAAAGTAAGGGCAATGCAACCCATGTCATTCTGGCTCCTCTGGTGTAAGTCTTACAGCTGGACTCAGACATAGCTTACCCAGTAGCTGCCCATGGTTCCCAGTCTCTCCAGCTGTGTCCCTCACAAACACACACACACACAAATGGGTTTCCTATTCAATCCCAAGCCACCTTGGTAGATGCTTCGCTGGTGCTCGCACATTCCCTTGCACACTTGTGCTCACTCAAGTCGCTGGCATGGTGGACATGTGGGCTCCTTCTCCAGTAACTGCATTAAGACCCCTGCACATAGAATTGAGTAGACTTCACCAAGAATAAAAGTTAGAAAAGGAGATTAATGAGAGGATGGACCAGACGGCACTGATAAGGCACAGAATATTATCTGACAAAGAGTTTGAATGTGAAAAGCCCTTTCTATCCTCTTGGACTTCTATTTTCCCACATCTGTCCCTCCCCTGATATACTCAATGCCTCCCTTTTGTTCCTCCCCTAAACACATTACAAGTCTTCTGCAATCCAAACATTCTTCCTGCATCCCATTGTGTCCCCCATACTCCTAAGCAATGACTCCCCTTGGGCTTTAAGATTTATTTGAGAATCTCTCTCATTGACCCATCAGGTATGTGCTCTCCCAGCCTACGGGACCAACTGTCTCCTCCAACAGACCTGGGGACTCTTGTGAGTGCTCCTTTTGGGGCATCGGGGTTGCCCTTTTATTTGTTCCTCTATGTGTGGGGGATGTGATTTAAACCAGATGATGGCTCCTGTGATGGGCCTAGGAGCAACTGGATCAGGGTACTGTTTAACTTTCCCTATTTACAATTATTCTTTGCTTTATTTTGTGTGAGTAATGACAAGCTTTTTAACTTATAACTTTTTACTTTTATGCACATATAGTATGAGTAATTGTTCCTACCTCCTACAGATTGTTGTCCACTTGTGGATGTCAAAGCATAGGCAGCAAATTCCTTAGCCCAGAAGCCAAGTGAGGGAAGGAGAATAACCTGTCCATGACGTGTCTCCTTCCTTAGATTCCAGGTCAGGAAGCCTGCTTACACATTACATCATCCAATTACTTATTAGTTCATTATCTAGTCATGCATTTGTGAACTTGTCAGTGAATTTCCCTGTCTCTTTGGTAAGCTAGGAAGGTGGAAGAAGGTGACTGTTCTACTTTGCTTTGCTTTGTTTGTGGATTCCACATTGGAGAGTGGGATGGGGAGGGGGGAATGAACAGCCCTGTGAAGACCAGCTGCTTGCAACACGCTTCTCCTGTAGCTCTCTGTCAGGAATACGACAGCTTTAGTTATTGTGATGGAGAAATAATGAGGTGAGAAAAGAGTTGTCAAGAAAAGATCTGTACTCTTCCTCAAGCAAGTAATTTACTTTCTGTGTGCTCTGCGGTTCCCAGAGCCAAGGAGATGTCTATAGGGAACCAGTTAAAGACAAAACTCTTTATTTGCCTAAACCTAGGCAATGAGCAAAATAAAACAGAAAATAAAAGTAATTTGTCCACAAAAAGCCTATTACTTATGGTATGATTCATTTCCCTAAATGTGGGTGTTAACAAGATTTACATTAAGTGGCTGTAAGTGAGCAAATCACCATGGGTTGTTTTTATATTGAATGAGGAAACAGTTATCAGTGCTAGTGGCCTTTACGGTTAATTCACTTCATCCTAGAACAAACTACAGTGTTTGGCCATGTGAATTTCCCCCTAAATTACTTGTCTTTATTAATGAGGATAAATATATGGTGTCTTCTGAGCTACTTTAAGACCTCCCATGGGAAGCCAGTAGCTGCAGCACAGGATGTCTTCTGCACTAATATCTGGATCCAGGAGAGATAACCTAATGCATGGAAAATGGCACTAAAACCATATGTTTATATAACTGAAACATGCACAAGATCACCACTGACTGCTACAAGAACCTGGGAAACTGCCTTTCGTATATATATTTCTTTAGCTATCCAGCCTGACACTACAAGGACAGAAGTCATGGGATCTGGAATACTCCCTATGGATGATTGTTATACCTCAGATACACACAGGATAAACCTTAGGGAATCTCATATAGCAACAGGTCAAGTTTGCTGAAACAACTGAATATTGGCCAATACAGTCATGGGATGTGGAGAATACTTCAAATTGTTTGAAGTAAACAGCAGTGCGGCTTCAGTGGCCAAAACCTAGTGGTCTAGAGCCAATTCAGAGACCTTAGGTATCCAAGTCATTCCCCTTCATCTGACAGATATGACCAAAGGCTTTTTGGAGGTCCATGCCATTCTGGACCTTCAGCAGGAGGCTGACAAGCATAACCTGGGACATCTCAAGTCACACTAAAAGTGTATTTTTAGATGTATCAATTACACCCCTAGTGATTTTTCAAATTATTAGTTGTTTAGGCACAGTGGACTGTACTGACTGGCTAGTTCTCCAACACAAGTTTATACATTGATGCAGATATGCATAACTACATGTACACATCTAAGTTTGAGTTATGTGATACAGAGCTGTATTTAACCCCTAAAAATTAGTTGAGATGAACTACAACACAGGTAACTGGATCAGCATAGCTGCCTACATATATAGCCAAGGAATAACAAAACACTTCTAAGTTTCAGGACTGGGTTTTTAGACATATACAACTTAGGAAAACAATCTCTTTATGAATCTGGTTATTTATGCTTCTTAAATCTAAGATTCCCTGTGGAGCAGATGGAAATGTAATTACAAAGAAATAAGTCGACATCTTAAATGGGGCTTGTGTTTTGAGTCACCCTCCATTGGGCCATTATAGCTCCATGAAATGATGTTGCTGAAAGTAGTTAAACCCACATTTTGAAAGAAACTCCAACAATTATTTAGCATTTGCAACACTGGAAGTGCAAGACAAGCACAGTTTTGGTTTGGATCCTCTCAGTTTGGAATGCTCCATATGGAGTGAAGATACACTTTTCATGTACAAATGAAGTGCAGACAGCTCTGAACACGTATGTTTTCCTACATATATGCCTAACTTTTGCACAAGCATGACTAGCAGAATGAATTAATTTTCCTTGTGCTATACACGAAACCTGAGACTGCCACTGGAAATCTAAATATTCTCTGATGCAGTATTTACACTTGTAAGACAAGCTGATTGCCGCTATCAGGCAATCATTATCCACAGTAAAGGGATCATGGCCAGAGGAAAGAACAAAATATTTCCTGCGCTCCATCAGCATGATGAATTCTGACTAGTACCTTTAGTTTCCTCTTATTTTTGTTCTAGCACCTTTGAAATAACTTGATTGGAAACAGACTCTTCTTATAACCGTAGAATATGCTAAGTCGGAAGGGACCCACAAGGATTATCGAGTGTAACTCCTGTTTCTGCAAAGGACAACCCCAACATTCAGACCATGTGACTAAGGGTGTTGCCCAAATACTCCTGGGATATTGTTAGGCTTGGGACCATAACTGCTTCACTGCAGTCTTGTTCCAGTGCTCCATCACCCTCTGGGTTAAGAACCTTCTCCTAATATCCAACCTAAACCTTCCTGATGCACCTCCCTCCCATTCTTTAAATACAATGTTTCAAAGCAGGGCATAGATATTCAGTCGGCCACTCAGAATTCCCATGTACAGTATTGCTTTTGCCATTTTAGTCTGCTACATTTTGAAATAATAACAGTTTGATAGCCTTGGGTGGATGATAATGAGTATAGAACAACTTAAGCTCATATATTATTCTATCATAAAGAATATGCTTTTCTTCTTTTGTGTCATAGTTCTTGTCCCCTATGATAACTACATGCTTGACCCAAATTACAAATCAGAGCATTTGCCTCGAACCAGATGATTATTCACACATAGAATAAATTTGTCCTTAAGGCCAGGTTGAAGCATGTCAACACCTGATTTTGTCTGACTTAAGGTGGTGTGTAACTGTCACTAACTGCACTTGAATGTAGACTCACACAAATTTGAGCAAATTAGTGTTAATGCTCTGGCTGAGATTATTGACACAATGAGTTATTTGGTGCCACACAACATATGGTCTAAGCTGCATGAGGAACTATGCTGATTAACAACATACAACCATCACCCACATATCATCAGAGAGTGCTTGTCAGCTTCTTCCCAGCTAGGACTGGATGTGAACTCATTATGTGCCTGGGTCTTGCTACCTAACCCTTGGAAAGCCACTTGAATGGACAATTGATGAGACTGCTAGTGACATTTCTATTTCAGATATGCTCTTTTGTTTCTCCCCAGGTTTACTTAGCTGAAGTTTTGTAAAATGTTGAATGAGCACAGGAGGGAAAGCTACCCTTATGTTCCAGCACCCTGTTTAATCACCCAGCAGCATAGCTTTAAGTGATATTACGCAGTAATTACATTAGCTGTAGTATTGGATGTTCGTTATCATGCCTTAATTGTGCAATAATTTTGATCAATGTGTAATTTCCTTGGTGCTGGCTTTTGTGATTGCAAAATAAAAGCACAGTTTAGGAGCTGTTGCATGTACATCTGCTTAGTAATTCCTTCAGTGTATTTGGCTGTGCTCACATACATGTATTTGTATGTGTGAGAAGCGGATAGCGTGAGCAGTCAGGGAAAATGACTGTCAAAATGTTCCCTGCTTGCAGCTGGAAAGAACTGACAAAGGAGCCGTGGCTAATCTTGCTGCAGTGGTTTAAGAAGTCACCTCTGTCAATCATCAGCCCATGATCAAATCTATCACCGTGATGACAGTGAGTGGGATGGATGCTTGTGTCAGTGTAAAATCTGTCATTTTTGCTTTGCTGTCTACTTACGAGTGGCTGCAGCTTGGAGGATGGACTTCAAATAAAAAGGCTGTGCTGCAAACCCATGTTCCTTGATGTCAGCCACGCTATGGTAGCAGAATGGCAGAGCAAGGCAGTGTCATGCCACTGCAGGAAGATCTGACAGAGCTTATTTGTCAATCCCTCTGGTTTCCCCAGGGAAAGCACTATGTCCTTCTGTTATACTTACATCCAGGCAAAGACACTGATAAGCAAAGAGGAAAACGGGTGGTAAGGAAGAATAAAAGGGGGTGGACACTGCAATAGGATTGACACAGCACACTAACCTGGAAGGAGGGCACATCTAAGTGTGAAAATCAACCAAGGTTGGCTTACAGTCTTTCAAAGGTGAAATACAAAGTGGATGTTGCAGCTTCTATACAGAAAATCAGCGTTATCCCCTAAATTACAGGATAGTCACTGGCAAAAGAATGCAAATGTAGCTTAAGAAAATAGCCTTTCTCTTAGAACGGCATGTCACTACAGCTCAGGATGATGTGTTAGAAAAAAGTAATATTATCCCTTGATTAAAACATCCCGCTTCCTCTTTACTGAAGAGCCACCACTGATTTCTCAATCTACTTATTAGAGCTGAGAAAAATCCAGAATATCCCTTTTATGATAAATGCTGATCTGTTTTGAAGCAAACTATCATTCCAGATTAGAATGAATGTTTACAGTGGAAGTATAAAAAATCCAAAAGGGAAAAAGAAAGTTTTGAAAATGTATGGCATTTTTTTTCAGTTTCAACTTGGTAACATGATAAATTACATCCTTACGTGTCATGTATTATAATGAGCAGCACACATTTCAAAATGAGAAGTAATTACAAAACAAAAACAAACAAATCCTGCAATGAGCTGTTAAAGCTGAAAAATCTCCCAGCGCAGCGTTTTCTAACAGCTGTACTGCTAAATTGTCTGTTCCCTTGGTATCAAAGGAAAGACAGAAAACTCCTGCACAGCCTCAGGTAATGTGCAGCCACCAGAGAGAAAGCAGGAGAGACGTAGCTACAGAAAACAGGGCAGACTATTCAAACACGTGGGCTTGGGACCAGGTGCATAGGGGTCACTTGACAAGAAAAATCCAGCAAAAGAAATGAATCCACAAAAAACCTCTTTTTAGAGAGGATGCTACTGATGTGCATCAAAAGAGAAAAATAACTGACATAATCTTCTTAACCCAGGAAACAGATCTCTTCTACGTCTGCATTTACAATTGTTGCTTCTCTGCTGTGCGGATCTTTAGATGTCTGATGTAGACATGTGCCATCATATGCTAGGATAAGCCCCATGCTGGATTCCTTGTTTCAGTGGCCCTGCAAACTACAGGACAAGAGTCTGAACAACTTGTTTCACTCCACAGTGATGCTACTTAGGCATCGAAGCTTTGCTTCGTGCCATGAAAATTAGTACATTGGGTCATAGAAAATTGGCCTTGGGGAGTCCCAAGCACAAATACAGGCACAGTGGAGGGGTGCTGGTGGATGAGAAACTCAACATGAGCTGGAAATGTGTGCTTGCAGCCCAGACTGCCAACCATATCCTGGGTTGCCTCAGAAGAGGTGACCAGCAACAGGTCAAGGGAAGTGACTCTCACTCTACTTCACTCTTGTGAGACCTCATCTGGAGTCCTGTGTTCAGTTTTTGAGTCCTCAGCATAGGGAGGACATGGATCCTTTAGAGGAAGTTCAGAGGAGGCCCACAAAGACGATCAGAGGGCTGGTTCATCTCTCATCTGAGCAGATTTCCAGTACATAAAGGGGTCTACAGGAAAGCTAGGGAGGTGCTCTTTATCAAGGATTGCAGAGATAGGACAAAGAAGAATATTTTTAAGCTGAAAGAGAGTAAATTCAGGTTAGATATTAGGAAGAATTTTTTTCCTGTAAGGCTAGTGAGGCACTGGCAGAGGTTGCCCAGACAAGTCATGAACGTCACATCCCTGGAGGGGCCAAGATGGATGAGGCATTCACAGAATCAATCACAGAATCAATCACAGAATCAAAGGCAACCTGATCCAGTGGAAGGTGTCCCTGACCATGGCAAAGGAGTTGGAACTGGGTGATCATTAATGTACTTTCCAACTCAAACCATTCCGTGATTCTATGAAAATACCAGCAACTCTATGAATGAGCTTGGTTGAGAACACTGAAGCAGATAAATGAGGAAGAATTAGTAACACTAACACCTAGTATGGGATTTCATTGTTAGCAAAGACACCTGAGCTGGAATAGCTTACATCAAATACTGAAAGACTGGAATATCAAATTTTTCATCTCTATTGTTTCGCTTGGCAGGACCTTAGTTTTCAACATGGGCTAATGTGACAGGGAATCAATGTAATGACTTCCTGGAAGATCATTTTCTTTACAACAACAACAACAACATAGAAGTTGGATGTACAAAGAATGAAGGCTAAATTTTACACAAAGACTGATTCATGTGCTGCACAGCTTCATTCTTTCACCTCATCCCTGAAATTCCGACCCCTTTCAGCACTTGTGATTCTTTCTTCTCCTGGGCCTCAATAATTTTCCTATCCTCCTTTGATGGTGACATCATTTGTCCTTCAGGGATTCTGCCAAGTCTCCAAGGACATGCAGAGGATTCATCCTTCTGCTCCTCTTTTCCTGTACAATCCTACATCCAGTCACAGGTTCCCTTGTTTTTGTTTTATTAGTTGATACTGATGACTCAAAAACCCAACCCGTCCATTTTGGGTCTGTCTAAAAACTACCATGTTCCTTATGGTATAAAACAACAGTTTTATAACCATATTAACTGGCAGTCTTCTCTTTGACCTAACTTTCTGGTACTTTGTTCTCTCATTTTTCCTTAGACCATCTCGCTACAATATCTTTAAGGCTCATTGCTGTGATTTTCTAACACCATTAATGGGGCTTATGAAGGACACATATGTTCAGAATCACAGAATCACTAAGTTGGAAAAGACCCCAAGGATCATTATGTCCAACCATTCATATCAATCTCTAAACCATGTCCCTCAGCACCTCATCCACCTGTCTTCTAAATACCTCCAGGGATGGTGACTCAACCACCTCCCCAGGCACCCTGTTCCAGTGTCTGATGACCCTTTCTGTGATTTTTTTCTGATGTCCAGCCTGAACCTCTCCTGGCACAACTTGAGGCCATTCCCTCTTGTCCCCTGACACTTGGGAGAGGTGGCCAACACCCTCCTCTCTACAACCTCCTTTCAGGTAGTTACAGAGAGCAATAAGGTCTCCCTTAAACCTCCTCTTCTCAAGGTTAAACAAACCCAGTCCCCTCAGATGCTCCTTCTAAGACTTGTTCTCCATCCCCTTCACCAGCTTTGTTGCTCTTCTCTGGACTTGCTCCAGAGCCTCAACATCCTTCTTGTGGTGAGGGGTCCAGAACTGAACACAGGATTCAAGGAATGGTCTCATCAGTGTGGAGTTCAGAGGGAGAATAACCTCCCTGAACCTGCTGATCACACCATTTCTGATACAAGCCAAGATGCCATTGGCCTTCTTGGCCACCTGGACACACTGCCAGCTCATGTTCAGTCGGTTGTCAACCAACACCCCCAGTTCCTTCTTGGTCTAATTGGCCAAGCAATTCTTTAACCACCTCCTCTTGGATTATGGGAGCTTTGTTCAGTTCCTCTAACTCCTGGGGCTGTACACACAGGGAACAACTTTCCTTACTGTTAAATACTGAGGCAAAGAAGGCATTAAGTGCCTCAGCCTTGTCCTCAACCTTTATCACAGTTGTTCTCTTTGCATCCAGTAAGGGCTGAATACTCTCCCTGGTCCTCCTTTTGCTGTTAATTTATTTATAGAAAGGTTTTTTATTATCTTTCACCAACTTGGCTAATCTGAGCTCTAGTTGGTCTTTAGCCCTCCTGATTTTTCCTCTGCATGATCTCACTTCCTCCCTGTAGTTCATTCAAGATGCCTGTCCCTCCTTTCAATGTTCATAGACATTCCTCTTCTTTTTGATGTCCACTCATATCTCTCTGTTCAACCACGATGTTTTTTGCCCCCGCTGACTCCTTTTCTGGCACATGTTGGCTCCTTCTTCAGCCCAGCAAAGATTCAGTTTTCCTCATTATTGCAAAGGATATTAAAGCTTAGATCTTTTTTTTGACTTAGCTGTTTTATTAACTCATCATAGCGGGACCTGCAACACGTCTCCTAATGGTCTTCCCGATGTGTCTCTTTCACCTTCAATTTTTCTTTTTCTCCAGCCATTAGGCATAACATCTTCACTCCAGTGCCAGCAAAAAATCTTGCAGGCTACTTTTGAGATCTCTTAAATCTCAGATTTTTGCCTTTAGGTGTTTACTAGGGCATGGATAAATAATAAACATTTCACATACATCAGGCAAATAAAAGTACATGATTGGCATCAGAGTTAGAAGTAGTCTTTAATTATGAGATCACATTAACCTCCAGACTTATACGTTATTTTGTCCACAGAAACTAGCGATCATTTACAAAGAAGACAGACAATATGTTGTTTTTATTTTCCTGTTCAGGGACTGGCAGAAAGTTTATCCTTGAACCTTAATCAACCCTGTTCTAAAGATAAAACTAAAAACACCAGCTTGGGCTCTCCTCTTACATTCAACACTGTGTATATTTTGCAAATGCTTAGGAGCAAATTTTCATAATGCTACTATTTTTGGGATGCTACTAATTTGAGAGATATCTGATGCACCAAATTAAAGCCAAATATTTCCTCTAACCTCTAATTTCAGGGCACTGAATTCAAGTTGCCCTGTTGTGACAACAGCTGGAGCTGGGAACCCAAATTAATAAGATTCCCAGCACTACGTTACTGTGCCCCAGTGATAAAAGAGTTTGTCCTCTGGTTCGTTGTAACCAGTGCCACAATTTAAGGACAAGGATGAGCCTCTACCAATGAAGATATCTTCCAGATGCTGGAAGTTCACTGATATGCAAAGCATATGAGGTCCACTTAGATCTCTGCATCTCAAATACAATGGGAACGATGTGTTATAGTGGAAGTGAAAATTAGCCAGCACCTTGGTCCTTGCTATTTGCCCTGTCAAACTGGTTCAGACCTTGAAATTTAGGGGAAGGTGAACTTTATTTATTGTGTACTGAGCAACAGAGTAGCATTTAGGAGAAATATCCCTTTCTGTCCTCTGCAGGAGTCCTTTTGTCTTAATCAGTTTATTGATCCCAGATGAGTGATTAATACATCTCCTGAGGCATGCAGCTAACATCCCTGAGGTTTCCAATCCAATAAGTAAAGTGATACACAAAGAATTCCCATTGTACAGGATTTGGAAGTGACTTAGGATTTAAATGTGATGAACAAGAGGAGATGTGCAGTCCTTCCAATGTCGGAGGGTATCAAGATCAGATCAGGTAAAGTTGTGAGAAACTGGATCAGACCTTATAATTGATCCCGAATAGGGTGTTAGGCTACACATTTTAATTGTTCATAATTCATGGGGAAACACACACTTTTGCAGACAGGCAGAACTCAGACGTTTGCTGTCTACTTGGAACTAGCTTTGTGAGAAAATGTTTCTCTTCATTGACTACAGAAATAAGCATGGCTAAATCAGCCATTGTGACTACTTCTCCCAGACGTATTTTCATCCTCCAACCTAGTGTAGTATAGATCTGATATTAATTTTTTTCACTTTTTAGTTATTAGGCCATTATTTTGTTGCTGGTGTTCAGAAATTGCTATGGAAATCCTTTTTCCTCGACGGTCTCCCCAAAAAGCAGCATCATTTTAGTTTTCTTTGTGGAAAGCTAGAAACACCTGCTAGCCTTATATTCCTGGGAAAAAGAACTAGGATTGCATTTGTGCGTTTGCATTCTCCAGTCTTTAACAGATCTTAATGGGTTATACACAAAATTTTGGCCCAGGCACATCACTTTTTCACCCATTTACAGATCTAGTGCTCCACATTTTCTTCTTTCAAATAATAATCTGAAGAATTCTCTAAGGAAGGAGTCCAAGAGAAAAAAATCTCTTTTTTATATGCTCCTCATTCTGTTTTCTCTTGAAGAGTCCATTGTCATCTGTCTTGGAGAGACGCTGGAATAGGTTGTCCAGAGAAGTCATGGATGCCCCACTCCTGGAGGTGTTCAAGGCCAGGCTGGATGAGGCTATGAGCAATCTGATCTAGTTGGAGGTGTCCTTGCCCATGGCAGTGGGGCTGGAACTGGATGATCTTTAAGGTCTCTTCCTACCCAGACCTTTCTATGATTATGTGATCTTTTCTCTCCAACTGAACTCCCCCGAGGAAATTTTCCTAAACTTCAGTATTGTTCTAAACCCCCTCAAGAAAGCTTAATGCTCTAGTGCTGTAGTTCTTTGTCATCATGAGTGTTAAGGCTCTGCTGTGGTTAATTTCAGTTGCCGATGAAAACAGACAATTTGCAGCTTCTTGAGAGAACAATAGAAGGAATGAAAAGACTAATGACAGCAGCCAAGTTTTGTGGCCCAGGGAAAGGAAGGCAACATCATTTTCCCATATTCAAAGTTGGACAACATGAATCCAATTTCCTTCCTTTCATCAGCAGCAAATAATTCAGATGTTTCCCATGCCTTAATTGTGCCTTTATCTCTGTGATGAGGGGAATCATTACTATGATGATCTGTTGGCTGAATTACCCCTACATCTGCAGAGCGTTTCACCAAGGATGTTTGCAGGCTAATGAACAAGGGGAATTCCAGATTCTTGAGACAAAGGCTATACCAGGAGGTAGGGAAACATCACATTTCAGAAAGTAGCCTGGGTTGGGCTAGGAGAAAGATCTTATAGATGTTGTGAGAATGTGGGTGAATGATGACAGATAGAGTCTTGCTTTGTAAATTTTGGTGAAGAGATCACATGCCTTCAGGACCATGAGATCTGTTTCTCCCTGTGTTCATAACACACCATTGCACCATTCCCTGTTTGACACAAAATCCCTGAGGATTTTACTGAGCTGTCACTCTCTAAGGCTGACAGCCTCCCTCAGAAAATCTTTCAACAGCCAGCACAGCAACATAAAGTCTCAACAACATCTGCACTGGTGGCAGCCAAAACAACAGACTTCTCCAGGTTTAATTTCATGCACTAAGGCCTTTACACACAATAGCATATTATTTCTCTACTCTGGGACAAAAAGACCTGGCTCAAGGTCAAGTTTTGGTGAGCCGACCCCTGCAGAACCTTGCTTTCTATCCTCAGAGCTGCTGGAGAGACTCAGGAGTACACAGGGTGCCAAGAAAGGGTAGTCAGAAAATTTGCTGTTAGGCTGGGATTTAATGTGTTGAAGCCATTCACATCCACCTGATCTGGACTGTAGGAAAGGGAACATGGGACTTCACTCAGGTGCTGGCCAGAAAGATGGCAGGGTGAGAATATACAGCCTGACTGATGGGTGAAACAGGTCTTCACTGTGGTAAGGAATTTTTTTTTTTTTTTTGGAGGTACAGTGGACACAAAGAAAAGGCCCTGGCAGCTTTCTGATGTTTTCCAGGCCATTGTAGGGATTACACACTAGATCATAGCCTCTTTTACAATTAATGAACAAAACTGCTCCTTTGAGTATGTGGTATGATTGTTGGCCAAGTTGGAGCTTCAATGGGAAAGTCTTTCTCAATCTTTTTCTTTTATCTATCCATAAGCACCTCCATATTGCAAGCCATATTGTGGGTTGCAAATAAATCAGTAAGAACCTGTGCATAATTATGCTAAATTGGAAGGATCGGGTCATTTTCTGAGCCACGGAGATATAGGAGTATAGAAACATTAGGTCTTCTCTGGGATTTCTTAATGTTGGCAGAATTTAGTCCCTCTTTTAGATATTTTCAAACCTGAATCAAAACTCATCACGGTTAAAAAGCAAGGAAGTAAACAAACCCTCTGTGCATGGTATTGTTCAGTGTTCTCTTTTCAGTGGCAGGTGGCTTTGAAGTCATAATAACATGAATTAAGAGTTCAAAATGGCAAACATTTAAAAGCATGGTGTCCGTCTCTGCATGCCTTTCATTTTTTTCTCTAGCCCTGGGATATAAAGGAGTATTATGTGCAAGAAAACACTGTGCCAGCCTACTGCATGTGGCTTTGCAGCTTGGGTTACAGAGACTGATCTTATGTTCTGATATTCTCTACAGGATATTGAAAATATTTCCTTCTAGGTTTTTAATATACCAGGATATCTTTTGTATATATATATTTTTTTTTTCCCTCTTTATAGACCCGGGTATGTGTTCTCTCATCTCCAAAACTTGGATTGACATCTCAGCCAGGAGGGAAAAGCCATGGGAAGTAATTCATTTCACAGGAGAGAAAACTAATTTCCTACTGTTTTAATCCGTGAGACTGTTTTCAAGAAATATGCCAACTGACCTCCAGTTCTTCAAGCAGCAACAATTTCTTTCAGGCATGTCTGATCTCAGATTTGCATCTTTGTCAGGGTTTGAACCCAGATACTTTTCTACTGAATCACTGCCATACAACTTTGCTCATGTCCCTAATAGGCTGTTATCCTGCAGCAGATTCATCATTAGAAGTAAACGTGCTATTCACCCTGACTATATCTAAATATATCCACTTTATTAAATCTGTGTGTGCTTACCTATGAATTTAGAAATGGTGACATTAAGATCTGAGTTAGCAAGCTTTGTAACAGAAAAGCAAAGCAAGATATCAAGTTTTAATTCAACATTCAGGAGAAGTTTTTGACTATAAAAAGCCAACTCTTCAAAGAAACAAAACTGCAATTTTGATCTGCATTTAGGGAAAAAAAAAGAACAGAATATCTTAAGTATCCTAACACACAGAAAAGTGAATCTAGTGGTACTCCTTTTTGATTCTTTCCAGTGGTTCCTAGAATTTCAGGAACAGACATTTGATGCAGCAATGCCTATTTTTGAGTGTTTTACTCTAGTACCACTAGTAGCATGAAAAAAGTTATCACATCTCTCACTTTGTCAGGCTTGATTAATTTATTCTGATCAGCTCTATGTACAGCTGATGGGGATTTAAGCAGAGGCTTAAGTGAGTGATGGTATGAACTTCAGCCCAAGAAGGAGATATCTCCTTATGCTCCTCAGCACTTCTTTTTTATTCTTCCTGTTTCAGGATGGCAGATAACACCATCACAACTGTCATTGTACACAGTATGCAAGATGCCAAACAACATCAGATGTACTCACGATGTCTGCAGATTGTTCTGTACCAGAAAACCTGTCCCAGATGAAACTCCACAGATTACATTTTTTCTATGTAAAATTATGAATGAGCTTAGACTCATTTTTTTCCTGCTTGAAAAGAGGTGACTAGAAGTTACATGATTAATGGACAATATGCCAGAGGCTGATAAACTTACGAGTGATAGAAAGAGTATGATTGGGAAATAACTATTCACTGCTTTGCATATTGCAAGAATTAAGTGTTGACCAGTGAAGCAATCAGACAAAGCAATGAGAAGTGATTTCTCTGGCAGCACTGAAGGGACTTACGCATCTCTTTCCCTCAGACTATAGTAAAGTACAATAAAACCCCAAACCCTTATAAGGGCATGAACAGAATGAAGAACACATAAAGCCGTGATTTTCTGCTAAATATTGACATTTCCATGTGACTTCTGCACGCAGGTGTCACTTGCCAGAAGGTGGGAGGAAGAATTGCTCTATTATTTGCCTGTTTACTATATGCTTTATCAAAACAGTCATTCCTGTTTATTTGTTGAAGAAAGCGTGATGCCTAGCTAGACCACTGGTCCATGAAATACTTGTATTTTCTAATGTAATTAATTTTTCTCCATCTGAGGGTTTCACCCTGCCAGGGTCTTCAGCAGCCGCTGATAGGAAGAATAGAACAACCACAACCGCAGAACCACTAACCAGTTGTGCTGCCAGAGCTAGGACTGAGGAGGCTAAGCTTTCATTTCTATGGCCACAAAACACATGAAAAATATTCCAATGCATAAAAAACTGGGAAGAAACGAGGCTGAGGAAAATGAAACTCCAGTTCGTCAGTCACTGGAAGCCAAATCATAATCATTATCATTAATTAGCAATACTTAAGAGTCTTAGTAATGAATCATCTTGTCAGTTTTAGTGGGTTGAGTGGTTGAATGGTAACAGATCTTAAAACTAAGCGTCTCCACCTGTTCTGCAGTTGTTCTTTCCAGATTAAACTGGGCTGTAACTTCTGACAATGTCCTTTTGCTGTGGAGAAATGGCAGCATTCTACCCTCAGTGTCACCAATCCTATGTCTTTTAAGTAGATTGTTTTTAAATAAAGTCTAGAAATTAAATAATAGAAAACAACTCAGAGGAAATCAGTGTTTGGGGATAAGACAATTAAGTCAGGAAAGAAGAGGCTTTGTGTATGTGTAGCCACAACTGCAGAAGTGCACAAACATCCATAGACATGCAAATAAATTTGAATTGTTTAAGGAACTAGAGAATAAAGAAATAGTATTTTATTGCACACCAAATTGCCAAACATGCCATCACCCTATGAAAACCACTTACACTTTAACAGTTCAAAGGAATAAAACTGATGAAATAATAAATCCCCCCTGTGCTCTGTCATCAGAATGAATTTCCTATGAAAACAGTGCTGTTCTACTCAATGGCCTCAAAAAGGCCAACAAATAGAACTACTTTAAAGGTATCTGCATTTGGTTTTGTAATGCAGTGTATCTTGGCTTGAAAAAGGCTCAAAAAATGCTTTCCAGTGAAGTCTCAGCAGCTTAGGATAATAAGTGAGCAAGAAAATGCTGTCACCAGTGGTGGAAAAAGTGGGATAGTTGATGTGGGGAATTTTGTTTGGGACACACCTGGGGTAAAGTCTACATATTCAGGAGCTGGAATGGTACTTTGGAATTTATTCATTCCTTAGCAGTGGAAAAGACCACTTGCTTATTAAGATCAGTCTCCTTTGCTCAAAGGAAAACATGAAATGAATGTTGGATCCCAGAAAACTCACTGTGTGTACCCCCAACTGCCACAAGACATAAACCGGCCTCCTCAAAGCACTGTAACAACCTAAACTCAATACATTTAAATATTTTAAAGGACCAAAACTTACATAAATCACATGCTGCCTAAGGAAAGGTGCAGGAGAGACTAAGGACAGTGCTTATGCAATTTCATTTTAAGGAACTGAGGACAGGTAAGGTGAAAAAAGTCCAGATGCTCCTAGGCTGTGGCTCTTGTCCCAAGGATGAAGGTGACACCTCTGTTCTATCTGTTCCTCAAAATTCATTGTTCTTTGGCGTATGATCTAGACTTGAGGTCATAATAATATGATAAGAGGAGTAAAGGACATCTTTAGTTAGAAAAGAATATTCTTCAAATCATTAAATGCTGACATCCCCATTAACCTAAGCTCTCCTGACAGTGTGTGGAAGGATAATTCATATAATCTCTAGAGCTGAGGATGAGAGTCATGTCTTCCTAAGGTTTAACATAGGCCATAGGGCAGACGAATGAAGCTCTTAAAATACCTATTTCTGTCCATTTACTATAGAAGAAGTCAAAGGTGACGAGCCCAGCAGCAGATTTTATGTTACAGGCATCTAAACTTAAGTGAGATGAATCATACAGTAAATGCTCTAACAGTGAGGACACTCATTATTCTTACATGGAATAATTGACCATGGAAAAAGGGAGAAACCTGCCCATTGCTTGATCCCTTTAAGCAAGAATGGATACAATAAAGCACAGACAATAAAGCTACAGATGCCTACTGTACCATCTTTTAGGTTCCCTTGATTCTGATTTTTATTACATTATCAAAGCAGATGACACAGTATGTTGGCATTATATGAGCCTTATACACATTCTTCATATTTCCATCATTTTTGTGACAACTCCCTCAACTGACCAAATACTGACAAGACCTGAATAAATGGCATAATACTTAGGTGAAGGAGCACTAAAAATGCATAAATTTGTGCCTATATTTGCAGTGCTTCCTTCATTATCATGATGAGTCCTTGAACCTTTCAAGCACTCCAAAGCTGTGAGTGGGGCTTATTTTGACATCTTACAGTGATGTACTTGTTAATGCAGGCTTCCTAAGCCATCTCATGTGAATTATCAGTCTTTAAAATCTTGTATTCCTTTGCTTCTCACTTTACCCTGACACAGGTAGCAGAGCTGTAGGCAGAGAGGAGTAGGAAACAGGAGGTATAAGTGTTGTCTTCACCAGAAATGCATATATCTTAGGCCTTTTTTCCCAACAGAAGATGAAGAACCAGCACATCAGCACCTGCATGGCTTCAGGGCTCTCCACCTGCAGTGCCATTTACCCTCCAGTTTCACTGAGATTTAAAGCACTGCCAAAAGATCAAACTAAAGGCATGAAGAAATCTCCAAGGCATTAATTAATAACTCTTTCATCAACCCTTTCACCTGCCTTGCAGGTATTACCCCTTCATTACCTCCCCAGCAGGTCCAGGGAGGCTATTCTCCCTCTGTACTCGGCACTGGTGAGACCGCTCCTTGAATCCTGTGTGCAGTTCTGGGCCCCTCACCACAAGAAGGANGCCTTCCCTGGAGGTGTTTAAGGCACGAGTAGACGATGTCCTGAGGGACATGGTTTAATGTTTGATGGGAATGATTGGACTGGATGATCCGATGGGTCTCTTCCAACCCGGTGATTCTGTGATTCTGTGATTCATTCATCTGTCTATACCTGCCAGTCAGGATGCTCGCATACCATCCAAACTTAGGTGTTTCTGTAGAATGACTGTACTGATACTGTGAGTGTGGGCACAACCTTTGGTTACGAGCATGTCAGGAGACCAGTATTCTATTTCTGCATCTGGCAGATGCCACATGACAATCTAAACTGTGCCTCAACTTCTCTGTTTTACCAAAAGGAAATGATTTCAAAAGTGATCTGATGTCAAAAGCTATATTGGTGTTGTTTCAGTTGTTAGCCTGGCACACAAAATACTATGATCCACATCATCTTTTAAAAAAAGTTGGGCTTTGTGCTATCTGGACACATCACAGGGGAACTGAGAATACCTAATCAATAAATTAGTATCGCATATAAAGCAAAAGTACAATAACAGAAGGAACAGTAACTCCCCTAGAACCCCAATTTTCAATCTGGATTTCACTCTCTTGTGCACATTTGACTGATCTTCAGCTCCCACCTGTGCAAAGTGCAATAGAAATCTACATGTTTCCTCCCATAACATCTCACAAGTTGCCTACAGGCAATGCCTCAGATTTCACAGACAGTGGAAAACAATGACATTTGGCAGATGAATCACAACTTAGCAATGTTGTTGTGTGAGTAACATGGTTACTTTATAGACCTCAGCTGGTTTCTCTATAAAAATTCAGATGTTAGATGAGGGAGACCAAGAAAGGTACATACTAGAAACAGACAGAGATATATTAATAGTTCCTTTTCACTGTGAGATAGCTTAATCTGTAGTTTCTAAGAGCTTTATCCCTGCCCATGGCAGGTGGGTTGGAACTGGATCATCTTTAAGGCCTCTCCCAACCCAAACCATTCTGTGATACTATGACCTTATGATAAATCTTCTAATGGTTTTGGAAGTTTTATAGAAATTAGTAATTTTGGTTCTGGCTGTCCACCACAAGCGCTTGTTCATACCACAACAAAATAGCACAAATGGACTATAGTAATAAAACAAAGAGCCACACAGAACAACTGGTCAGACCTCAAGTCATAGAGAGCCCCACAGTGAACCCAAAACTGTGCCAGGGAACTTGAGCTGACTAGAGCAATCTCCAAAAATTTCTAGGAGTCCAAAGGCTGGCACTGACCAGATTTACTACCACCAGGGAAGAGTTTTGAATAAGGTAAAGATCTTAGGTCTGCTGCATCTGTCTTAGATATTTGTTACTAGAGAATAGTCATGGGACCAGAGCATGGCTCCAAGATCATTTTACATGTGCAAATAGAACTCATAAGTCTAATATAAGCTTCGCTGATGTATCATGTCTATAAAATCACTCTCCTTTTGAGTGTCTACAAAAAGAGGGAATATGCAGTGTTTGCTTCACGATGTTTCTTCTGATAACAGAGTTAAAGATATAAGGTGCATCTGAGTGGTTGTGAAAGACATGAGCAAAGATTCCTGTCCCTCATGCCTATCAGGTGTAAGGTCTTTCCAAGACCTGTTTTACCTTTTATCATCAGTGGACCCATATCTCTATCATATATGATTCCTCCCTGTTTTCATCATGGTAGCAATTCTGCCATTATAATTAAAATTTAGATCTGACTGACTGGTGTTTCCTCTTCTTTCAAGATAGAAAACAATCCTTCTTCTCTTGGCTGCATACAGAACTTTTAATTTTTTTTTGCCTTTGGAAAAAGCAAATTCACACATAGAAATTAGTGCAGAGGAAGAAAATGTTAGAAGAGAACGTAGCAGATAAATTAATAAGATTGGACAAATGAGATATTCTGGCAGCAAGAGGGGGTGAAAGCAGGCCTGATGTAAAACAATCTAGAATACACCGGTACCACTCAACATGGGCATGTAAAAGGGATCCAGAGACTTAGAAAGTAGGAGATCCCTGATCAAAACTTTATAAAAGCCAACACTATGTTGCACCTTATAAATGTTTTTCCTTCTTCTTCCCTGATCTCCCATTGGAAAAACCTTATAACTTGGAATGAACCATAAGTAGCTCTCAGTTGAGTTATGTCACTGTATGTTTCCACAGTACTTAGGACTTAGCAAACTTCCTAAAGTAGGACCCAGCTGCCCTTCTGTTCTCCTTTTCTCCTATATAGTACCTTTGTTACATGCTCCTAACATTTTTCTTCTTTTTTTTTTTCCTGCCAGAAAGCACATCATACTAAATTAAGCAACATAAAATAGCAGGCTGAGTGAAGACTGAAGAAGTCAGAGAAATTTAAGCTTTCACTGAGTGAAGTTTCCACAGTTATTGAGATATATTGTGGTATTTTTGTGTTAAGGAGGCTTCCTCCCTCTAAGTTTTTCCCATTCGATTTTCCTCTTCATTTATTAAAAGGCCGTGTTTTCAGTCTTTCTTTAGAAGCTATCAGAATTTCTTGTATCTTTTGATTCAGTGCACACTACACATTGATGGTACAGAGTTACCTGATAGAGGGTTCTACTTGCCACAAATATTTCATTTCAATACCTTTCTTGAAAATTGGTTATGTTCCTTCTGCACTTTCTTTCTGTAGGAAAGTCTGGATCTTCTACAGAGAATACTTATTCAGTGTATTGGAAAGAGCATTGAACAGACTTTTTCAGTTACTTAAATACTGTGAAATTTGGGACTATACAAAAAAGAATTATGTTATGAACACTGTCCTGTTTTATTCTTACTTCATAAAAATGTGTATTGGTCTAAGATGATAGTAGGATAATTCATATCCTGAAAGCACGTTTGTCTGGAAAGCAGTGAGTTAGGAACCTGATTGAGTCTGGCTTTGAAGACAGGCTTGAGCATCTACCTATGTGTTCATCTTGGCATAACCAAAGAGGTGGGATGACACGATGATGCTACCTCTGAGACTGCCCAGAGAATGGCAAACAAGTGAGGACTCATGCAACACTGTGTTCTCATTGCCATCAAAACCCTAATCCAGAATTATTCAGTAGTATTTGGTTTTAGCGAGGATGACTAATATTATTTGAATTTATACAATCATGTAAATAGCTGTGGTCAGGCTTACAGCTAGGACCATCTCTATACATTGGTACAGAGGCATGTGCTTACACATCCAGCAGCTTAACCCAGTGTGAGAAACACTTGAGTAGAGGAGGAGGGAAATCCTGCTTTGCTGACTTTGTGCCAGCAACTCTTCCCTTCTCAGAGTCAAAACACGGGCTGCAAACTGTTCTTCCCTCTAAGGTGTTTGGGGGGTAGTAGAGCTCAGCTTTTTGCTTAAGTCTGTTTCAAGACTGTGACAATTTTTTTTTCCCTGAATCCATACACTTTTTAATCTAAATGTCAGGTAGGAAATTAAAGCCCTGCTGAAACGGAGTGTATTACCAGCATTTTATTAGATCACAAACAATTTAATAACCAGATAAAGGGAGAAGGTCATTTTGTTGTCAGTCCAGCTTATCTCATAAATTAGGCATCAGGTTTTGCACAAAAGCATCTCTTGGCAAATAAAATTATCTGGTTTGATGAAGGGCCTCTGTCCATGGAAAACAGATAATACAGATGAAAGAGGAAGCCCTGTAACAAAATTATTATCCAGGAATGTATGAAAGAGGATGGATACTTCAAAAATACTTATCACACATTTCCCCTATTAACAGTAAGTGAATGGCAAAATGGCAAAGGACACGCCTTCCTGATGAATTTATGTGAAATGGTTTCAAGGTCAGTAAACAAAAAGGATGGTGGATGAAATATTGATTATAAATAGTGTAACTCTTAGTGACCTTACTGGCTGAAAACGGAAGAAACCCAGAGTGTTATCTCTTTACTAGAAATATTTATGGCCTAGAAATGACAGTCTTGTGAGTGGGAACAGGACAATGAGTGATGCATACCAGTGGGGCATTGTTTTCAACACATTCTGCCACAAATCTCTTTCTGGGCTGAGGGAGTGGAGCAATGAAGAAAAAGTATAACTAGAGTTAACTCTTTTCTGAGAATATGAAGGTTTGGTTTTGCTTAGATTTGTGTGCCTGCAGCACTCTAATGCACAGGGGTTTCGACACCCCTGCCTGTCTCAATCATAGAAACATTGAATAGTTCTGGTGAGAAGGGACCTTAAAGATCATCCAGTTCCAATGTCTCTGCCATGGGCAGGGACACTACCAACTGTATCAGGTTGCTCAAAACCTCATCTTCAATGTAAGAAGAATATGGAGCTGTTGGATTGGACCCAAAGGAGAGCTACAAAGATGATCTGAGGGCTGCAACACCTTTGATCTGAGGACAGGCTGAGAGAGTTGGGCTTGTTCAGTTGGAGAAGAGAAGTCTATGACGAGATCTTATAGCAACCTTCCAATACTTGAAAGGGGCCTACAAGAAAGCTGGAGAGGGACTATTCATAAAGGCTAGTGGTGATGGGATGAGGTGAACGGGTATAAACTGGAGAGGGGCAGATTTAGACTAGACATTAGCAAGAATTTCTTCACCATGAGAATGGTGAGACATTAGAACAGGTTGACAGGGCAAGTTGTGGATGTCTCATGGCTGGAGGTGTTCAAGGCCAGGTTGGACAGGGCCTTGGACAGCCTGATCTAGTGGGATTTCCCTGTGCATGGAAGGAGGGCTGGAACTGGATGATTTTCAAGGTCCTTTCCAACCCTAACTATTCTATGATTCTATCCTACTTGACCGTGAACACCTGCAGGGATGGGGCATCCATGACTTCTCTGGGAAACCTATGATAGTGCCTCAGCACAGTAAAAAATCTCTTCACCTATCTAATCTAAGTCTCTTGTCTTTCAGCTTTTTCCCCTCTTTCATACTTAACTGAAGTCTTTTGTGTTGGATAGTAAACTTCTGTTTTGTTTCCTAGCTGAGAAGTCGGGAGCTGGCCCCACAACAAATAGTGTATTTCTAACGGGCTCCCAGTACTATTGATCCAATGTCGTCCAATTTTTGTGCTGGTAATAAACTAAAACCTTGCTCATGGTGCTACTTCAGACATGATGTATGGATTGATGGGGTGCAAAATGCTAGGTAATTTGTTCTTAGAATATGGGATCTCTTAAAGTGGATACCATTAGACAAGGGCAGGCTATTTATTGACAAAGGCAAAGGCGTGTGCATTCCCAGGGCATGAAATTGTTGGCCATCTTAACAAGAAAGGAAAGCTGTGTCTCAAGAGGGTTTTATGCCCAGTCAAGGTTAAAAAGAAGAAAAGCTTACAACATGGGATTTCAGCTGAATATTTAATCCAATGCTCAGATTTATTTACTGCCTTTGTGCAGATTATTTTAGCATTGCTGTCAGCAAGGCTGAGTTCAACAAGATCTTATAAACCTATTGCTGATGAAGTGTGTGGTTAACAAAAAGACCTGTAAGAGGAAAGGATAGGATGCTCATATGTTGTTGTCTGGACTGATTGGTAGGCAGACTATATGTAAGCATGCACTTTAATATCATCAAATGCAAAATCTTCTATGTGGGTAGAACAATAGAAAACTTTATTGACTGGACAGTAGAATTTCCCTGCAAATAATAGTAGGATTATAGACTGGTTTGGATCGGGAGAGACCTTAAAGATCATCCAGTTCCAAAAGTCTGGGAAAAAAAAATCCTAATCAGATGCTGTGGCCAAAAGCTAATATTGCCCACAAGATAAATCAAAGGTGTTTGCTGAGCTGGGGTACACAAAGGACTTTACCTATATTTTTGTTGTTGCAAGCCAAACTGGACCGTCCAGTGATCTCTGCGGGTGGGGTGATGGCTGCATCCCTAAAAATTGTGGATTCCTCCAGTCATTAAGATGACGTCAAAAACCAACTTTAAAGGAATGTATTTACATGTATTTACATGGTCTTAGGAACAAGATAGGTGTATGCTTGTTACATCTGTAACAAGGAAAAGAGAAAGAAAAAGAGGAAAGAGATTAAAAATAGTAAAGATATCACCACCTATTTCCAGGATTGTCTTCTAGGAGCACAGAATGGCTGGAGCATTTTTGTGCTATGTTGAGAGTGTTATTTATAGATGAGGGTGCTTTTCTGATTTGCATGTATTTACATGCTAAATGTATAGGGAAGGAGTTTTAGTGTACATGTGCAGTGCCCCTTCTGGAAGATTCTGGAGGTTCTGGAAATGAGTTGAAGGTCTTTGGTGGTCTCAGGGACCCTCTTGCTCCTTCTACCTGTGCACAGTCACAGCTGTACTTTTTGAAAGACAGGGAAGTTGGCATGGAAAGAGGCACTGTGATTTGCTTCTTTATGCAGTTCAATGGCCAGAAATAGTTGGTCTAAGGAATACCATTTCCATCACAGAATTAGTCTCTCACATCTATGAAACTGCAGACACTTGATGCCACAACATTTCCTGAATGCCAGCCGTTTATGAAAGATGTGAAAACCATGAAGAAGGTGCATGGAAGAGTCACAAATTATTTCTCTCAGTCTTTAAGTACTAGTTAGCTTGTTGTAAGGACGATAAGAACGGTGTTAGTACAGGGAAGAAAACAACAGGTTCTGCGGGGCTATTTAAACCAGTGGAAAAATCCACGATTTTCATGGGAGACGAAGTTCAACAGAGGGATACACATCTTTTTAAAAACTGAGGAGTATTTGTTCCAGCGCTTAAACCACCTCTGAAAGCAATGAAATTTCCATTTCTTTACATATTTTTTAAAAAACATACAGCTCTCCTATGAGCCAAATGCCCACTCTTTCTTTTCTATAGGAAAAATGTTGTAAAAAGCTGTATACTGTATGATATGTGAGGTCAGATTATGTTGCCAGTGTACTCCTCCTGACATTAAAATTTGTGCATCTAAGAAGCATTGTCTGATCTAGGGTTACAGACTCTACATCCCATGGAGTGTGGTGCAGCAGAAGGAAAATACCTCAGAAGCTAATATTTTGTAAAACAATACCAATTCTCCCCCATGTTATCACCATAGTCTGAGATCACATTCTGTGTTCAGTTTTGGGCCCCTCAGTATAAGAAGTACATTATGATGCTGGAGTGGATCCAGAAAATGGTGACAGAGCTGATTAAGACTCTGGAACACAAGCCTATGAGATGTGGTTGAGGGAACTGTGGGTGGAAATTTAAAGAAGAAAATCCTATGAAATAGGGAATTACTATATTCTGAACACAAAATCAAACAGGCTGTGAGAAAACCTCATGATGCTTTTCCAGCCCCTCTGAGGAAGTATCCAGATAAATCACAGCCATGGGGTTACCTACAGCTAGTTATAACCACAAATAAGCTTCAAATCATATATCAATATCCAAATTCTGACTATTTTGAAAAACTGTAATCCATTAAGTGATAAGGGTTTTTTTCTAGTAGAGACCATGCCAAGGTCCAGTGTCTGACCTTGCATAATATTGGGAAAGACTGTATTCTAACCAGTTCCAAGAGCCATCTAATTAAAGGTTTATCAAAGTAATAGTGATGAAAGCTTTTTAGTTTGTGCTTTTGGTATTACTTTGACTTCAACATGGTGTGAAAAATGGAGCTAGGTTATTACTGGGGCTTCTTGCTGTAAATGCTTCATGGAAATGGAAGCAGAGATTCTTCTAGATTTACAAAACACTCTTTCACTGTTGTTGAAAGACAGAGAAAATCATACAGAAAATACAGACAAATGATATTTAATAAAATAGCCTTGTCAGGAACCTGAATATCCATTACAGTAGAGGCAATGGTTAACAGGATAAACAATTCAATCCATCTCAATCTATGCACTTAGGCAGAGCTATATTCCTGTCATTATTTACCTGCTTAAATTTATCTTCTTATTTGCCTTCTTATTTATACATACATCTCTCTCTATCATGTTTCTAAACCACTTGACATCCTGTGATCTGACTGCTCAGCTTCTGGTTAGAAGCTCATCCCTGTACAAAGGGAGGCACAGAAGCCTTGATAATGATGGCTGAGAGGTAAAATTCCCCAATACCAATGGAGACGAACCTTGAAGAGGTAGCTCTGAGTGTTTTCTAAACTCAGGATTCACAGGATGAAAAGGTGTGCAACCTGGGTCATTGTGTTCAGTCCTTTCTATGGCAGACACTTAAAACAGAAAAACCCATCCAAAACTGATAAAGCATCAGCAAGAAATGGGGAGTTTGAAGCTAGATATCTAAAGGGAAGCCTTTTTTTTTAATAATAAAAAATGTGTCCTGTGCAATGTCCTCAGGTTAGCTTTCTATTTTTAATTTATCTTCATTTTCTTATAATCTTATTTGTATACTTACTGTTTGATTTGTTTATTTTCTGAGACATTTGCCACTTCAGCAATTGTATTCTCCTTTGATCGCACACTAATGTTTTTCTTTTGTTTAAATCAGATAGAAACTCTTTACTATCCACAAGAACAACACAAGAAGGTTTTTGCTATGCCTGTTTGTTTAAACAAGTTGCTTCCTGTAACAACTGAAGAGGTTCTACTCCTTGGTGAACAGGGTGAGTAGATGAAGCCATCAGGTATCTCAAAGGTCTTTTGTAGCAAAAAAAATACTATATATAGTGACATGAGGTCCTTCATTATCTCACTGTGCCTCACCATGGCTGGCTGTAGTTCCAACCTTCAAAATAATGGTTTTGACGTCTGTGTCTCAAAAGCTAAGAAAAAGGAGGCCCTGATTCTCTAGAAAAGCTTTATTGTTTTTACCACTGCCTGCTTCAACTTCCCTCTTGAGGATCCCTTTATCACTCAACACAGGCAGCAGATTAATTCCCTAGTAAATGCAAAATCTGATGATGGGATTTTTTACCCATAAGTCAAGACACTATCAGGGGATTTACCCCAGAGAAGTAGCTCTGAACCCTGACTTTTCAAACATTTCAGCACAGAAAATCTTTCCCACAGAAACTATCTCTGTCCCCAAAATTTTTCTGGTTTTGAAAGGCAGTGCCAGTGAAATGCTGCATATGACAGTTCCTCCACAGCTGTTCTTAGGATGAGAAATGAGAACAGACGGAGTAGCTGTGGCAGAAACAATCTCCTTGGTGGAAAACTGATGTCATCTTAGTGTCGGCTGCTGAACTGAAGCTGGTGTTTGTGTCAGGCTTTTCTCTCCCATCAAGCAGAAAGCAAGGGACATTAAACATGCAGTTTTCCAAGGGAACTATGAAAGTATCAAGCAAAAAAATTAGGAGAGAGTAATAGATTCAGATGATATGCTAAATATCATAGAATCATAGA
>WAAB01003868.1:5584-19587 GCA_013389865.1 Piaya cayana
CTCCACCAGGGGAGATTTAGGCTGGAGATTAGGAAAAAACTTTTCACAGAAAGGGTCATTGAGCACTGGAAAAGGCTGCCCAGGGAGGGAGTTGATTCACCTTCCCTGTAGGTGTTTAAGGGACAGGTGGGCAAAGTGCTGAGGGCCCTGATTTAGTGATTGATGGGAATGGTTGGACTCAATGATCCTGTGGGTCATTTCCAACCTGGTGATTCTATGATTCTATGATCTCTTGTTCCAGGCTTCTCTGGGCTGTGGGTGGCCACTGTGAGCCCTCTCTATGCAGTGACTCTCAAGCCACGCAAACTTCTCTTCAACAGCCAGAAGATTCACCTTTTCTGTCATTGGAGCCCTTGACTGTCACACAGCACTTTCAGCGACACTAGTTGTTTTCACTGACTCAGGGCATGAGTTGTTCTTGTTCTTATTCCTTTTTTTCACCAATTCTTCTGCTGTCTCCTCACCTCTCTGTGTTCCACTAACACGTTGCTGTTATTAAGGGTAGCTGTGTGAGTCATCCTAGCTGAGTTCTGACCCTACTGGTGGCTGCTTACACTCAAGGGACTCCCTACTGAGGAGAGCTTATCATCCTAAAGACCAGACAGTAGGGAAGGAAAAGAAAGTCCATGAAGAGGGAGTAACTAAACCAAAGCCATACAGACAGCCAGGGGTAGACTCAGATCTCTAAGGTGTATTTATCACCTCAGAGACTGTCATTTTGGGCTCACTTCTTTCTCTCATAGAATTATAGAATCACAGGCTATCTGGAGTTGGAAAGGACCCACAAGGATCTTAGAGTCCAACCCCTGTCCCCACACAGGACTCCCCAACATTCACACCATGGGGCTAAAGCCAAGTGCTGCTGGAATATTGTCACTTTTGGAGCTGTGACTGCTTCCCTGGGAGCTGTTCCAGGGCTCCACCACCCTCTGGGGAAGAACCTTTTCCTACTGTCCAACCTAACCCTCGCCTGCATCTTCCTGCCATTCCCTCAGGTCCTGTCACTGGTCACCAGAGAGAAGAGCTCAGCGCCTGCTCCTCCTGCTCCCCGCGTGAGGAAGCTGCAGACCATGATCAGGTCTCCCTTCAGTCTCCTCTTCTCCAGGCAGAACAGACCAAGGGGCTCTCAGGAAAGATCATATCTTGCTTAACTGTATTATTGCAGGTCTGCTCAAAGTTAAGCTGAAGTATTTTAGAGTCCACTATTTGTCTCTACAAAGGCACTTAGGGGTCTGGATTAGATGGAGGCATCTGCTTCTCAAGAGGTGGATCCTGTCCCTGGTTGATCAGGGCAAAGACTTTATTCCTGTGCCTGTACAAAGTGGGCAAGCTAGCAGCTCCCGTAAGAACAATATATTCATTAAACTGCAATAACTACCTGTTGCCTTGTGTCCATGTTCCACTGCCTTTGCTTATCAGACAGTCCTTCAGCTAAGCAGTTCTTTCCTAGTCTCAGTGCAATGGTCTTTCGGATTAATAAGATTCAGACTTTATATCACAATGACACACATTAGACAAAACATCTGAATCTTCAACCATCAGGAACACGTCACCCAAGACTAAAACATCACAGGAGTAGGGAGAACATAAGTTATTTTATCTGCCACACTATCCCTGCAGCTGGCGACGAAGAAACCGCCTACATTTCTCTTCAGTTTACTTTCACCTATGGCAAAGAGCTTTTCCTTCATTTCTAATACGAGCTACAGCTTTCCAAAATGTTTTCTTTAAAGCAGCTATTAGGAATGAAGGGTAAAGTCACCACTTTGTGTCTCTAACACCGCAGAGTATAACCAGCAGCTAAATTACAGCAGGCTGGACAAAAGGGCAATGAGTCTCCGCTAGCCTTGCAAAAAATTGCTCAGGTGCACTAATGCATCTTCTTGAGCGATGCCTCCTCCAGTGAAATTCTGCTTGCTGAGGTGGCCCTTAATCAAAGAAGTAGCTATTACCTGTGACATGACCAGGAGTCTGACGCTTTGCTCCATCATCAGCACGAGAAGGAGAAATGTTTTACCGGAGTAGCTAAAAAACTCCTATAAAACCATGAGAACAGCCCTGGAAGAAGGGATCTCTCCCTCTGAAAAAGTTCCGGAGGGAAGATGATCAGAAGAGGAGATATTCACACAGAGCATTTCCCAGCAATTCCTTTCTGGTGGTTCCCACACAGATCGCTCTTTGCAGGGATGTTCCTTTGCAGAAGTCTTTCACCTCAACAAGCCTGAGGTTATAATTCAGTGTTGGAAAGAGCTGGGCAACACTTAAAGTAGCCATAGTTTGTCTGTGGAATGAACTGGCTACAGACGCCTGTTCTCATTCCATCACCCCAGAATACCCACCTGGATAAAGGGTCTGATGGAATCCTAGAATCTCGGGATCACTGGAGTTGTAAAGACTTCTAAGGTCACCCTGTCCAACCACAAGGTCAATACCTCCATGCCTACTAAACCACGTCTTCAAATGCCACATCTACACACTTTTTTAACCCCTCCAGGGACAGTAACTCCACCACTGCCATGGGCAGCCTCTGTCAGGGCTTCACCACTCTTTCAGTGAAGACATTTGTCCTGCTACCCAATCTAAACCTCCCCTGATGCAACCTGAGGCCATTTCCTCACCACAACCAGCACCCACCTCACCACAACCTCCCTTCAGGGAGCTGTAGAGGGCGATGAGGTCTTCCCTCAGCCTTCTGTTTTCCAAGCTAAATAGCCCCAGGTTCCTCAGAGGCTCCTCATAAGACCAGTGATCCAGACCCTTCATGGACAACACTCAGGTGATACAGTAATAAATGGTCTGCAAGAAGGAGTTATGCAGTTGTGGTACATATGCTACAGATATAGAGGCATATAAGAGGCTACAACCACAGTTATAAGAAGCATTAAGAGATACACATTGTGATAAGCTATGGTGGATTCAACACAGGCCTTTAACGGTCTTGATTCCCCAAAGAATCTGTTCTTTTGTATGGGCATCAGCAATCAGGATGAATTTGGGTTTCACTAGCTTTTCTCTCAGCTATCTGTATATCCCCAGTCAGACCTCCTGTAGGCAGGCAGACGCCAGGAACGCAAGTGCCTGCCTTCCACGCTGTTTCAGAACCAGTGACCTATATATGAGCTGTGAGCAGTGGGTGCCAGTCAGAGCTGATGAGAGAGACGTGCCTCGGCTTAGCTGTAGAGACACACTTGAAAGATTTCTGCCAGGGTCATCAACCCTTGCTGGCAGAGCTTGCTGATGCCTCCGTTTCCTGATATGGAGGAGCCCATCAACACGCGCTAGCGCTGAAGCTGAGATCTGGGGAGATGCTGTGGGTGGGATGGAGTCTGTCCCACACCTGCCGCCACCAAATCTGGGAGTATTTCAAATGCTGGAGAGGAGCCTGTGTTAAAGAGGATGCAATCACACCCAGCTTGCTGACACCACAGTTAAGCAAATGGTGCCATTAGCAGATGAGTGGATTTTATTGGGAACTCCATATAAACCCTCCCTAGTCGATATTCCCTGTTTTAGCACCCCAAGGATGGCTGCTGAGCTGCTGCTGAGCTGCTCCCATAGGTCCTGGCAAGGCAGCAGAGCTGGATGTTCTCAAATTCTGCCCCTCCCGCGGTAATAAGTGCCTGCAAGCAATCTCTGCCAAAGACACCCTTCATGAAGCAGCCCACTGACAAGGACATAGACACTTCCAGACTGCTTTGGGAAGGTATTTGACCCTCGGAAGCTCTGCTAACAGCATGATCCCCTCCTCAGGGCTTCACAGTCCATCTCCAAACCCCACCATGCCCTCCATAAGCAAGGACTCTCCCTGCCTTCCCCCCTACCTAAGCCACGCAGATGCAATCAGAGGAGAAGAGGAAAAGCAGAGTCAGGCTGAAAAGTAAAACATGCTTGTAAACCTCTGCTGTGTTGAGACAGGGGTAGATCCATGTCCTGACCCACCAGACAAGCTCCTGACACTTGACTAAGTCATAGAATCACGGTCATTAAGGTTGGAAAAGACCTCTAAGCTCATCCAGTCCAACCATTCAGTCCAATGCCACCATGCCTACTAAATCATCCCACGAAGCACCACAACTACACATATTTTGNACATAAACCTCTGTTGTGTTGGGACAGGGGTAGATCCATGTCCTGACCCACCAGACAAGCTCCTGACACTTGGTTAAGTTATAGAACTAGAGTCATTAAGGTTGGAAAAGACCTCTAAGCTCATCCAGTCCAACCATTCAGTCCAATGCCACCATGCCTACTAAATCATGCCACGAAGCACCACGACACATATTTTGAAACCCTCCGGGGATGGTGACTCCACCACTGCCACGGGCAGCCTCTATCAGGGCTTCACCACTCTTTCAGTAAAGGCATTTTTCCTACTATCCAATCTAAACTTCCCCTGGTGAAATTTGAGCCCATTTCCTCTTGTCCCGTCACTTGTTACTTGGGAGAAGAGACCAACACCCACCTCACCACAACCTCCTTTCACGAGCTGCAGAAAGCAATGAGTTCTGTCCTCAGCCTTCTCTTCTCCAGGCTAGACAGCCCCAGGTCCCTCAGCCACCTCTCATAACACTTGTTCTCCAGACTATTCCCCAGCAATGCTCCCCTCTTCTAGACGTGCTCTAGCCCCTCAATGTCTATAGGGCCTTAAACAGAATCCAGGATTTGAGGTGTGACCTCTCTAGCACCAAGTGCATAGTGACAGACCCTTCCCTGCTCCTGCTGGCCACACCAGGGCTGATCCAAACCAAGATGCTGTTGGCCTTCTTGGCCACCTGGGCCGCTGCTGGCTCGTGTGCAGCCACTGTTGATCAGCACCTTTCCAGCCACTGTTCCCCAAGCCTGGAGCAGTGTGTGGAGATCTCTGTGGCTTTGGAACATGTCCCCTTCATCAAGGGGACCCTACAGCCTGCCCATAGCTCACAGAGACCCATACCACGTTACCTATGAAATCACACGGCTTCCGACAGAGCTAATCAGAAATATGGGGATAAGAGAGAGACTGCAGTAAATACAACCTCACAAACGGCGATGTTTCATCATCAGCTCCAACCACATATGACAGGAGGGGACCTGATAGAGATCGGGCTGCAATAGAAACATCACCTTTTGAACAAGACACTTTATCTGCTAAATCAGTTCCCTCTCTCGTCAAATTAAATCCATAGCCCATTTAATCAGGGAAGTCAAAGCCAGATCCAGTGTCTCGGGGGAAGTTTTATTGGAAACAGGTTCTGTCTCTGTGAGAAGGGAGGTAATATATATTTGAGGTTGCGTACTAATGCTAAAGGATTTATCAGGAGGAAAGAAAAAAAGGAAGGAGGGAACAGTTCAGCTTCCCCACAGAAAATTATCTTGACTGGGGAAACAGGAATTGACCCAGTTTTCAAATGGCTTTTTTTAAGCAGAGAGAAGTAAACCTTATTACCCATATTTCTAACCTAACCTAACATATGAGCTTTGAAAGGCACACCAAAATCGGGATGAACTTAAAGCAGGAGGGAAACAGCCTAGGATGGGGGTAATATCCTGTGGTATCTGCCTAGAGAGGAGGTTTTGAAAATTTGGCTCAACCCCTGGAAGAGGACGTCTTCTTGTCATGATCCTTTCCAGCGGTAAGTGCTGGAAGGGCGCTGCTGGGAAAAGAGGAGTAACTCCAGGTCCCACCTCTGGAATACACTTTGAGCTCTTCTGTACAGACGAATCCTTTCACAGGGAGACTAAATCCCAATATAATAAAAGCTCAACAATGCTAATGAGGAGTAGGGGGGAGGGGGTAAAATAAATAAGACCAAAAGACTCTGACCCACAAGAAGGAAATACGGAGGGAGAGACATTTATTGCCTAAAACTCAAACCAGCCTCTGGGAAGGAAGCAGCTGAATTTAAAGCAACCATTTTGGAGATAAAGACGATGCTAAAATNTTTATAAAGAAGTAATTTTAAAAAAAAGAGTCAGAGAAGGGAAAAAAAAAAAAGTCTTAAGTAATTTAAACTCGCTGCAAGCAAAGGCAGCAGAAGGTCAGGTTTTTAACATAGGCAAAAAGTGATGACATTGTACATGGCAAAAAGCCAGGTTTGTGCAGTGGAAGAGGATTTCCTGCTTGTATTCCCGTCCGCGGCAACTTGCTGCTTTCCTTTAAACCACATCTGCGTGCGTCTGTGGAGATGCACGTGCCTCCAGCTGTGGCAGGCACCCTGCGAGAGCTTTGAGCCTCCAAGGTTTCCTCCTCCTCCCTAGATGCAGCTGGCTGGCTCAGGAGGTACCCAGGCTACCAGCAGCACCTACGAGAGAGGAAGGAACCCATCAAGCTCTACAGGAGCAGCAAGATAATGATTGAAAGCAACGGATTCTCATTGCTGCCACTCCCAGGAGAAAATCAAAATCTCTCCTTCATCTCCTCTTTGTCCGCTTGTATGCTTAGGGGCCAACTCAGCGGAGCATTTAAGCAAATGCTTAACTCCCATTGATTTCCAGGGGATTATGCACACAGTCTGAAATTAAGCGTGATTTGATGAACCAGGGCCTGGAAAATGCGTTTTGCAGTGGGAGAGGACTTTCTCCCTGTGTTTTCTCAGCGCCTGGAACAATGGGCCCAAAAGGAAGACAGAGACTATTTGGGAATAACAATTTTGAGGCTTTTCCCCTGTTTTTTGTGGAGCTACAGGGTGGGATGTTGCCCCTTCACATGCTGACAGCCAGCAGCCGATGGGCTGAGCAAACAGCTTTGTGGCGTCTCTGCTCGCCACAGGGACACACGATTGCAAAGGCGACGACAAACCCATGCAATTAGAAATTAGATTAAATCAACAGAAATTGTGCAGTCAGGAGCAATTCCAGCTCCAGATCCAGCTGCATATCCGAACCTTTATCTGGGTGAACTCGGAGCTGTGTTTGCACCTTCTCTGAGGAGGAAAGTAGGAGATAGAGCAGCTCTGGCACCAGTGTCGGCAGCTGGGAAAGCAAAGCCACACAAGGTCAGGTTTAGTATCATAGAATCATAGAATGTGGGAAGAAACCCACAATGAACATCAAGTCCAGCTCCTGTCCCTGCACAGGACACCCCAACATTCACACCGTGGGGCTGCGGGCATTGGCCAAATGCTGCTGGAATATTGTCAGGCTTGGAGCCGTGACTGCTTCCCTGGGAGCTGTTCCAGGGCTCCACCACCCTCTGCATGAAGAACTTTCTCCTAGTGTCCAACCTAACCCTCCTTCTTGCTATCACCCTGGGTCCTGTCATTGGTCATCAGAGAGATAATCAGTGCCTTTAGTCAAGGCCATCAAACCAACCTCAAGTCACCCTATCCAGAAGCCAAATCACAAGCCAGTGATTGCCTGAGATCAGCATCATCTTTTAAACGACTTGGAACACTGATATGTTCACGGTGCAGTCTGCAAAACATTCAGCTGAGCATCCTCAGAGCCTGCTTTGACCCAACGTGGAGTTGGTTTCCAAGGCTGAACAAAAGACACCTTCCTGACCTCCAGATTAACCTCTCACAAGGCACTGAGTTCCCGTGGATTTGTTTTTAAAAACAAAAGGTCAGTGTGGTGGCCTGACCCATCTTTACTCCACAAAAGCTGAGCTGCTTTTCCTGAATACTTCCACCAGCTTTCAACCAGAAGTAAAAACTGAGCTGGGGGACGTTTCAATCCAAAGATGAAACACTTGGCAAAATGAAGAACAATTGTGATCAGAACCTCACCACGGGGACTGGGGAGGGTGGTTGCAAAGGGGGGCTGCTACCACTACCCACCCAATATAATTTCTTCTATAGCTATCTGTGTGATCAGTCACTGGTGCTAAGTAACCACATTTGAGAATTAAAAACACAATTCGCTCCAAATGCAGCGGCTACGGGATTGCCGCATCCTGTTCTTAACAAGCCCATGATGCACAGACATACAGCCAAATCCTGGTCTCAATTATAAGAGTGTAAATTCACAGTAACTCAGTGCACAGCCCTTTGTGAAAGGAGGAGGTAAATGCTCAGATCTTTTGGAAAACCCGTTGAAAGGATTTGTATGTGTGGTGGTAACCAAAAAAGCTGCCAATCAGAGCACAGAGGGTCTGTACAGCAGGCACTTTCCATCGGCTTGGTGTTGGTGAGACCATCAGGTGTCACTGCCCAGGCTCTGGATGGCAGAGATTTGGCAGACACAGCTCATCCGACAGCACTTCTTTTATGTTCTCACCCACATGCAAAGGTAGAATTTTAGAATCAGAATAGTTTGGTTTGGAAGAGACCTGAAAAACCATCCAGTTCCATGGGCAGGGACACCTCCCACTGCATCAGGGGCTCCAAGTTCCATCCAACCTGGCCTCGAACTCCTGCTCTGGGTAACCTGGCCCAAGGCCTCCCCACCCTCATCATGAAGAATTTCTTCCTAATGTCTAATCTAAATCTTGCCCTTCCAATTTGAAGCCATCCCCCCTCATCCTATCACTACCTGCAGCATTAACCCAGGAGCAGGAATCAGAGCTCTCAGTGCTGTCTCTACCCCCACCCTGCACTGGGGCAAGTTCCTTTTTTTTTTTTGCATCCTCAAGCTCTGAGCCACTGGCTGCTCCAGCTGGGCAACCCACTGCTGAGCCCAGGCATCAAAAGCTAGTGAGGCAGCTGAACAGCTCCACTTGAAAGACAAAGTCCTTGAGAAAACATCCACCCCCACACCAGCAGCCAGCGCACCCGAGCCCTGTACAGCAGCGGCACTTGTCCTGCCAGAGACTTCAAATGGAGACATCATCTCCTTTGCGTGACTCCCCCTTTCATGCGTCTGGATGCAGGCAAAACCTCTGACCGACGTGACAGTCTCTGGGCGAGGACATGCTGGGGTTTCCCGGCCGCCACAGAGCTCTCATTGTGAAGGGAATACAATGGAGTCACCACAAAGCACATGGCCAAGGCAGGGACTGGGGAGAAAAGCCGCTTTGATGTACCAGAGGAGCTGACTGTGGGGTGGGTTAACCCTTGGGGATCGGCCCAGCGCTAACTTCTTCCCTTCGTCCTCCTGCAAAAGGGGCCTCAACTGATTGATCCCATCTGACCTGGGAGAGCCTGAGGAGAGCTGGGAATTCAGGATGCTTGGAGTCCCCTTCGAGCACTGAGATATTCATCTTTCCCAGCCAGTATGTTATGAGCTGCAGCATTTCTCTGTTGCTTTCCCATCCCCGTCCTGAACACTTCAGCTATTACACATGTTAAAATCCTATTTCCTGACCTGACTCAATGATCTGGTGGGTCTCTTCCAACCTGGTTATTCTATGATTCTATTTATTTTTACTCCAACATTCATAAACAGACTGCTCTTGATCTCCAGCCATTGAACCCTTCACCTACCCGCTACCTAAAGCCTTCGGTCCACCTGCTGCATCCCCAGCCCCTCTCATACCATCCCACAGGCCACAGATCTCCCACTGGATCATTCCAATTTCATGCAAAACATCTCACAAAGTGCGTGAACCCTCATTAGCTCATGGAGAAGCAGCATGGAGCTGGGGGAGGAACACAATGACAGCTTTGATACTGCAGGTTTTTTGTGTTGACTACCTGAGGGGAGATTTCTAAGAACGAGACATTGCAGGATCTCATCCTGTGCATGCTCTCCCAGTGTCAGCATTCAGATCCAGAGTCCTCAGCACAGGAAGGACATGGAGCTGCTGCAGGGAGTCCAGAGGAGGCCACGGAGGTGATCTAAGGGTTTAGAGTGCCTCCCAAATGAGGACAGGCTGAGAGAGTTGGGGTTGTTCAGCCTGGAGAAGAGAAGGCTCCTGGGAGACCTTAGAGCAGCTTCCAGGGCTGAAAGGGGCTCCAGGAAAGCAGGGAAGGGGTTCTTGATCACCAAGTGCAGGAATAGGATGAAGGGAAAGGTTTTCAGCTGAAAGAGGGGAGATTGAGAAGAGATCTCAGGAAGAAATGTTTTCCTGTGAGGGTGGGGAGGCCCTGGAACATGTTACCCAGAGCAGGGGTGGCTGCCCCATCCCTGGAGGGGTTCAAGGCCAGGTTGGATGGGGCTTGGAGCCCCTGATCCAGTGGGAGGTGTCCCTGCCCATGCCAGGGGTGGGTGGAGCTGGACGGGTTCTGAGGTCCCTTCCAGACCAAATTGTTCTATGATTCCGTGATTCTCCCTCGCAGGATGCTTGCAGAGTACATGCCATTCCTTGAATCAGTAGAGTGTTTCTGAGGAAGGCAAATCACACCTGGGCTGTGATTCCTCTGCCACTCTGACTCCAACAAGTATGAAAGCACAACGTGACTGTGAGGAGCTGGCAGACACATCCTTTGGGATTACAGGAGCAGACTCCAAAGCCAAGCCCTTTCCAAGTCTTGACACGCAAAACTGTATTTTAAGGCCCTGATGTTCAAAGAGATTTATTCTCCAGGATCCTGGCCAGCAATGAGAGGAACTTCACATGGTGGCAGGGCTGAGCAGCAGGCCCTGGAGCCAAATGTCTGAGAATATGCGTCTCGTTCTGAGCATCTTTATTCCAAAACTGTGCCAGAGTGCCCTTGCTCCTATGGGTTAGATCCAGGCTTCGCCCAACAGAGCCAGAAGCCCATCGCTGCCATCCAAGTGGGCAGAGCCTTTCCTCCTACGCCTCCAGAAAAGCAGAGCAGGCAGGAATGTCTTGCAAGTTAGTTTTTAAGACAAAGCAGGATCAGTGATGTCTGGCTCTGCTGCTCTTGTTTTACAAGCATCTGTTGTTTAGGAAACATCTGAAATGCGCACAGTTCCACACAAGGCACCCAACGCAGAGCATCCTCTGTCAAAGGCGGAAATCTTAGACACGTGTCTGAAAAAGACTTGAAAGCGTTTTGTTGTTGTGTTGCTGGTGGTAATTTTGTTTTTAAAAAAGGGAAAATTAAAGGAAGAGACTTCTTTTTTTTCAAGAGCTCACCCAGATGTTTGTGGTTTGGGATATCTTTTTTTTTTTCAGTGCCTGGTTAGTCTCATGTATATTGAAACCTACTCTGCTCACACAGAACAAGGGGGCTCTGACAATGTTCAAAGGGGTCTGGAGAGCAGCAGTTTATACAAAGCTTTGCTCTGCTTTCCTGCAAGAGAGGGAGGAGGAGGGGAATGGTGGGTAAAAGCTCTAAGGGTGGCTGCTCACTGCACTGACTCAATCTAAGGAAACAAAATGCAGTGAAATAGAGCTTTAAAGCAGAAACTCCCATAGACACCCTTGGGCATTTCTCCAGCATAACCTTCCCAAAGTCTTCAGCATCTTCCTAGGTGCAAGGACAAAAGTGCAGTCCATATCCCAGCATGGAAGAGCAAAGACCTTCTTCATGTGTCCCCAAATGTTAACTGATTCCTGCCTCCCACCATTGCGTGACTGATGTGATGATGAGGGGCAAAGGTTTTCAGCTCAAAAAGGGAGATTGAGATCAGATCTTAGGAAGAAATGTTTTGCTGTGAGAGTGGGGAGGCCCAGGCTGCCCAGAGCAGTGGTGGCTGCCCCATCCCTGGAGGGGTTCAAGGCCAGGTTGGATGGGGCTTGGAGCCCCTGATCCAGTGGGAGTTGTCCCTGCCCATGGCAGAGGTGGGATTGGATGGGCTCTGAGGTCCCTTCTGACCCAAACCATTCTATGATTCTATGGTGTGACTGTCCCAGGTGTCACCTCTCATCTGTAAACACAACAGAGTTATACTTCTGTGCACAGGAGAGAAGGTAAAGGCTTAGGACAACTGGGAGAAGAAGCTCAAGAAGCCCACGAGGCATTAGGATGATACACAGTGCATGTAGGAATAGTCATGGTGCAGTGGCTGGGTAGAAGCCTAGAGAGAGGCAGATTTTCAAATTAGTTGAACTCCCCTTCAAGAATTCATCCCACTACAGCCAAGAGGTCATCCGATGATTAAAATGACATAGAAACATGAGTTTTCTGCCTCCTCATAGGGATTCCAGAAGGACTTGGTGCCAAATGTTACTTCCCAGCACAGAGTTACGAGGGCATGCAGAGTCATCCAGCTGCCTTTAACGCTCCACTTAGAGCCAGTCACTGTTTTTTTTGCCCTGAAATACAGTTTGACCTGAAAGACTATTTAATTGCAACATTTTCCACCAAGCCAGGAACTGTCGAATGGCAGATCAGAGCTGAGCACAAGCAGACGTTATGCAGGCACAAGACAGAAAAACAGCTAATTACTCCCAGACCACAGCAACTGCAGGAACTGGTGCTGAAGGATCTGAGTTGTCAAGTGGGCCAGTGAATCGAGTCCCTTTGGCTCAGGTGAATCAAGACCTCAGCGTGTCAGTGCAGACAGAGTGTGTACTTCATAGAATCAGAGAATCACAGAATCATAGAATGGCTTGGGTTGGAAGGGACCTTGAAGCCCATCCAGTTCCAAGCCCTGATGGGCAGGGACACCTCCTACTGGATCAGGGTGATCAAAGTCTCATCCTGACCTTGGAGTCCTCCAGGGATGGGGCAGCCTCACCACCCTCACAGCAAAACATTTCTTCCTAAGATCTCATCTCAATCTCTCATCCTTCAGCTCCTAAAAACTGTTCCTCCTCATCCTCTCCCTGATCAAGAGCCCCTCCCCAGCTTTCCTGCAGCCCCTTTCAGCCCTGGAAGCTGCTCTAAGGTCTCCCTGGAGCCTCCTCTCCTCCAGGCTGAACAACCTCAACTCTCTCAGCCTCTCCTCATACAGGAGGTTCTCCAGCTCTTGGATCACCTTTGTGACCTCCTCTGGACCCATTTCAACAGTGTCATGTTCTTCTTATGTGGAGGATTCCAGAACTGGACACAGGACTCCAGGTGGGATCTCACAAGAGCAGAGCAGAGGGGCAGAATCCCCTCCCTTGCCCTTCTGGCCACACCTCTGGGCTTTCTGTGCTCTGAGTGCACTTTGCTGGCTCATGTTAACCTGCTTATCAACCAGCATCCCCAAGTCCCATCCACCTCATCCCCTTCCATTCCAAAGGCCATCAGGATCTCATGATGCTGATCCAGGTGGGGGGCTCAGAGGGGCTGGATGGCTCATAAACCTGGCAGGGTCTCAGCAGGAGTTGCACAGCTTCTCAAAGGTAAATAAATAAAGTTTCTGGAACACTGTCTTCTGGCAGGGAATCTGCAAGGCTGGGGCTGGAGAAAGGGAGGATAAAAGTCTTCCTGGTCTCAACATCTATCACTGCTAGACATACCTGTAACGGATTCAGGCAGGATGGATGTCACTAACTAGATATGTTTCTCACCAGGCTAATGAGGAGATGCTTTAAATCTTAGCAAGGAGACCTAAATAATTCAACAAACAAGACCAGAGTAGGTGAGAGGACTGAAAGGAGTTGAGTTCACAGCTGTGAGAAAGCCCAGCAATATCTGAACCATCACATCAGCTGCAGTGACAGCCCCCCGGCACTTGGCCATGTAGATTTGGACCCCACGGGTGCTATTCATCAAGCAGTGGCCAGAGGCTCTATCCTGCTGTTATGGAGCTAGTAGCAAAGCTAGGCTAAAAATAGAGATCCACGATGTCCTCAGGGCAAGACAACCAGTTCATGAATCACTTTCAGCGTCCTGAGGACCTGACTCCTCCTCAAACCCTAGTCCTCATATCTCTTCTCTGCCTTTTAGATATATATAGTACGTTCTAAACCCTAAGAAAACATGATGCTCCTAGTGGACACCGCTGCTTTTTGCTGTAACTGCGATGGTCCAGGACAACAAAAAGACGTGGTGAGCTCCCTGGTGATCACTAATGTGAGGGCCATTGCTCTTTCCCCTCATCCTTCCTTGTTTGCAGATGATGCTAAGCTGGGTGGAAGTGTCGATCTGCTGGAGGGTAGGGAGGCTCTGCAAAGGGATCTGAACAGACTAGATTACTGGACTGAGTCTAATGGCATGAGGTTTAACAAGGTCAAATGCCGGGTCCTGCACTTAAGGCACAACAAACCTATGCAGAGCTCCAGACTGGGAGAAGTCTGTCTAGAAAGCTGCCAGGAGGAGAGGGATCTGGGGGTGTTGGTTGACAGCGACTGAACATGAGCCAGC
>WAAB01003868.1:22547-35791 GCA_013389865.1 Piaya cayana
CCATGGCACTTGTGTGAAACCAGGAGGAAAGCTGGAGGATCAATCAGGGCTTGCAGTTGCTTTGGAGGGAGTGGGACACAGGGGTAAATGTGCACACCTGCCTGCCCTCGTCCAGCTGCTGGGGGAAGCTTCCAGGTGCAGTTGCAGCCAGTATCTGGGGAACGATGTGACCTGGCATCACACAAAGTATCTGAGCCTCAAGAGACAACAATCTGTCCCAGAGAAGTGGTGGCTTCTCCATCCCTGGAGGTGTTCAAGTCCAGGTTGGATGGGGCTTGGAGCCCCTGCTCCAGTGGGAGGTGTCCCTGCCCATGGCAGGGGGTGGGACTGGATGGGCTTTGAGGTCCCTTCCAACCTCAACAATTCTGTGATTCTATGACTATACCCGACCTCCAGAGAAGTTTTGGTCAAAAATCACACAGCATAAGAGGGCAAAGAAAAGGAAATCAAGTATTTCAACCCCCAACTATTTGTGGGGCAACTTGTCTTAACCAGTGAAAACATTTCTCTCCTTGACTCTGGAGTTGCTCTTACAATCCAGCATCTCAAATTAAGGCAAGAAACATGTTTCCTCTTCAATATTAAATCAAGTAAGTATTGAGACATAATGGCAATGATATCAGTGATGTTAGACTGCATGAATGAGCTTTGATGGAGCATGGAATAAATAAGGAATCACAGTAGAAATCCCTAATGGGGATGCCCCCCAACACTTCCCAGTGTCAGCATGATGTGGTTGGGGATTAAGTCACAAAACACCCCCTGAGGACCTGGATGATGCAAACAAGGTGCTGCAAGAATTTCTGCTCACTTTTACACCTGCGGCTTGTCAAAACAGCAGCAGCTGGCTTGTTAACGTTTTTTACACCATTTACACAGCAGTTGCTTTTCTAGTGGCCATTAAGACGATTCCACTTGGCCGATTCCCCCTCACCTCTTATTTGCTGTCACAACAATCTCACTCTGCATGTTTTAGAAAACCAGTTGCATTTTATGAGGGCTTAAATCTGGAGTCATTCCCACAGGGCTTCCGTTAAATGTTTTCATCGTCCCCCCTTCCCCTACTCTGCAGACTCCAACTCGGGAGAAATTTTTTTGGAAGCCGGGTTAACTTGCTGAGATGTCATTATAAATCCAAAGCAAATAAGCCTGGGATGTTCCTTGTGGGTCTTTTATTCAGCAAAATGAGTCCGGCAGCACAGCAGTCGCTTTGCAAATAAACTGCAAAGCTTTGACGTTTGCCTCCAATCTTGGGGTCTCTCTTTGCTGCCTGTTCCTTGGAGCTGGAGGAGGTATGGGAGGGTTGATGGATTATGGCTGTCAAGAAAATGCTTCCTCACAAGTGCAGGAGGAGCCCCCTTTACAGGCTAAAAAAGTGGTCTGCAGAAATAAGACTCCAGCTTTATCTGTAGGGTCACCTCTTGGAAGATGTTTATAAGCTGCTCACTTTCGTAGAATCACAGAATGTTTAGGGTGGGAAAGGACCTCAAAGCCAGTCCCACCCCTGTCATGGGCAGGGACACCTCCCACTGGATCAGGGGCTCATACCTCATACAGGAGGTTCTCCAGCCCTTGGATCATCTCCATGGCCTCCTCTGGACTCACTCCCACAGATCCATGTCCTTATAGTGCTGAAGGCTCCAGAACTGGTTGCAGGGTTCCAAGTGGGGTCTCAGCAGAGAGGTAGAATTGCCTCCCATGACCCACTGGTAACACCTCCTTTGATGCACCCTGGGATGAAAATTCCACAATCCCTGGTGGGATTGGAAAAGACCCATCAGATCATCGAGTCCAACCATTCCCTTCAATCACTAAAGCATGGCCCTCAGCACCTCATCCACCCACCCATTAAACCCCTCCAGGGATGGTGACTCAACCACCTCCCTGAGCAGCCTCTGCCAGTGCCCAATGACACCTTCTGTGAAAATTTTTTTCCTAATGTTTAGCCTGAACCTCCTCTGGCAGAGCTTAAGGCCATTCCCGCTTGTCCTGTCCCCTGTCGCTTGGGAGAAGAGCCCAGCTCCCTCCTCTCCACTTCATCCATTCATCCATTGATGAAGATGTTGAGCAGTACTAGGCCTGGTACTGACCCTTGGAGAACACCACTAGCTACAGGCTTCCAAGTAGACTATGCCACCAATCACAACCCTCTGAGCAATGCCATCCAGACAGTTCTCAGTCCACCACACCTGGTTGACCAGGACCCAAGAGAGGTACCAGCACAGAAGCTGATCCTAAGGACTCAATGCCATTTTTATTCCCATTGGCACCAGCAAATACCATCCCTGTTCCCACAGGCGCAGCCTGTGTGATGCGTTGGTCCACCTTGCCCTGTGACCTTCAAAATGAGGTGCAGAGAGGGACCTGGAGCTGCATGAGTCAGTCTCTCTCTCTGTTTTATGCTCGGTCCCTGGAGAGTACGACTGCTGTAAGGCAAACGTTGGCTCCACTCCAGAGATCCTCTAGCCGTTAGCTGAGCATGAATAATATTTTTTGCATTTAGTCACACCTAATTCAGACCGGAGGGGAGGCATTTCTGGGTGCTCCTTCACCTGCTCTTAGAGGGGGCTCCTCTGCATTCAGTCAACTGCTGTTGTGTCAAATATCCTTGCCCCGAGAGATACAAACATGGTTTGTTCAGCCTCTGATGAAGGTAGATGAAGCCCTCACTCAATTTCAGAGATTCAATCATGCTAAAATCTATCAATTAACTGAAGACATTGGAGCTTGCTAATGTCAGACTAATTAAGACATGCTTCAAGCACTTCCTATTAGTTATTCTTGTGGTTATTAGGTGTGGAGAAGATGTATATAAATAGACAGGAGCTCTTTGCTAAAGCAGGAAAAAAACGTTGTGAAATTAGGCTCTGGTGGGGTGTTCGGAAATGAAGTTTGAGTGATATTGCTACTTAGCAAAAGAGAGATTTAATCTAAATATTAACCATATGACAGGAGCATCTTGAAAACTCTCAAGGGATTAGGGCGTTCTTATGTTAGATGCTGTATGAATAACTGTAGCTGTCTAAAGCCTAAACTGGAAGGCTTTTTCCCGAGGGAAAACCAATGCCAGAGGACTGCTGAGCCCCCATATCTCAGAAATGCTTCTCTCTCTTCTCAGCAAAAGGGACTTCATAAAACAGACCTCTAACATTTAAAAAGCCAAACCTTGAGGTGGAGCCTGGGAGGCTCTGTGCCCTTGATGCATTTCATGACAACACTCACGTCAGCCCACGGCGCCTGGAGTCCCCTTGCCCCAGCTTTGATGTCTCACCTCTATCCAACGTTGGGTTTGGAGACCAGGCTCAGAAACACCTCGGCCTTGCCCTCTGGGAGGAGGGAAATGAAGTTTGGTTTGAGTCTGTTTTAAGCAGGAAGGTAAATCACAGAATCACAGAATCACCAGGTTGGAAGAGACCCATTGGATAATTGAGTCCAACCATTCCCATCAAACACTAAACCATGTCCCTCAGGACCTCGTCTACTCGGGCCTTAAACACCCCCAGGGAAGGCGAATCAACCACCTCCCTGGGCAGCATATTCCAATGCCTAATGACCTTTTCCGTAAAAAACTTCCTCCTAATCTCTAGCCTAAAATAGGAGTTGGACTTGGAGCTACTGGAACTGGTCTCTGCCAAGAACGTTGTCCGTGCATGTGTTGAATGAAGCCTGGGACACGAGAGCTGAAAGACCAGAGCACGCACTGAATCTTCTCCCTGCTGGAAACAGGGTGCGTGATCACACTTCTGCATCTGCCTGTCCTGAGTAACTTGGAAACCTGCTGCCTCATTTCAAGACCGTTTGAGAGAGGGTAAGTAGTCTCAAGGAAAGAATTTCTCTACCAGCTTAGTGGAAATAAATCATAGGAAAAGTCTGTGGGAAAAGCTGCCATGTGGATTTAGCCTTTATTAGACTCCTGACTGTTGACACAGGAGGAAAAGGAGAATATAAGACAGCACAGGACTGATTCATCAATATCACCCAGCTCCAGGTCCTTCTCTGCATCCCATTTTCAAGGCCACAGGGCAAGTTAAAAGCCTCAGACATAAGGAAATCTTTCTTAATCTCGTCTGACCAGAAGACTGATCCATGAGCTCTTTATACTGAAGCTGTGCTGCTGAGGTTGGAAAATACAGCTAAAATTCTCTGAGCCACCTGGTGATGCTGAAATTCTCACTCCAGTGGTGCAGAATGAAGCATCAGACCTGGAGAAGTACTCAGAGACAAACTTTTGCATAAAGTAAGGCTATGGGGATCAAATAATCCAGCCCAACCTCTTTGCTGAGGCCAGTTACACTAGTGGGTTTTATCAAACGGCGGCAGAGCCGCAGGAAGGAGGACCTTGAGCTGGCAGCTCTTTCTGACACACCACCCCAGGGTCAATAGCACCATGGGTTACAGACAGTCTCTGTTCCCCCTTCCCACGGCCCTGAGCTGTTCAGCGTCCTCAAAGAGCTGCTTTTTAATCAAGCAACTGAAAAAAACAAATAGAGGAGACACCGGGGGAAGGCGGCCCTGAAGTTAAAAAACAGGAACTTAATATGAAGCCTGAAACTAAAGAACCTGCCCATGAGGCTCCCACTGAAAGTTATTCTCTTCTCTGCCCAGCAAAACCACCAAGGGATCAACTCCCTCTAAATTACCCTCTTCTCTGCCAGCCAGAAACTTATAACAATCACCTCCCACTAAATTACCCTCCTCCCTGGCCAGCCTGAAACCTCAGCGTCTCACAGCCCAGAGCGCTTGGCTCTTCTAGCCACAATTAATCCTTTCAGTTTAATTTTCATTTCCAGATTCTTCTCCATGTGAAAGATGAGGGGTTTCAGTAGAGAAAAAAAGTCTGCAGTCTTCTAGAGTGGTCCAAGGTGGCCTTGAGCAGCAGGCTCCTACCAAAGCCAAGCTCAAGCCCCCAGGCTTTGCTTTTGCTGCTCCTTAAAAGCTCCATCAAATGTAGTGGGAATCGAGAATTTTCCCTCATTTCTTGAAACAACTGCAGTTTTAGGGGATTATTTCCTCATGTTCCTGAAGGCTGCAGAGAGGATGTAAAGCCTCAGTGGGCACCTGATGATGAATCCCTCTGTCCGTTCACTGAAAACCTGTGTGTAAATTGGTGTTTTGATTTTCCTCTTCTCCTTATTCCTTAACCCACCTGGAAAGGAGCTTAGGGGAAGAACCCAGTCCCTGCTCTTCCAGACCTGGGAAGTCTTGCACCGTAGCATGACTCCACAGCTTGGCGAGTCCATCTCTCAGCTCTCTCCTGGCCCCACAGTGCTAGAAGGTTGCCCAGGAGGTAGTGGAGGCCCCATCCTTGGAAACATTCAAGGCCAGCTTGGATGGGGCTCTGAACAAGCTGATAACAAAGAAAGCATCCCTGCTCCTGCAGGGGGTTGGACCTTTAAAGGCCCCTTCCAACTCAAAGAATTCTAAGATAACCATGGGATAACATTACTTCCCTGATAACAAGACACAGTGGGATTATCTGCCTTTTAACAAATAAGAATTGCACTGATATTATAATATGGAACTCCTCAAATTTTATAGTGCATTCCCCTTCCCATCCTGGACATCTCTCCGGCTGTGTGTCCTTTAATCAGCTGCCCCCAGAAGGACAAAGTGGTGGCCCAGCACAGTCAAGGGACCCCGAAATGTGAAAACTACAGTGCTGAGGGAGAAGCATTAAACATTCTTCTACCCCCTCTTAAATCTCTTTATAAAGTATTTGATCTGGCAGCCTCGAGTACATTAACCATGAGATATAATCATTGCCATTTGGGGACAGTGATAAAGAAAAACTGCCTGTTATCAGCTGACCACCTCATCCCAGCAGGAGACATCCTATCTTGGGCACATCAAGGCAGAATTCATTATTAAAGAAGCTGTTTGTTTGCCCTGATCTATGGAGAGGGAAAAAAAACACGGCCATTTCTTTTGTTCTCGGCAAGCAGCAAATCAGTGTTGCTGCTCTGTCTTCATTACCTGTGCAGTAANTTCCCCAGGACACCTCAGCTACCTGCCCTTCGCCTCACCCCGAATTTGCAAAACAAGGGGAAATTCAAGGTGGTTCAGAGGTGGCTGGGGAGCAGAGATTTACTTGCAATGTGAATTACTTCCCCCTTCATTTTAGGGCAGGACACCACTTTGTTGGGGGTGAGCAAACAGCAGAGGGAGGACATGGAGCTGTTGGGGAGAGTCCAGAGGAGGCCACAGAGATGATCCAAAGGCTGGAGAACTTCCCATACGAGGACAGGCTGAGAGAGCTGGGGTTGTTCAGTCTGGAGGAGAGAAGGCTCCAGGGAGACCTTATTGTGGCCTTTCAATACTTCAAGGGACCTGATAAGAAAGACGGGGAAAAACTTTTTAGCAGGGCCTGTAGCAATAGGACAAGGGGTGATGGTTTTAAACAAAAAGAGGAGAGGTTTTTGGTAGATCTTGGGAAGAAATATTTTATGTTGAGGGTGGGGAAGCCCTGGCCCAGGTTGCTCAGAGCAGTGGTGGTTGCCCCATCCCTGGAAGGGTTCAAGGCCAGGTTGGATGGGGCTTGGAGCCCCTGATCCAGTGGGAGGTGTCCCTGCTCACTGCAAAGGGCTGGATAACCTTCATTGTCACTTCCAACACAAACCATTCTATGATTCTATTTCTTAGGCCCCTACTACACTATTCCTGGCTCTAGGAAGTTATTTTTCCCTCTTGCTGTAATTTAAACTCATGAGAAGACTCTTGTCTTCTTCACCACAGACATCAAACATTCTATTTCATTTTCATCACACAATATTCAACAAAATCAACACTTTTAAAGGAAAATAACTACTTCTCCACCTTTCCTAATGTGTATAGGTTAGGGTAAACAACCACAGTTTTCATTCTGCCCCGGTGTTTGGCCCAAGCCACTCTCAAGACTCAGGGCTGGGAGTGATGCAAACAACCATCACAGGACAGTGGAATTCATAGAATCATAGAATCACAGAACAACCAGGTTGGAAGAGACCCACCGGATCATCGAGTCCAACCATTCCTAACAAACACTAAACCATGTCCCTCAGCACCTCGTCCACCTGTCCCTTAAACACCTCCAGGGGAAGTGACTCAACCCCCTCCCTGGGCAGCCTCTGCCAGTGACCAATGACCCTTTCCGGGAAAAACTTTTTCCTAATGTCTAGCCTGAATCAACCCTGGCGGAGCTTGAGGCCATTCCCTCTCGTCCTGTCCCCTGTCCCCTGGGACAAGAACCCAGCTCCCTCCTCTCTATAACCTCCTTTCAGGTAGTTGTAGAGAGCAATGAGGTCTCCTCTCAGCCTCCTCTTCTCCAGGCTAAACAACCCCAGCTCTCTCAGCCAATAACCCCAGCTCTCTCAGCCGGAGCAGATCTCCTCCCTGACCAAAGATGGGGCTTGGGTTGATGTAGCCTCTCAGGGAGCTTTTAGAAGGGACAATCCATCCTTGACTGGGCGTGTTGAATTGTGGGTTATAGATAAAAAGGCACACAAAACACCACAGCCTGGANTGCACTGATATTATAATATGGAACTCCTCAAATTTTATAGTGCATTCCCCTTCCCATCCTGGACATCTCTCCGGCTGTGTGTCCTTTAATCAGCTGCCCCCAGAAGGACAAAGTGGTGGCCCAGCACAGTCAAGGGGCCCCGGGACGTGAAAACTACGGTGCTGAGGGAGGAGAAGCATTAAACATTCTTCTATCCCCTCTTAAATCTCTTTATAAAGTATTTGATCTGGCAGCCTCGAGTACATTAACCATGAGATATAATCATTGCCATTTGGGGACAGTGATAAAGAAAAACTGCCTGTTATCAGCTGACCACCTCATCCCAGCAGGAGACATCCTATCTTGGGCACATCAAGGCAGAATTCATTATTAAAGAAGCTGTTTGTTTGCCCTGATCTATGGAGAGGGAAAAAAAACACGGCCATTTCTTTTGTTCTCGGCAAGCAGCAAATCAGTGTTGCTGCTCTGTCTTCATTACCTGTGCAGTAATTGTCACTGCTGAGTGCCTGGTGAGATAGAGTGAAGAATGCTAAAAGCTTTTCTTCCCCTTTTTGCAGCACCATCTGCTTTTGTCTTCTCTGATGGAGGCAAGGAAACCTCCACTGCTTTTAAAGGGGCAGGGTGGTTTAAATGTAACATCTGGCTTTATTTTTAATATACTAAATAGTAAAAATTACATGATGTTTTGCCTGTCCATCCATTGCTCTAACCATCTCCTGCAGATGATTTATCAAGAGCAACGTCCTTTGGCTGCAAAGGTGAGGGCTCTCCTGAACACTTCAGCTCCCTGCCCTTCACCTGGGNGGACCTGATAAGAAAGACGGGGAAAAACTTTTTAGCAGGGCCTGTAGCAATAGGACAAGGGGTGATGGTTTTAAACAAAAAGAGGAGAGGTTTTTGGTAGATCTTGGGAAGAAATATTTTATGTTGAGGGTGGGGAAGCCCTGGCCCAGGTTGCTCAGAGCAGTGGTGGTTGCCCCATCCCTGGAAGGGTTCAAGGCCAGGTTGGATGGGGCTTGGAGCCCCTGATCCAGTGGGAGGTGTCCCTGCTCACTGCAAAGGGCTGGATAACCTTCATTGTCACTTCCAACACAAACCATTCTATGATTCTATTTCTTAGGCCCCTACTACACTATTCCTGGCTCTAGGAAGTTATTTTTCCCTCTTGCTGTAATTTAAACTCATGAGAAGACTCTTGTCTTCTTCACCACAGACATCAAACATTCTATTTCATTTTCATCACACAATATTCAACAAAATCAACACTTTTAAAGGAAAATAACTACTTCTCCACCTTTCCTAATGTGTATAGGTTAGGGTAAACAACCACAGTTTTCATTCTGCCCCGGTGTTTGGCCCAAGCCACTCTCAAGACTCAGGGCTGGGAGTGATGCAAACAACCATCACAGGACAGTGGAATTCATAGAATCATAGAATCACAGAACAACCAGGTTGGAAGAGACCCACCGGATCATCGAGTCCAACCATTCCTAACAAACACTAAACCATGTCCCTCAGCACCTCGTCCACCTGTCCCTTAAACACCTCCAGGGGAAGTGACTCAACCCCCTCCCTGGGCAGCCTCTGCCAGTGACCAATGACCCTTTCCGGGAAAAACTTTTTCCTAATGTCTAGCCTGAATCAACCCTGGCGGAGCTTGAGGCCATTCCCTCTCGTCCTGTCCCCTGTCCCCTGGGACAAGAACCCAGCTCCCTCCTCTCTATAACCTCCTTTCAGGTAGTTGTAGAGAGCAATGAGGTCTCCTCTCAGCCTCCTCTTCTCCAGGCTAAACAACCCCAGCTCTCTCAGCCAATAACCCCAGCTCTCTCAGCCGGAGCAGATCTCCTCCCTGACCAAAGATGGGGCTTGGGTTGATGTAGCCTCTCAGGGAGCTTTTAGAAGGGACAATCCATCCTTGACTGGGCGTGTTGAATTGTGGGTTATAGATAAAAAGGCACACAAAACACCACAGCCTGGAAGAAAAGATCTCCTTCTCCAGTCAAACCCACCTTGGCTGTTAGTGCAGATCTATGCAAGTAGAGACGCATTTTCTTCTTCCCTCCAGTGTAAGGGGGGTCCAGGTGGTAGCGGTTGCCCTCACATCCTCACTCTGGGCTGCAGCTCCTTGGTGCCCTGGCTTGAAGAGGAGCTGCTGCTCGCTTTGCCTCCCAAACATTTGTGCTTATTTGAACTCGTACTACAAAACGTTTCAGCAGATTATTCAGTGCCTCCAGGAGCTCTCGAGGAGTTAGAAATAATGAAAATTTATTAATTAGGCTATCATTAATTTATTATAATGATTAACTGCTGACATGCTGCTCAGCACCAGGCTCGGCTCCAGCTGGTGGGGTTGCAATTGCAGATGGTAAGAGCCTGCCATGAGGAGAAATGATCTTGTTATAACCCTGCCCCACACCATGCCCTGAGCTAAGCACTAGGAGGGGGAGGAGGAGGAGGCAGAGGAACTCTTCACGTGCCTTCAGAAAACAGAGAAGCCCCAGATTTCCATATGTGTTGCAGTTCCTGCCCTAGCAGCAAACACAGCATATACCATCTAAACCAGCAGATGTCTCATCGCAGGAGATGTTCCAGGCAAGGTTGGAAGGGGCTCGGAGCAACCTGGTCCACTGGGAGGTGTCCCTGACCATGACAGGGGGTGGGACTGGCTGGGCTTTGAAGTCCCTCCCAACCTAAACCATTCTATGATCTTATAGGAGAGGTGGTAGCAACATAGAGAACATTTTAAGAATGTGATCAGTGGGTTTTTAGAGTGCGCAAGCAGAAATCCAGGTGAGATTAGAAGGTTGTGGCCCAAAATCTTCTTGATTGAGCAGGAAGTCAGAGGAAAATTTTCTTCCCCAGAGGGTGGTGGAGCCCTGGAACAGCTCCCAGGGAAGCAGTCACAGCTCCAAATCTGACAATATTCCAGCAGCGTTTGGCCAGTGCCCTCAGCCCCACAGTGTGAATGTTGGGGTGTCCTGAGCAGGGACAGGAGCTGGACTGGATGGTCCCTGTGAGTCCCTTACAACTCAGGACATTTTATGATTCCATGTACATAGGTTATCCCACACCAGAGAGGAACAGATCTTTATGCGTGTGTCCACCTCAATGTGCAGTGGCCTCTCTCTACCTAAACCATCCTCCAACTTCTCACTTGGACCCATTATGATATTAAAACACCAAGTTCCAGAGGTGTCCCTTCCCAGGGACATCCCGCTTTTCATGCAAAACACACAGGCAAGAAGCACCTAAAACCCAACCCTCTTTTAGAGCTTTTTCACAGAGCTGTTTAACTCATTATCTTGTGTCGGTTTGGATTCAAAGAGCATTGGGTTATTACAGAGAAGTGCCCTGGGGTATAGGAACAGGGATCCAGACTGAAACCTGAGCACCAGACTGGGCACAAGACCTAATGGTTTTGAGCAGGAATTGACTCCTAATTGTTTGCAGTCAGGAAGAAACTTTAAGCTCCAGTTCAGAGAGCAGCAGAAGGAATCGTTTCCACCTTCAGCTGCATCCCTAGCTGACACTATTATAGAAACTATTGGATTAGAGAGACAGGGGAGAAATCACTGCCCATGCCTCAAGTCCTCTAGCATGTGGGTAAAGAAACAGCTCAACCAAAAATCCTAAAAACTGAGAAAGTCTCTTGACTAGGCTGGTAGGATCTTGCTAGAAAACACCTGGTCTTTCTCCAGTCCATCGTCTTCCTCACCCACCCCCAGCACCTCCTCTGGGGTCACTGCTGCCCTACAGAGCGTCCCTGGGTGCCAGGGTGCTTGTTGTAACCCCTCCTGTGACCCAGGTGTGGGCAACTGCCACAGCCCTGGCTGCTGAAACCTTGTCGTTATCCAATTACCTTGAAATCGCTTTTAACTCAGACCCAATTAAAGTAAAATGCAAATAAAGGTGCTACCTGCCAGCATACAAAAATATACAATAGAACCAGAGCTGTTTGTAGAAACTGTGCATAGGGGAATGAAGGAAAAAAACCTCATTTCTCATAGAATCATGGAATGGTTTAGGCTGAAAAGACCTCAAAGCCCCATGGGCAGGGACACCTCCCACTGGCTCAGGGGCTTCAAGCCCCATCCAACCTGGTCTTGAAACCCTCCAGGGATGGGGCAGCCACCACTGCTCTGGGCAACCTGGACCAGGAACTCCCCACCTTCACAGCAAAACATTTCTCCCTAAAATCTCATCTCAATCTCCTCTCTTGCAGCTGAAAACCATTCCCCCTCATCCTATCCCTGCCCTCCCTGATACAGAGTCCCTCCCCAGCTTTCCTGGAGCCCCTTTCAGCCCTGGAAGCTTCTCAGTCAGGTAACACCATCCAGAGTGGGAGGAGAAGGGGTGCTCGTATTTTCCTCTGGAAGTCATTGCCAGGGATGAAATTTGGTCTGCGTTTTATCAGAACCAGCTGTTCCTGTTCTCCATTTCCAATGACTTAGTGCTGATGAGAGAGGATTACAAAAAATAATGAGAAAGACAGAATCAGATTGGTATGTTTGGATTTTATCTAAATGGAACACTTTAAATTGATTTAGCCTTTATTATTATTATTGTTATGTTACAGGCAGTAGCACAGGATCCCTATTATTTTTAATTGGCTTTGTTCCTCATTAGATTGAACACAGATTGTCAGCCAGCAGAATTTCTCACTGAATGCAAATCCAGACATCAAATCCAGGCTCCAGCAGTCCCGGAAAAAATGCTGCTTTCTGGTTTTTATTCAACATTTCTGTAGGGGAAAACATCCCACCGGGGATTTCTCTGTCCTCTGATATAGGACACAGGGCGATCCGTCCCGTCCACCCACCAAGGGGATGATGCAGGCTCAGGAAAAGCAGCGCCTGGTTTGCGGAGGGGAGGAAATGCGTCTGGGGCAGGCAGGGAGTAGGTGAGGGATGCATGCAAATCCCAGAGGTATTTTTTATCAGCACAGATGCTATTTGTCTTGAAGCAGGTAAATAATGGGAAATGTTTGACTGCTTTATTAACTGACTATTAATATCTGCTGATGCTCAGGAAATGTTGTCACGCGGGGCAGGAATAGGCTGCTCTTTGCCTCCAATCCGGTACAATAGACCAAAAATACTCCGAGGCGGCATTCTGGAGCCACTGGTGTCTGCTGAGCCCAGATATCCATCGCTTCCATCAGGCAGTCCTGTCCTGCAAACCAGAACAAGGAGTTTTATCCGGCCATTCTCTGCTGGGATTTTTGTTTTTTAGAGAACTTCCTGCCCTTGGAAAGCAGGGGAGAGAGTCCAGGAGCTACAAAAGGTGAGGGGAAACGCAGGGAGGACACAGGAGTGAGTGAGATTTGTTGAACCCCAGAGATGAGCTGGGTGGGAGGCACCACAGATGGAATGGGAAAAGATGGGGAAGAGGATGCAGAGGAGTCCAAAACAGGACCATGTACATACAGGTCCAGACCTGCCAGGGAGCTGGAGGAAAGGGAGACAGGAGATGACCCACCATGGCCCCGTACCAAGGTGGGAGTAGAGCAGCAACTACCTGCTCTCTGGGACCACAGAATCACAGAATCACCGGGTTGGAAGAGACCCATCGGACCATTGAGTCCAACCACTCCCACAAAACACTAAACCACGTCCCTCAGGACCTCGTCTACTCGTAACTTAAACACCTCCAGGGAAGGCGAATCACCCACCTCCCTGGGTAGCATATTCCAATGCCTAATGACCCTTTCCATAAAAAACTTCCTCCTAATCTCTAACCTAAACCT
>WAAB01003869.1:0-164487 GCA_013389865.1 Piaya cayana
TGGGTATACCACATTCCATATCACGCAGTAGCTGCTGGGAAGGTTGAGCGGTATAATGNTGCTCAAGGATCAGGAAATACACGGTGAGTTGTGAAGAAGAATGGAGAGATCCACTGTGTGCCTCAAGGTAATTTAACCTTGGGGAAAAACTAATTTTGTGCTGTGAGTTGTGTTTTGCAGAAAGCTAATCACCAAATAAGAACAGACCAAACTAAGCCAATGCTGGTGTCCAATGATGAGATAGCCCGGAACCGTGAACCAGCCCTAAAACCGAGCTGTGATCATGACTGAGAAAGGGCCAAGGATCTGAACCAAGCTGATGTTGATACCGATTTACAATAACAAGCTAACAGTTCAGGAAGACAAACAAGGACTATATAAATATATATTTATATAAGCGTGGGTGGTAGGCGAATGCAAGATATAGGTATATGGAACGCTTCACGAATTTGTGTGTCATCCTTGCGCAGGGGCCATGCTAATCTTCTCTGTATCATTCCAATTTTAGTATATGTGCTACCGAAGCGAGGTGTGTGACAAAGATAAGGCCTGTATCTCACTGACGAGGTGGCCGAGTGGTGAAGGCGATGGACTGCTAATCCATTGTGCTCTGCACGCGTGGGTTCGAATCCCATCCTCGTCGGTCAGCCCAGCAGTGCCCACAACGGCTCAGTGGGTGCCCCAAAACAGCATTTCTTATTTATACCCTGGTTTACGTAGAAAATTGCATGGAATACTGGGAGGATGATTACTTCCTCAGTTACAACCTGGTTACCAAGGAGGGTCTAAAATCAAAACCACGACAATAGTCAAGCTTTCTCTTCTCTATACATTATTTAATTGTTTCTGTCTTGTTTCTCTGCTATCTAGGTTTCTGTCAAGATCTCCCCTACATCAGTGGCTCAGCTAAAATAAACAGCAGTTCATATTCTTTAGTCTTTATAGTATTTGTGCTTTAGGCTGGAGCAGTGTAGACCATGACTGGTTACACACTAAAGATGTTTCTCTGTTCAGAAAGGTCATCCCAGTCAGTTACTAAAAGTTTGATCCATGGTTTCACACAGCAGTGCCTAGTACACTGCATAATCCTGCCATGGATTTGCTTACAAAGACATTTCTGAAACTAATCCAGAAAGTGTTTATTGCATCCCCAAGCAGCATATGAGAGCAGTCACAAAAACAGCAGGCCTTCTTTTTCATTTATCTTTCTAGGAACTACACTCTGATCTGATCCAGTTCTGTAATACCACCTGTGTACAGGACTGGGAGATGGATGGGCATGAAATACAGTAGAATATTTGTATTTACATTTGCTGTGCATTGTTAACTCTCTTACACTGCATGGTAGAGTATAATGTGTGATATTAAATGCAATAGGATCCTTCCCCCACGTCTTCCAACACAGTGCAGTTATGGAGGGTTCAATCTCATGCTAGAGAGATTTCCTCACAATTTAGAGTACGTGTGCACCCAATAGCAGTGTAGTTCCTTTTTCTGTAAATGATACAGCACTGTGCTCCTGCCTTTTTTACTGATTATTGATCGATTTTTTTGGGTTATTGTGTGGTGAGCAACCATCAGCAAGGGAAACACAGCTCTCTGCAGAATTGGACTGTATGAGAAGAGCAGGACACCAGGACACCAGGATTTTGACTGAGAGGTATGAATACAAGACTATGATGCACCTCTGAGCATTGACATAGTACTGTCTAAGCTTCCAAAAGAGTAGTCACATTTAAGAAAGCTTAGTGTGAAACCTGAGGTTCATCCACTTCCACTTTTAACATTAGATGGAGGAGATAACTGATATCCATGTGAAACAGGCAAAGTCACCTCTGACTGAAATGCAGTGGGGAAAGCTGCAGTTAGAGAATGCTGAAGTGTAAATGCCATGAGAGAGCAGTGACTCCCACCACCCTGGTGCAGCATTGGTGCAAGTTTGTCTTCAATAATCGCAGAATGTATTTAGTTCTGTGAAACAGAAGAGGGATTCCCTCTTCCCATGGCAGTGTATGGGTGGCATAGTATGACTCTGTCCTCTGGAGCCATGCAGTCTCTTCTAGAAATACATCTGCTATTATTTCACACTCTTCCTTTGTATTAATAACTCACCACATGCCTATTAATCACAACTTAATACCATTTCTAGTACAGTAATAATAATCTGTTATTTTACACATGGGGGAAATTGAGGTGACTGTGCTGTTTCCACTACTTCTGATGCATATAGCCTTTCCTTTTGCTTCCTCCCTTACAGAAGTCACAGAGAGAGAGGAAAAAAAAAGAAAAGCAATCAAGACCAAAGCAACTATAAAGCCCCCTGGAGCCTTTCTTGCCTTTTGTGGGGACGCATCCCATGCAGTCATTCGTTTTAACTTCTTCCGTACAGAGCAGCATTTCAGAGCAGTAATTCAAGAATCCCTTCCCATCTACCCCACCAGCCCCTCTGAGTGCAGCAGGGGAGATTACCTTGGTATGCAGGCTTGTCCTTGTCTGGTGCAAAGAGAAATCTGAGAAATCTGCCTCACAGAAATTAAATTTGCCAGACATCTTAATGAACAGCAAATTTAGACCCAGAAAGTATACTGCAACCTTAATTCTTTATTGAAGTGCACAACCACGCAGCTTGTAGAAACCATTTGAAAGTGGTAAAGATAGATCCTGGGTTGCTAATTTTAGCAGAATCAGCATGATTTAGCAGTGTTTCTCACCCACTCTCCATCAGCAAGAGTAATTTCCCACTTAGCACTGTGCCTTCTGATGTTATTTTTTATGGGAAGATTTGCAGTTGTGAAGGTCCTGGACATTTTTTCTACTCCAGGAGTGGATGTTTGGCACCAGTCCTTGAGGCTGGAGGGACAGCCAAACCACAGCCTAATACCACAGCCACTGAGACCTCATTGCCACATTACAGTGATGCTTAACTGCAGACCCCTGCCTGCTAAGCTCACTTTGATCTACAAGCATGTATATCTTTCCTAGGGTGGTTATTACTACTCATATTCAACTTAACTTAAACTCCTTCATCCCCACAGACTAATCCCCTGCAGATTAACATCCATCTTTGTTGGGCAAATTCATTCCCACTCAAGGTGAAAAAGTAAAAGTGAGATCCGTCAGTGGTTAAATAGTGAGTTTCTCAGACAGGAGACCTGTTGGTTATCCATGAAGCTGTGGGTTCTCTTGGTGACTGTGAAAATAATTGTCTCATTTAAATGGCGCTTCACATTCAGGGTGGAAGACCTTTTCCTTAACCTTGAGAGGTGTTCAGTCTGGGCCAGTGTTGAAACCAGTCAACAGCCTGCGAATATCCTCTCCTGTTGCTCAAACCATAACTTTTTACAGGATTAAAATGATTCAGTGTTTGGCACTATCAGATTATACTCATAAGCATCCAGTTAATCCTTTGTTCTCCATGTTCTCACTGTGTGAATGGAAAGATGAGTGTAAGAATATGTTGTTTTGAGATCATGAATCTGGAGCTGTGCCCTGTGTCACTTCTGCTTCTCCGCCTTTAGATCACACAGAAGCTATTCAGCTGCTCATATGTTATGTCTAGTCTTTAAAATCTAGGCTCACTGCTCCCAAACCTCTAATAGACCCTATGAGAATTACAGGCACAAATCTACGCTCTGTCTCAACTATTTCCAAAAATCAAGGAACTGTTGCAATAGAGAAAGGAGAAATGAGTTAAAAAGGAGAAAATAAATTGAATCTGTCAAACCAAATAACAAGTGGGTCTGCTGGTTAGGTAAATAATTTTTATTGGCTTTTTCCAACTAATCTACCTGCAGGATTTATTGGTCTTCTTATCCTCAAATAAAGCAGCTGACTTTAGTTCCAGTTTATGCTTTATCCATTAATAATTTTGCGCATTCTAGAGAGCATTTATATTATTTACTAATTTTATCTAAGCACAATTATAATCATTGCGGCCATTTAATGGGAAGTAACTCTAGGCCAACTTGCTGGAATTCAAATTGGATTTTATCATTCTTGCAGAGATGGCTTTTGGAACATTTAGTTCCTAACCCAAGGGCTTCCAGAAAACATTATGAAGAGGGAATAACTAGAATGGATTGTGCCCTGACCCGACGCAAAAGAGAAACACTGCCACATCTTGTTATTCTATAAGTATAATTAAGCTAGAGCATAACCACTCTAACTTCCACCGTTCAGACTTGCACCAAAGTTCACACACACCTCTCATCATGCCAGAACCAAGGTAGACAAGGGGAGAGGAGGCAAAAAGCCACTTCATATCTCTCACCTCTGGTTTCTGCCGTAACACTGAGATCAAAGCTGCTGTTTTCAAGGCTATAGAGGCACTTGCATCTCCATGGTCTGTGGTAATGAGCCAACAAGTACATCTTTATGCAGCCCACTTCTGGGTTGCTCTGTGGCTGTGAAAACAAGAAGCTTGAGTTACATAAAAAAATGTCTTCTTTACTATTCTCATCGTTTTCCTATGTGAATCCATCAGGTTTCTAAAGAGCAGACAGTACACAGACCTCAGCCTTCTAAGTTGTCCCCTCATACTATGGGTTTGTCCTTTCAAAGCTCTGAGCACCTGAAAACCTCCAGCCACTTAGGGTGGCACTAAATGTGATCTCTTTCGTTGTTCATAAATCCCATGCTTCATTATTTTGAAGTGGGCAGGAGAAAGTTTTCTTAATCCATGTATGCCATAGGAAGAGTTTCAGTAAGTCAACACTATGCAGAATAGAGATGACACCACTGAAAACTACAGGGCAGGGACAAATCCATATCGTACTTTGGCTGCTTCTCCTTATTTCTTTATAAAAACTTAGAAGTTGGCCAACTTGTTAGGAAAGAAATCTGACCCAACTTATCTAACTGCAGAAAATCTGCTTCAAAGAAGGTATCTGTATGTGCTAGGCTCAATGCTCCACGAATATATCTCAGACAGGAATTTTTCCACTAATAAAAGTCATACCAATCTGCATAAGGTAACCAGATAGCATTAATACAAGACTATCTTACTCTATGTAAGTTGAATTCATCTATTTGCTGCTTGTGAACAAGCTCACTTTCTGACCTTTGCCCACACAAGGCCTTAAATTATTTTTTTTTCAGTCAGCTGAGCTTCTACATTTTTTCAGCTTTTCCACTTGAATAAGTTTAGCATCAGCTTAAAATATTACTACTCCTTCAGCAGTAAGTTGTTCTCTATATTGTGGCCTGAAGATATTGCTAATTAGTCAGACATTTTCCTACATTAAGGCTTACAGAATGATTATGTTTAAATTTAAATTTCAACTCTGAATTTTAAATTCAGGGCTACAACTCTAAATGTCTAAACCTGGCCACATCACACATCTAGGCTTCCTTCCCACAAAACACTTAGGGTGTCAGGAGGTGTCTGTTCAGCAGGGATGCAAAACCACTACCTGCTCCCATGCTGGGAGGTGATCTGGGATCCCATTGTTTCAATGTAGCGCTTCTCTGGGACCCTGATGTTCCATCATGGCACTAGATTTCAGCAGCTAAGGGCTGACACCTTCTTTTGAGCTGTACAGAGAAGGCAGTCAGGCATTTGTCAGAATTGAAAATTATTGGTTAGAGCATGTAGATTAGGCATTTGGAGAAGGATGGAGGAGAGTAACAGGCAAGGCCAAGGAAAGAGAAAACAGACATCAAAAGGGAGTGAGTCATGGTGCATAGCTTCTTGTGGGCAGATGCAAGATTTCATCACTTGTTCTGAACTCCCAAGTGAGGTCCAAGGTGTCAGTATGAGGTCCTGGGGTTCATCTCAGCAGTCCTAACTGCTCTCCAAGAGTAATGCCAACTGTATCCCAGTGCTGGTTGTGCCACAGTCCCAAAGTTCAAGATGGAGACGGTGAGATGGTGAGAAGAGGCACAGACTGGAAGAGATTCTCCAAAGGGCAGTGACAGCCAAGGGAGCAAAACCCAAAACTTTACCATCTTGAATACAACTTGGTTTACAGGACCCTGCAGTCTGTCATCTTTTGCCCTCTATAAACCTCATAACAGTTAGCTCAAGAGCATGTGAACTGTCATCGCAGGTGTACACATAGCTCACTGTTATATGTCAAACAGTCTAAACACAAGCACTGGAAACTTTTGTGTCTTAAGTTCACTTTACAGTGCAGAGTAGCTGACACCATAGGGTCAATGATCACCTACAGATTCTGAGGGTCTGTGCATCTACCCATGGGTCAGGTGCAACCACAATGGAGAAATCACAGGACAGAAAGGAATGAACAACACAGAGAGGATGGAAAAAGTAAATTATTTGGAGGAGGGAATGCGTTATGACAGGCTTTTTTACCAGTTTTTTTCTTTTCAAGCAAAGAAAAAAAAAGGAGTTATTGAGGATACCAACATTAACACTGGGGAAAGGAGGATATAATAGCATTTAAAACAAAAGATTTACAAAAATTAAAAAGGCACACAATTTCTGTAATATTTCTCTAGTTATGTTTGCATTAATAGACACAATACTAAGAATTCAAACAGAACACTAATTCACATGTGTTGTGAACTGCTTAGCTCTCATTCTCATCTGTTTTATAATCTTTTCAGTAACATTTCAATGATCCTGATGAAATCAACAGACTAAGGGCACAATCCTTTATGCAAAACACTACTTTGTTCACATGAATCCTCTGCATGAAATTTGAGACATTCAAGATAAATATAGAATACACAAATTAATACTGTACATACCAACACAAATTATAATATCACATTGTAAGTTCCATAACTGCTGTTGTACCCTTAAGTAATTATTTGCTATTAATAAATGCAAACAACACCCACTTTTTTTGTAGTCAAAACTAAACAACAACTTGAAAACTACTCGTGGTCTGAAGACACCCATAAAATGCTAACTGTTAGCATTCAGATTCCATGCTTATTTACTCTACAGGGTAGGGAATGCTGAATGACTAGGCGACAAATCCCAGGACATCTGATACCCAGCAAGACAGAGAGAGAGAGAAAGAGGATCTTATCAAGGAAAAGATACAGCAGATGACACAGCTGTGAACAGGCTTATATTATTTTATTTCCAATGTACAAATGAAGTGCTTAGCAAACATTTCTTAGGATTTGAGGCTCTGTCTCCCAAGCATTGCAAGCAGGATGAGTATGGATAGCCTTCTCCCCCCTCCCCCACCGTTTCAAGGTTATTAAAATAAAGAAGACACAGGTGTGGATTTTATACCACTGGAGCCTGTTCACTCCTCTGGACTGAATTGTACGGAGTCAGAGTGAGACTTCCATTTTTTTTGGATCAGGAAAAGTCGTTAAGCAACATTACTTTTCAGTCCCTACTAATTTCCAATGAAGTCAGAGCTGTGACCTGCCTCCAGAGACAGCCAAATTCTCATGCAGATGAGTAGCAATTATCGCAGCAGAGCTCTGGTCTAAGTTTCTGGCTGGACTGTTGCTGCAGTTTCAGTGATTTGTATCAGAAGACACTCCAGATCGAATTGATCATTAAAACTTGCCCATCTAAAATTGTTTATACAAAACCACTGGAAACACTGCAGGCAGAACACAGAAAGTCCAACAACAGTCCTGCAGCAAAGTCAAAATTTCTTCTGGAGGGAGACACCATGTCATGCCTGGGGCTAGTATGGTGAAGAAAGGCCAGGAGCCTTCACATACCTCCACTGATCCTCACAGAATCTCATCAGCCAGCAGGCATGCCACTGCCTGCCTGTGCCCCTACATCTCAGCACAATGGGTGTTAATGCATGAAATACATTGGAGACAGATGCCTTCCCTGCAGAAGAGGACGCTTTGAAGTTTAGATTTGACTGACAGCCATGAGCATTGCTGAAGAACAAAGTAAAAGGAGAACCACAGTTAATCTCTTTCAGGTAGCTCTAACCATGAATTTTCCTTTTCCAAAAAGCAGCCACTGAAACACTTGGTCGATAAGAAAAGGACAAGAAAGATGTTTTCATTTCTCTGAAGTGTATGCTTTATTCTACTTGTCATGCAGCTAGGAATTATTACTTGATCTTCTGTTTTTCCAGGAGAGACCTGGTACTCATCAGAAAGTCCACAATGCAAACGGTGCATTTTAGCCCTTGGAGATGCCTCCCTTCATTGTAGTTTCCATTATAACTTTGTCACCTTCCCTCACTTACAGACTGCTATCAAGTATTCCATTGCCTGGCCATTCCCTCTGCAGGTTTTCCTGCCCTCCCTTCCACAATTTCCTCTCTTTTTTTGCTCTCTTCTGTCCCTTTTCTTGTAGTTAGGGATCTGTTCTACATATCTTTTTTCATTACAAACTTTTCCTCTTCTGCCAGTACTCTTGTTCAGAGCCCTCTTTCCATGGTTCCGCACCAATTTTCCCATTACTCAGTTTGTGTGCTCCTGTCTAACACTGTACATTTACCATACTGCACCGTCCCCATTTGAAGTGAAGCTGGACACATCCTTGCACTACTGAAACCCACATCTACAGTTTTGTTAAGTTGTTTCAAAGGACACATAATGGCATCTTCACCATGTCCTCTTGCAAACAGCCCAACCTTCCCTTCTCTTTGTTGAAATCACATGCTTTCTTTACCTGACTTCTTTACTGTTTTCTTCACTTCCTCCCTGAGGATTTGATTTTTCATCTTTTTGTCCTGTCCTCTCACATAGTTTCAGCTCTGTTCTGTGTCTCTTCTCAAAGAAAACCAAACTTAAGAAAAAGACATGCTCTTGAAATCCAAATTTCCAGTTGCAGTTTTACTGTGTATCTTCCCTGGGTCACAAAATTCACTGAACCCTCACTTGTCCCCTAGTCTGCAATTATCATTTCCAGCTTCAGCCTGGATCTCTTCCAAGCTGCTTATAATTTTCACCAGTCTCTACAAACTGCTTTCAAAGTTTCTAGCTTCATCTTGGCTGTATTCCAGGACCTGAGCAGCCTCTTAATCTTCCTGCTGCCCTTGCACATTCATGTATTTGGCTTCCCCATCGTGTGCTGTGTCCCCCCGCCAGGTTGTCTGCCACAGCAGGTGTGAGTCTCTCCCATTGATCTTCTCCCTCTTCCCCTTGACCCTGCTGATGGTACTGGAAGATCTTATTGGTTTTCTCCTTCATTCTTCGTTTTTTCTGGGTGATCTAAACCACACACACGACTTCAAATTTCATGTCTGTGTTCAGAGCATTGCACTTCCATCTGGGCTCCTCCACTCTAGTGCAGAATCTCAGTCTCTCTATAAAGCTCTCCATTATCTGTTACTATTGATAAGCAGATGGGAAATTAGGGAAAATTAATGGAAATACAAAGCAGGCAGCAAATCCATGTAAAAATTGCTCTCTGCTTAGTCTCAGCTTCTTTGGTCTCCCAATGCTGATTAGAATCTGTGGGCAGCACTGGGACAGTGATGGGTAATTCTTATTCTTGTGGTTGAGTAACAGATGCTGACACAAGTGGGGAGAAAATCTAGGGTGCAGAGTTAGGGACAGTATTGTACACCGACACTTCTGAAGAGAAAAAAATGGTGGTAATCTGAAATTCTATTTATACAGATGGATACATAAAGTGAAATGCATATCATATCTTCTTTTCCTGTAGAAGTTATCTAACACCAGAATGGAAGAGTAGACAGTTGATATGGACCACAAGTGAAACAATAGCAATCTTCAGTCTCTGATAATGTGTTATGGCAATATATTGGTGACAGAAGGACTAATTTAAGGGAGACAGCATGCAATATGAATCCTGTTCAAAAAGAGGATATTTTTGCTGTACTTAAAGGGAAGAGCTGATATTTGCCTGTGGCATATTGGTGTGACAGGCACCACAGCTCACAGCCGAACTGACAAAGTGGAAACCAGTGTTTTTCTCTACATTATGCAATGGATCCTTTCATTATCAGGATTTTGGCAACAAACCTCTGCAAAGGCAAAAATGGCAGAATAGAGCCAAGGGGGCGGCCAACAAAGCAGCCTATAGGGAATATTTAAACATAAACAAAAGATGCCCTAACAGCTCTTCTCTCTGGGGGTTTGTTTGTTTGTTTGATTTTACTGAAATGCCAGTTTAAATTNTCCAGGAATATCTACACGATACACTCTTTACCGTCTTCTGAGAAAGAAGAAACACCCCAGGGACTCAGAAACACATAAAAATGAAGATTATCCTATTTAAATATCTTGGAGGCATGCTTTCCAAGAAGCTAGGAGGTAGCAGACACTATGTGGAGTTTAGACAATGTCCATTAACATTAGAGATAAAAGCTAGAGAAGGAAGGAAAGGCCACAGTCAAATATTCAACATCTTGACTGCATAACATTAATTCCCTTCCTCTTCTCTTCTATTGAATATATATCCTTCAATGACTGCAGCTTTTCTGCACAGCTTTTCACCTGCCAATAGAATTGCACAGGATGTCTGGCACACTGTGATTTTGTGACAATTTCAAGTGTATTTTTGTTTAGATTGTGGTTTCATAGCCCCACCTCGGGTCCAGGAATCATCCTGGACAAACCTTGACACCATCTTCTCCAATTGTTTTTGCTCCTAACATTGATGTTTCTTGAGCTTCTGACTCTCCTGTGCAAACCTACACTCAGAAACAGCCTTCTCTCCAGACGGTCTGAAATTCCTATGTCTGGGAATTTGCCTTTGTCTGGGCAGAGGTGACAAAGCACAGAATTCCAGGGGCAGCTGAAAAAGCTGCAGCCTGACCAGCAGTTCATTTCATGCAGCATCTGTTCCTGTACAATTGGAGATGGTGACAACCACACAAAAGCCATTCCTGCAGGGACATATTTGTGTGTTTGAGTCTACAGTGATTCAGCTACTTGCTTCCATAAATGAGCTCACTGAATTTGTTAACTTTATTTTAAATGAAGCATGCCAGGTAAATTCACCAGCTTCACTAAGTCTTAATGATAATAGGATTTTCCCTTTATTCTCCTGTCTTATTATTAGTAAAATATGACCCAATTTGCTGAAAGTATTCAGCCTAAAGTCCACAGATATGGTGTGGAGAATTTCAACCTTGGATGGAAATTTTCTAAAGCTACAAGCACCTGAAAATAGGGCTTTATGACGGAACCAGAATTTTAAACAACATGACTAAGACACTGCTACAGTTATGCAGCCTGGAGACGATCATTCATGCTGGGAGCAGTGCTTTAGTTGTACCTTGCTCAGCCATAGATATTTCCATGTGTGGTTCAAAATCAAGAGACCTATTTCCATGATCAGACGCCTAAGCCAAGTAGCATCCTTGGGCAGATACTCCAGAGAGAAGAGAAGGTAACGAACATCTACTTCCTTCGTATTGTATCATGATCACCACTGTGGGACCAATTCTGCAAGATAAAAATATCCAAGAGAGGGGTCGTGGAAGCTCATGGGAGGAGCACAGTCTCATTTAACACAGGGAGCAGCAGCCACACTTTCCTAATTTGGCTTGAGTTATTGCTGTGACGTTCAAGCCGCTCTGTTCCCCGAGGTGCAGGTGTTATTTGTGTGGATGCAGATTTTAACCTTTTTAATCTTTACTTTGTTTCCATTTTCAAAAGGCCACCAGATTATCTGTATGATTAGTCAACCTGAGTAGAACAAAGAGCAGGCACACATCAAACAACAAGGAAAAACAAGGCGTTATCCTAGTACTATGTCTGCCATTCCGTAACACTGTACAACAGCAGAATACAGAGGAGGGAGGTGTAGGGAAACGTTTCTTTCTGATAAGATTGCTACATTCCACAGCACAGAGTTTTCCTTTGCAAAGGAAAGGAAAATATTAGTAAAGATAAATACTTTCTTGCTAGCCTTGCTCTCTGTCTCCTTAGCGCTAATTTTAAAATAGCAAGCTGCAGGGTGGATGCTTTCCTGACACTAGGCTGAACATAACCGCAGTCACATAGTGTACATACAATGGCAGTTTTGCAAAGAGAAGTGGACTTCCCTGTAAAGGTTCAGTGTCTCCCATTATGAAAGAGTTCCCTGCAGGGGATATTACTCTCCAAGATCTCTCAGGCTTTTTGGCACTATTTTACTTTTTTCTGTCGCATTGTGATATAAGAAATGTCACTCTCTACTGATAGCAGATAACCCAACACTTGTTCCCGGTGCAACATCTCTCACAAGACAGCACCTCCTACACAGCAGTTTTTGCTAATTCCTGTTATCCACTTGATTCCCATCATTGCCCAGTTTAATGTAGTTGCATCTCAAGTACCTGTCAGTGGATGAGAATGTCAGTCTCTGCCCTGCACCATGGAGAGAGGGCTTCTTGCCCAGCTTCGTATCCTGATCTACCAACACGAGAAAGGCTCTCCGAAACAGGGAACTTGAATTTGCCTACCAAAAATGTGTAGGAACAGTACCTACATGATTTTGATAGGCAGGCTGGAAAGCACTGGAGTGATGTGCATGCTAAGACCTCTGTCTCAGCCACACAGAAAAGAAAAAGAGCTCATTGGCAGGTGAATTGAAAGAGATGCACACACATTTGATGATGGAGAGAAGAAAATAATGTACCTTCTGATCTCTAAGACTAAGAAATGTATACTACCTTTCATGAATTAAGCATCTGAAGAACTACAGTTACAGCCCAGCTCTGCCTTTTATGGTTATCCTTAAAATACAGTGCTGCAGTTACGAGATCTGTCACTCAGACTGCTGCATGCGAGATCATTGCCACCACTCCTCAGTGCCAAGGGGTAGGTAAATGTGACTACAATAAACACCAATGCAAAGACCCACAAGATGATTCCTGCAGGAAACTCAAGTTTCAGTAGTTTTTATTCACATTCTGACAATCTTCTGCAACTTCAGGTCCTTTACTAAGATCAATGACTTTCCACTCTAAAGTGACAGGCAGATGAAAGCAAACAATATCCTGTAAAACAAAAGTATGGTCGCATCTGAGGCTCCCAGAGCACTGGTGAATTTGTTCAACAAAATACCATTAGGCTAGGCCAAATGAAGTTCTTCTAAGAAACCTCTACAGGAGCTGTGATTTTTTTTCTTTACAAATCAAGTAACTCCTACTGAGGTTTTACAAATGAAAATATAAAACCACAGGCTGTCAAAACAGGAGATGAGGAATGCATAACCCTAAATCAATTCTGCTTGGCTGATAAGTGGAACAGCAGGCTTTCTATCCTTCATTCCCCCCCAACTCATAGCTATGCAGAGTAATTTCAGTGCAGAGCTACTGATGCCTCTGTCAGGATGTAGAGTGACGCAGATGGGTAACAGAAGGGTGAAGTGCTAATTCACTGGAGGTTTTTTTAAATCTTGGACACCCAGGAAAATGGTCCTGTTGAGTAATGGCACCAAATACAACCCAATCCTTACTAATTTAATTGTAAAGTTGACAGTTCTGTTTGCATGCACTGTAGTGCAAAGCTAGAATGTGTACTACAAGCCAAATGATGCTGCTGTCTTACACACAGCAGAAAGGAGAAACAAGCAGGTTCATACCAGCCTTATATCTCTTGATTTCAATGGTGAATGTGTTTGAACATTGGCTTAGAAACATTGAACTAGCAGACACTGTTTACTTTAGCTTTATATTAACTGTTATAAACTTGACAAAATACACCTTATGCAACAGCTGCACACTGTCAACAATAGCCAAAAGGCTTTAATTCTTCATCACCTCTCTCTGAACTCTGAGTGTCAAGTTAGAAACTGGACTGGTGGCAAATAGCAGTCATTGTCACATACAGTAAAGTACATGTAACACACATCACAGAAATTATGCTTCTGCTCCGTAATTCTGCATGTATGAAGCAATGAGTGTTGCTACAGCCAGTCCCAGTGGGGTTACACAAGCTTTGGCTGAATATATCATTGCAGTCCCAGTAATTTAATGTCTTTGGATCAGATTTCTGACGAGAACTAGGAATCCTCTAATCTTCTCATCTCATTCTCTCACCTTTTCATGACAAGAAGGAACACTTTATCAGGGATTGTAGTGACAGAATGAGGGGTAATGGTTTTAAACTCAAAGAGGATAGATTTATACTAGATGTTACGAAGAAATTCTTTACTGTGAGAGTGGTAGACATAAGAACAGTTTTAGGTTTTGTGATACTATAAAACACAGAGTATAGAAACAGCCCTACACAGTCAGAAAAAGTCCGCTGGGTTCATTGGCTTGTATCTGAGAACTGGGTAAAGAGAAATACCTGGAATATAAGAATAAATTAAAAAAATAAAGCAGCACATGCAATATATCCTTCAACATCTCCCAGCTTCCAGTCACTTGAAGTGCAGGGCTTTCCAGATTAACAGTCATCTGGTGTACCTCTTCTGTGATCTTATCTAGTTTTCAGTGTAAATCTCTTAAGTTTCATGTACTGCTTGATTAACAGAGAACTAACTCCTTTGGTCTGTTGTGCTTTGAGCTCCTAGTACGTTCCTCTGATACCTACTTGTTCCTCATTGGGACAGAAAGAAATCAGTCCATCCTTATACATTCATCCTGCACCAAGACTCTTGCATTTTTACAGACTTCTGTCATATTGCCCTTCAACTGTCTGTTTGCAGGTTAACAAGTCCTTGCTCACTTAGCCACCCTTCACACAGAAGCTGTGTAGATTGCCTTCCTCTTAACCCCTTCCAGTATCTTCAGAGCAGAGGGAGGTCAGAACAGCACATAACCCTAAAAACATATATGAACCATGGACTTATGCCAGTGATGCCTTCCCTTCCTTGTTCCTACTCTAACACAACTGTAATGTTGGACATGTTTTGAAGTCTTCCATTTTGTGTGTCTCCCCATAGCTTTGTCCCCCTACTCTCAGTGAAAATTTCTAGTTGAAGCTTCAGTTGTTCTTCCTCCAGCAAAAATATTACCCTTCAGTAATGTGGCTGGGGCAACGACTCTGTCTTACACTGTTGCTCAGAGCACCACCCTTGTGGGTTCAGGTCATGATATCATCCTATAAACTGTATTTTCACACTGCAGGAATCTAACAGTACACAAGACAAATAGAGTTCATGAAGCATCTAATCCACCACTTTGCAGAGACACGCTTGTGTTCCCCACTGAAAATGCACCATGGTAAAAAGATTTTATAGCTGTTTTCTGGAAACTTGTCACGGCATTGATGTTCAAAGCTTCAGAGATTAATTCAGTTCCACTGCTCAGGGCTGCAAGAAGTGGATTTGCTATTCAGGGCCATGTGACAATTAAATGTCTCTCTCAGACAATGTAGAGCTACCTCTCTCCCATGACTGCTGCAGGGTCCACCAGAGGTCCCTGCGAAGTGAAAGAAACCCACCATTATCCAAGCAAAGTGGCTCCCTCCACCAAGACCATTAGGTTTTCTCAGCCACAGTGGGAAGTTCAGGTAAGCCGAGCCCTGAGCTCTTGTAAGCAGCAGTGCCCTGTTGTTATCCTGCCATAAACTGCCTGTAAAGCATTTTAAATAAAAAATGAATGATGGTGTTAGTGCTCTGCATGAACAATTCTGTGGACTCAGCGCTCTAATAAATTACCTGCGTGTCGAGTGAGGGCAATGTTTAGGAAGTGGAGAGACGTTTGTAGGTTGCGGAGAAAATGAGGTTTTCTGAGGTATTGAAGAGTACAAAATCCCTTTCTGGGAATGAAGCTGAGGGTGAGGGGAAAGGAAAGAATAATTACAGGCCCTACATCTTTCTGATAAAGGAGGAGATTTTCAATATTTCAGCCATATGTACATTAATTAGAAACATATTGGTAGCAGAGAATCGAAGCAGGTTTGTACCTAACCAGTCAATGGAGGCATCATAGCATGAAATCATGCTACAAGCCTAAAAATGTGTTTTGCTAGGCATCCATTAAATCTTAATCTCAAGTTTTGCAAGCCATTAAAATTGCAAATAAACTTTCCACTACAGCCAAATAAATCAGGAGCGACGTTGCTTCTGTTCTTGCAGAAGAAAAACCTAGGAGGGCCAATCAGTTCAGAAAAGAGCATAATCTTCTCCTCCCTTTTCAAGTTTCATATTTGCATTTTTATTTTAGTATGAATACGAGTCCTATGAAGACTGTTGGACCAGAAAGGTCAGAAACAAAACACAGAAGTAAATAAATGCTGGTTTTAACTTTGCAGGATCTATTTATTAAGACTCTCAATGGGCCTTTGACCTGACTTGAAGTAACAATTCCTGAAATAACTAAATTTTCTAGCTTTTACAAGACGTGCCCTCCTTTCTGAGATTTCTGATGTTACCTTAGTACAGACGGGCCAAACAACTGGCAAAAAAATGTAATGTTAGTTCTCACCAGGTCTCAAGTTGAGGGAAGGTATTCTGATTTCTGGATAAAGATTCAGCCACTGAAATACTGAGTAATCACTGACTTTGCTTTAAAGGAGAATCAGCAGAACTGGGCAGTTTACAAGTGGTACTGGATTAAAGGATCTCAGAGAACAAGATTATTTCTTTTTAAAATATACCTAATGCCTACATCTGGATGCATGTGAGAGGCTGGATTTTTCTAAGCTCTGAACATTCAGCCACTTTTGCAGAGCTGGTGTTCTAACTTTCTATGCAGCCATATTTTTAATGCTTTTGCCAAGAATCTCTTTCACACCCACCTCCATCACCTTCAGTTAGCAAAGTGTGAGAACCTGACATGAAAATGACAACAGAGCCAAGCTGCGGCTAAAGTAGCTCCTTTAATTCACTGACATTTCTGGGCCAGTGAAACTAAAAACGTCTGAACACTCGGAAGAGCTTTTGTTTCATACACTAATTGTTTCCCTTGTTCTACTTATGCAATTGTCATCGCTTATTCCGATTCCCAACCCAGCAGTTTGGGGTGTCAAGCAGATGCCAGGGATGGTGAGGCTCACAATAGCTGCCCTTTTCCCTGCTCCTTAAAAAAAAAAAAGCACTGGCTGCAGCGCCTCCAGAGCTCACACTCCCAAACCAAGCACTCGTTTCTATTGAAATGACAAGGCCATCAGTTTTTTTGTGTTAAGCCTGTCACAGAAGGGAGGTAAAGAGTAGGATGCCTGAGCAGGTCCACCCTGCCGGTAACCTCTCCCCCTTGCTGCTTGCAGAACTCTCAGGTCTTGAAGCACTGATTCATCTGAGTCATCTGTCACTGGGCCCAGTGCTATACATGGAAATAACCTGAATTCTCTGTGTGGTTCAGGTCCTGTGATCTTACAGACTCAGTTGAAGGAAAGAAAATCCAAACTCCAAGCTAAATCTGAGAACTGCTCTCCCAGGGACCAACTGCATGGTCTTGCATAAAAATGAAAAAAGGTTGCAAGTGTTCCATGCAAAATAAGAAAGTTGTAGGAAATATTTCTAGGAATGTATGGCTTACAGAAGAAAAGGGGGGAAAAAGAACTCAAAGATGTAAATTATGTTATTTTAAATCTTGCTTATGCTACAGGCACAGATAAATAGATCGACAAGTTGTAATAGGAAATATTGTTTTGTTTGAAAGAGACAAGGCTTTTATGGTTTACCTTTCTGCTTGTAGAAATCATGCAATTATGGGTTTTGTGAATACCTTTTTGTGTCCTTTGAGTTTATCCTGGAGATGCTAAACATGGGAGATGTTTGTCCCTCGTACTTGAATGTCAGAGTTACTTTCAACCAACCCCCTCCAGCTTAAGGGCTTGGACTTCAGGCTTTGCAGAACCTCTCAGCACTTGTAATTCCCTGACGTTTCCATTGATAACATCTGCCTTACCCTGGAGAAGGACATTTTTAAGGCCTGTCTTGCCCTGCACATAAATTCTCTCCTTCCCTTGCTGAAACAGATGTTCCTGGTTCTTGGGCTCTCTGATCACATTCAGTCCATTCCTGCAGCATGGTGAGAATGCAGACGGATGTCCTGGGCACCCACAGCTTCACAAATGCCCAGACTCAGCACAGGATGCACTGCATGTGCTGGACCGTGGGTGAGGAGTGCAATGGGACACCTGCAGTGAGCTCCACATGCCATGACCACCCAGCTGATATCCCTACCCACGCCAGACATTCTAATGCTACCTTGTGTATCAGATTTATCAGCCACAGACACAACATTTTGCCCTTCATCACACAATAAGGGAATACAAGTGAAGCTGAAACCCAAGAAGCTAGTGGAAAAAATGGGTGTCTTACTTAATGTGCTTTGCTGCAGATTTAATTTTCAATTCACAATTTAAAATGAGAGAGAACTCAACATTTCTCTCTTTCCCCCAGTCACTCGAATGCACGAAACTGAAAAATATTCCCAAGTGTTCTTCAAGCCTAGAGTTAATCAGAGGCAGTCTGACTAGTGGGGTACAGCTGGTTCCGCACCACCTCTGCTTATGCTGTTGAGTCCCCAGGGCCCCACACGTTCCCACTGCAAGTCACACAGTGGCAGAAACAGCTCCATACCTTTCTCAAAGATAACTTAATCTTTAATTGTCAGTGACAAGAGGACTTCATTTTCCTAAGTGTGTTTGATTGTGTGGTGGGAATCAGCTATTAATTAAGCATTGGATGTATCTTTTAGTCCATGCTGACAATTACTGTTAGTAATTTAGCACCCTCACGTTCTCCCACTGATATAAAATCTCATAGATTTATTAGCAATTTTGGATCCTTTTCAAAGGCGACCTGAAAGGCTTAGCTCAATACATGTAAAAGAGATTCAATAAAGATATAGCATAAGGCAAAGTAACGTGCCACACCACAAGCATTAATAAATACAATTGACTTTACATTGAAGAAATTATGCTATTATTTAATTTTGTGAACCATACCACATTCACACGTGCATGACCAGCAACTCATATGAGCTGTAAAGACTTTATAATGTGTCCCCAGCTGCATCTGGGAGGCTGGGCTGGGGAATTAGAGTCATAGGATCACTGCAAGGAGCAAGGGGAATATGGGATCTAGGTTAGGAGTCTACAGGGATATAAAAAGCTATACTTTTATTTATATTGCTGAAGCACATGACTCTTAATGTTGCTTTATCACTGAGTGAGGAGGTAGCTTGCAACAACCTCCAGGGAATGCACACAAGAATAACAAGGGGAGTGTGTATATTTAGAAAGTGACCTGGAAAGCCATAATTCATGGTTTCAGTTGTGCTGAAAGTGAGCTGAACTAATGTAAATGCTTGTCCTCCCTTCCTTACTACAGATTAAAAAAATGTCTGGCTCATAAGGGCTGGTTTGCAGGTCTGTATAGCTGCACAGATCAAGTTATGAGCTCTGAACTTATTTTGTGCTTGTGCAAGTCCCTTGAACAGTCCCGAGGCCAGAGTTTATAGCTAAGTCATGTGAAATTCCATAAATATTGTTCTTTTTGTCAAAGCAGTCCTAGTTAAAGCCCCCTAGCTATGTCCCAGCACCACACCTTTGACACCGTGTGTCAAAAGATGTGCCCTTCTCCAGAGAATAACAGCATCTGGTCCCAAGGATTGCTCCACGAGTTCCTCAGTTGGCACTGTCTGATCTGTTGACATCTGAGGAAAGTTCTTATCAGATTACACAACACTTCATTTGCAGATGATGTTTACAGATGCAAAATAATGAGTTTATTCTGCCATGGGAAAATGTTTGACATTTAATTGGAATATTTGAAACAATTACTAAAGAAAAACAAGAAATAAAAGAAAAAATAATGAGGAAATAAAAGAAGCCTGTAGGGTATGCCATTAAAAAATGACCACTTCAAGCTTCATTTTCCATCTTCCCCTTGTAGAAGCTGTCTGCACTTTTTTGAGGTTAAGGAGAAGCAGGTAGCAGATGCAAACCTAGGGGCTCTAATTTCCTTTCCTCTCCCTGCCCAGCTTGAAATACACTGTACTATTTATCTTTTCCTTATGAATGCCTACCTTCTTAATTCCTTTAACCCAGTACAAAAGCACTACAGAGTAAAGGGAGAGCATATTGCACTCCAACAGAAATTAACCTTTCATCTGGGTCTCCTACTTGATGTATTTTCACTGTTTGCTTGGCTTTTCTTAATGTAGCTTCTGAAAAACATTTTGCAAAACTTTCAAAATCACAAAACGTGAGAAACAAGCAATTTATCATCATTTTAGCAGATTCAAAATATTATTGCAAGAATAATAGCATCTGGTTCATGCACGCATATGAAGTGTTGATTTTTCCAATCTGAAAAAAAATATTTATCCATTAGTTTAGCAATGATGGAAATTCAGAAGTTATGACCAAGAGCTGCATTCCAAGATTAATACACAGCTATCTTATTGAAGATAATGTGATCAGTGATAAAAAAATTGAGTGACTTTATAAAGAATAAATCATGCTAGAAATCTCACTGTTGTGCTCCATGGAATTATGAAAATAAATGGAAAATAGGAAGAAGGCAGATGAGTTATTTTGATTTTGTGAAGCATGTGAAAAATTGTGGTATGAAATCTACAAAAGGATTACTTCAGGATTGGCTAGAAGATGAACAAATTGTTAGAAACAGATTAAAGAACTGCAACAAGGGATAACAAATTGTTCTCACGGTAAAATGTGTGGTGAGATACAGAAAAAATTACTCTTATGACAATTTTTCAAAGAAAGCATGAGTCCTTATAGGCTAAGTTTTGAATTTCTTTACTTAAGAAAATCTCAGGGGGCAACTTTGAATCATTTAGGCATAATAATCACATTTCAAATCCAATGGGATCAGAGCAGGCTTTGAGAAAGAAAATGTAGGGGTTTAAAACTATTCAAAAATAATTTTAATTTCCTGGGTCATTCAGAAACCTCTGTAAATATTACTAACACTATATAAAGAATTTTCATTGGCAATCCAGAAAACGCATTACACATTTAGTTAGCGCTGATATGAGGGGCTAGAAAAAATATGCAACATTGAGATGATAATATAATTAGGACCAGAAAGATAAGAGCATAAATATTAACCAATATTAACCTGTGGGAAAAAAGTATATATTGTTTAAAGCAAGCAAGATAAAAAAATTATAAATTACACGCACAGCTAAAAATAGAGTGAACTAGAGAAAGAAAAGATTGGTGCAGGTTGTGCATTCAGGCACACACTACTTGGAGTGAGCTGGGACTGTGCACATAAGCTGTACAGTTCTGTAACTCAGTTTTTGAATGGTATCCACAAGTACAATGAAACCCTGAGAAGAGCAACAGATGCAAGAATCTGGAGACATTAAATGAAAACTGCATAAAAGGAGCCAAAACCTAAGGCAGTATCCACTAAACAGCAGAAGGAGTTTGCGTCTACCAGCCAACCATATAACTCAGTTTACATCTTCAAGGAACAAGTTCACTTTTCCCATTTTTTTTAGTACTTTTATGTCCAGGCTACAAATACTTCCCTTATACCATTTGAGAAGAGTTTTAATCCTTGTACCTGCCTTTCTTGCCTATAACAAAGGCATGGAGAAAAATGAAAGAGTAAACTGGATGTGAAAAAGTTGACTAAATCTTCCCAAAATTCAAGACAGGTTTCTTCTAAGAAGAGGGCAAGGTTCACTATTTTTATTTCAGTTGGAAACATCTGCTCACCCTTAATTGTGATACTGATAAAAACAGACAAGCATGACCCATTGAACACAATTGGCTCTATAGTATTTCCAGGTCCTGCAAATAATAATATGTCAAACAATGGGATACTGGTGCATGAAGAGGAGATGCAAACAGTATTTCCACACAGTATAGCTGACTGCCTGCAGGCTGATTTGAGTTATTGAATTGAGAGGATGACACTTGTCAAAACTTGTTCACAATTAGAGTAACCTCTACCTGGATCATCAGAAAAATCTTCTATCCAAGACAAAGAATGCCCCTTAGGCACAGACATAAAAATAATGGATATGATCTACTAGCACACTGTCATGGGGTTTGGAGTTAAGGTCTTACCAGCATTAAGAAGAAACATTCAATTTTCAGAAAAAGGCAATAATGTTTTTCACTCTCATAACTACTTGGAAGTGGGGATAGTGGAGAATTTTAGTCGAAGCAGAAAAGGAGGAGACTAGGAAGATTGAAGAAACCCAAGACTGCCTGAAAGATCAAATAATCTGGATGGGATATCTGGTAGGCACAAGACTCAGGAGGTGGAGGGGTTACCAGCCGAAAGCTGTCTTGAAAGGAAAACTGTTTCTCCTTTTTTTCAGTGCTGCTCATCTTGATATCCATTTTAGCCACCTTTCCATATAGAAAGAGTGGCTGTAATTGGTGTAGTAAGTATACCATATCAGCTCTGTAAAGATGTTGATTAGCATTTATAAGCACCAAAATACAGGCTGGAAGACTGGCACGCCATGTTTTATCTCTTACATGTTAATACTCAGACTATTTTTCTCAAGTTCCATTTCAGCCCCTGGATACAAACACAATATGCAATGAGGCCAAGAGTGGGAGGGACTTTTTTGCTCACCCCTGTCACCACTGTCCCTCTGAACATTATATTTCAAAGTATCAACAACTGTTGATACTTTGATAGACATAATTTGCCCTCCTGTGTGTCATGAATCAGCTTCAAAGCCAAGTTGATGTCTTGCCATGTCTTTTTCTCCTCCACTGGCAAAACACATGACCTTAAGTATCAGTCTCATACTGCCCTCGCTAAACTAATCAGGATGCTAAATAACCTCTTCTGCTCCCTTCAACATTGCAAACTGCTGGTAATTCTCTGCTGAGACCAGGAAGGTTGTTGATACATCAAGGAAGGTACCTTCATCTATGGTAAATGAATCTCACTTGAGACCTACCTGAAGGTATAAGCAGTGCTTTGGTGGGACATCAGGGTAAATATTTTTCCATTTTCTGTGAAACATGAGAAGACAAGCCTTTGCAGAATTGTCTGTTCACTTTCCATTGGAAACATGAATATATCTTCAGTTAAAGGAGAAAAGCGATACTTGAATGAGTAACAGGGAGTTACTGTCCTGAGTTGTGTACCACATAACTTGCACAGCAGTTCTCAGACAGCCTTTTAAAATATCTCAGTATTCAAATGGATAATGTGCACGTTGTAGACACGCATCACCCTTTCTTGAAGAGAGCAAGATGCAGTAACTTTAAGATCTCAAACACCCATTAGCAACGGAAAAGTAATCTCTGAGTACAACAGTGGGTTTGCCAGTTGTTTTTCAAGTGCATAAAAAACATCAGCATATTTTTGGAGAATTCTTAGCTAAAGTCTATTAATAAAAATAATCAGTAGGAAATAGATGTGGAAAGTAAAGCTATATTTTTTTGAACCAAATACAGTGTGCTATTTTCCAATTCTTGATGCCCTCTGGTCTATGCTGTCAACTCTAAAACCGGCACATTCATCTAAGCTTCCTGTTGGGAATGGTCCTTGGACCACGCTGATATCCCAGACATGCAGCATGACATATACTATATGTAAGAAGAAAAAAAATCTAAGAATTATCTGTAGAAAAATACTTCTTTTTTTTTTAGCTTATATAAATGCAATTATCATCAAGAAAGTTAAACTACATTAATTCCTAAGTGACAAATGACATATTTCTGTGCTAAAATACTGCCTGATTCCTTTATTTATTCTCTCTCCAAGTCTTCATAAATTTATTTTAGGGAGCACAATAATTAAATTATCTACAGGATGATTCATATGAATCAAGTACTTATAAATCCTACTCTTAATGTCGATATAATATAATAAGACCTTAAACCTTTTATGGAGATATAGAGTTGTAGACATCTGCATAGATATGATGGCAGCATTCACAATAAGACAGAGAATGTAAGTCTAATGATTCATAGATTCAAGGGACCCATGAAATAATCTTTGCTCCTTTCTCAAACAGCTGATAATGAAGAAGTATGTAACTTGTTAATTAAAAAATTGTCATTAATTACAACTGCAGCTTCCTACCCAGCACAACTGAAATTGCAAATGATAATTAATTATTTGAATGTGCAAATGAATGCCATGGTCATTCAGGAACACAGAATGATGCAATGCCACTACTGCTGTTGTTTCTGCAACTGGCCATGGTGAAAAAGGTTAATGACTGTGCTTCTTGGAAAATTTATTTCCATCTGGCAAAACACACAGGACTCAATAACTACCAAGCCAGTTACTTCTGCTATGTCCCCTGACCAGGTGCTCTCCTCGTCTCCTACACCTGCCTGGTTAACTCTGGAAGCTATTTCAAATATGCAACAGCAGAAGTCCATTTTTAAACAAAGCACAGCACAAGACAATGTTATTTTCTTGGTCAGTGTAAAAGAAATGGGTAAGTATTCGACTAGTTTATTGTCTACTAGAGCAAAGGAGTACCCTCCAGACTCAGTCTAAGTGACATGATTAGGAGGGGTCACTGGAAAAAAAACAGATTGATGAATAAATACTAGGCAGCAATCAAAATATCGTGTGCATTTCACATGAGATCGCATACTCAACCATGAAGACTGCCATATGGTGAGGTGTATTTTTTTAAAGAAAAAACCCACAAAATAAACCAAAACAGGGAAGAACTAAAGACCTAAACTCTCAGTCTTTCAGATGTTATCAAAGATACATAGAAAGTTCCTTTGGGGACAAAGGGAAACAGCCGAGTTGCACGGAAGTTGCTGTTATGTGTGTCATTTGTGACTGGTTCTGTTTCTTTAAAGATGAAGAAAGAGTACAAGGTACAAAAAGGAAGAACTAAAAAATCACATCAAAGAAAGAAAAGTGCACCTCCACAGTGGATGGTTTCTCTTACCAGAGGAAGACTAACTACTGAAGTAAATCAACCTCAGCACTTAGCCTGTGGTCTCTTCTGAGCCCAAGTGAGCTCATGTTAGCCCTAGGGCATGTAAGGTTTTATTTTTAGCATCTTCCTGAGTCATAAGGTTCACTGCAGTGTTGCAAAAGATACCAGAACGGTCAGATAAATCATTTGTAAAAGAAACTGGAAGCAGAGGAGTTTTGCATCTTGGATAACAAAAAGAACCAGAGTCTCATTTGATAAAAAATCCTGAAGCTTTCACTCCCAATGTGATGATTGTCACTTCAATCCTTCTCTAGCTCAAAGATATCTCCTAAACAAGCTTACAGAGGGGATGGGGATCTCATGACAGGGCTGAGCAAGAAACCACGATGTCTCCACTTACTCCTTTTGGGATAATCTAAAGCAGGATGAGTTCCCACTTTCTGTTTGATTCACCACATTTATTAATTTCTGGCTGCACACTCCTGTTTACCAGACACAAATTTAGGACAGTTCCCAGATTCAGCAAAGAGAGTTTTCTTCTTTGGATTCATCAGGTCTTATTTATTTAACTTTTGCTCTAATACATAAACCATTTTATAAAATGGGCAGAGCTACTTCCAACAAGTCATGCAAATGCAGGTCTCCATCCAACCAGTGACCCAAATTGAATATTCACAAGGATGCGTATGTTACCTAGAAATTTGTTTGTGGTTTGGATAATTGCTGCTTACCAAAGGAATACAAGTGTGACGAAGTGAGAACCTTGGGTTTTTCTGTTGTTCCAGGCTGAAAGGATTTTGTTTGTACCTTTGGGGTGAACATTTTAAAAGTGAAGTCCCATTCTGGTAGGAATCTTACTGGGTAAAAGGGATCTTACAAGAACTCAGTTGCTTTAAGAATTTTGTTTTGTAGATGCGGTTACTAGGTTTCAATGAGGAGAGCACATAATTACAGAACTATTATAAGGGACATCACATATCTCAGACGGCACAAGTGGAATGCATTATTAAGTTATACAGGAGCATAATCAGCCAGATGGGAACTCCCAGTAAAAGTCCAGCTCTCAAGAGGCAAGTCAAGGTACAGCCATAAGATGAATCCTCATACAATAATGTAGCACCCAAAAATTATCTTTTGGGAAATGCCGTTTCATCACTGAAGGGCTGTTTTGCCTGATACTGTTCACTTTAATTGGTTGAAGCTATTACTGTAGTCCTGTTATGGGATTTTTTTATCTTAAAAAGCTGGTGATGAGTCACCTGGTCAATTTAGCCCAAATAGGAATTCACTGGAGTCTTTCTGAATGGTTAATTCCTTCCTAAACTCAGAGCTCAGTTAAGCAACTAAAGAGTTATTTTCTTCAGAGACACAGGTGGAAGTAAGAAACACAGTTTAGGTAGGGAATTCCAGCCCAGAAATTGTATTGCTGATCCGGAGTTTAACAGGGAATGCTGACCAGTTGGGAGTAATTTGGTTTTTTCATCTTCAGAGGCAAGACCAATGTACATCTAGCAGAGCCAGGTTTGGGCACCCAGCCTACCCACTCCTCTAGGCACAGAAGGATCCACATAAAGGGTCTTTTGGACTCTCCAAAAGTCCCTCCAGGAGACTGGGCTATACTGTTCTAAAGCAAGGCAGCGGGAAGTTCAGACACTCATCTTGTCTCACTTTGGTCCATTGTTCCAAAACCAGCTAATTGCCTCACCTGCACAGACAAGGAGCTGGGAACAAGTCCTCACCCCAACCACTGTCCACCTTTGGACAACCCATAGCATGGGACATCACACGAGGTGTTTACTGTCTTGCATACTAATAAATGCGGAGTTAAATAAGCATTTGTAACGTGCTTTCTTCAGTTAAGCAAAATCTTTTTAGAAGATTTTTTGAAGCATGGGATTTTGTCTTCTAAATGGACTGTGTCAAGGCTGAGGATGCCCGTTTAAAATATTTTGGGGACAACCAGCTTTTCATCACATTTTGCAACACATATTTATGCAGTATTTTCTCATTTTTTAAAAAAAAAACTTTATCAAACTTTCTAGCTTGAAGTATCCACAAACAAAATTAACTTTCTTTTGCTTGTTAATTTTTTTGTTTATGCCATTTGGATGGAATCATACTGTCTATAAAATGTATTGACTGCTACTATTTCCAAACAGCGGCAGAGAATATATGGAGAAATCTTCTGGTAGTGTCAGAAAATAACTAACACTTGGTTATCGGATCAGCAGAAAAATAGCTTGCTGCTGAGAGACCAACCTTAAAAAGTCGTCCTTGTTCTGCCAAAAGGTAGGTTGGACATCAAATGGTGATAAGACCAAAACTGGAAAAGCAATTCTTGACAGTTACCTTTCAAGAACAGCATGTTACCATGTTCCCCTTGCATTTGGGTTGGTTTCCAAAAAAAAATCATTATTATTATCATACTCTTGGAAAATGGTAAAACAGTCTCACAAGAGCTGAAAAGCATGTGCCTGGTTCCATTTCAAAGAAGAGACTCCTGGCGACCACAGTGCAAACCTTACATTAAGGGACAACTTTGATGCCACTAACCCTGGAGGGGGGTAATTGCATTCCCACAGCATTCATTAGGTGTAATGGAAGTGGAAACGTTGGTTAGAAAGAGTGAAGGGACTAAAATAGCATGTGAGAATAGGGGGGTTATTTTTACACTCCAGTGCACATTGAGTGCCCATTAATTTTAATAGGAGCTTTGCACTGCAATTATTAATGGAAAACGTGCCCCGTTGTATTCTTTTACGGGACTCTGACCATATTCAGTGACATTGCAAAAGAAGGCTAAAAGTACCATAGATTTAGGAGGAATGGAGAAAGGAAGAATGATGTAGCTGTAGTAAAGAGGCATCTATAATTTAAACCAAGACTACTTAAGAAACTCAAGTAGGGCTGAGGTCAGGTGTGAGGAATTCTCTGACAAGATATTGACCTAAAGAAATAAGGTCAGAGAAAGCGACTGCTGCTCTAAGTTACTGTGGAAATCCACAACAACTTTTCTAGATACACCACAGTAATACACCTGAAGACATCACCCAGCTATTGAAACACTTAAACGTTTCATGCTGCCACCACCTTGAGTATCTGACCGTGTTCATTTGACCTTAAGGCTGCCAGAACTATTCAGAAACCTCTGAGCAGGGGATTAATGATTAATGATTAATTACTGGGATGCATTGCATGAATATCATGATGGGTGCCATCTGGTACAAACCAGGTTTCTATATAGGTCTTCTGGGAGGGTCAGCAGAGTCTCAGGAGGCCAAACTCTGCCCCCCTTCTCTGAAGCCAGGAGATGGTCTCAATTGTCACGTTGGGAACCTCTTTCACTCTCCCTTTGCTACACGTCCTGTGTATTATTATTAAAGCAAATGTTTCTGGAGTACCATGATGGCATGATCAGAGACTACGAGCTTATAGAGCTTCATGCAAAGCCAGTTCCAAAAAGCTGAAGTTATTAAATTAATATAGACAAGATGATGTGAAGTACAACAAGTGAACCAACACATCAGGCTGTAGTCGTACCACACTACTAACTTAGTCATTGTAAACTACCTTTCCTACATGTTATGAAACATCAACACATATAATGCTAGAATCTTGTTTCCACTTTGTAGAGCTATTTTTCTCTAAATTAAATGCCTGCAAACATCGGTTTAATTTTCCTTCATTAAAGACATTTTCCTCACTATAAAAAAGACCTAAAGAGATACAAAAAGTAAATTATTTCAAAAATCTTCGTCCTTTTATGCCTGTTAACATTGTTTTTTTCTGATTCAGTGAGTAGATGTTAAGATTTATTGAGTGTCATCTGGTTAACTAAATGTCTGTTTCCTATGGCATGTTAAAGGAATCATAATGCAGAAAGTCAACATTGAGAGAGTAATTGCAGTGCACCTGAAAAGCAGAACTAACCTCGTAGTTCACTGTAATTAGAAACAGAATGGGAACAATATGTTTAGAGAATGACCTCCTTTATTAGGTTGCCATTGACAGAAACTTGTTTATGTGTTTGAAATCTCATTTGCAAGCTTCCATTTTACTTTTACCCATATGTGCAACTTAATACCTCAGCATGAATGGTTTTTGGAGGAGTAAGCAGAGCTCAGTTCTGTTTTCAAGGCATAAGCTAGTTCGGGGACCCTGTAGTTACCTGAAGTGCAGCATCACTTATTGTGGTTTTGGTACATTTTCTTTGCCAACATTGGCTGTAGAAGATTCAAAAACTTAACAATAATATTGCAGTCCTAGGTAAATGCCTGTTAGAACGTGTAGAGCCAACGTATTACCAAAACATAGAGTAGCTCTTTCCCTGGGTTTCTATCAGATTGTGTTTGCAAAGCTTCAGCTGCTCTTTAAGAACAGCAAATTTCCAAGTGCATCTGGGTACAAGCAGGAAAGGGACTTGGGGTGATAGGAAAGAAATATGGTTAAGCTGGTCAGGAAATTTTCTGCCATGAGATGAATCAATTGGACCCTTAATTAAATAGAGACCAATGTTCTGTACAAATCATCTGGTCTTGGGCCTTTTCAGATTGCAGGTGTGGGTGTGGAGGTGGCCATCTAACCCTTTCATGTCAGGTCTCATCTCTCACCTCTCGCCTGAGTCCCTTCACTCAGAGCAGCATCCCCACTGACCTCCTTCATCTGCTGTCACCTGCCCACTAGCCCGAGGCACCAGAATCTCTGCCAGGGAGGGGAATTTGGACCCTCATTTTCACCATAGCTGACCTGGAGGAATACAATGAAAATCTTCAATTGAGATCCACCAAAGTACAAGGAGTGACTGAAACAAAGTTGATCCAAGCACTCTGAGTGGTAGATGGCTTGTAATGTGCAGGAAATGGCCAGAGATTAAATCACATTGCAAAGCTTCATGCTTAGGGATCTATTGTTCAAAGTGAAAAATAATTTTAGAAAAAATCACCTACATCTAAAATCCATGAAGCAATCTCAAGGAAAACTTCCCATCAATGAAGATAAATTTATTAAAGATGTTTGCTTTGAGTCTTCTACTTCAGCTGCCAAATATCATAATTCTCTTTGACTTGTCAGGCTTATTACGAAAGGAACAATTACAATGTCTAATGTTATGGCTTTAAGGAATGAAGAACAGGAGTAAGTAAACATTTATATATACAAACTGCATTTTTATTTCAATGAATGAGAAGAATTTTCTTTTATTTATGAAGAATGTGATTATAACAAGTAAGATAATACAAGGCAGAGCTTTATCTGTGGTATACTGCAACCTGAAAAAGCAAGTGTAATCAGGACTGGCACAGGACTGCTGGTAAGAGCTCCCATCAGGTTTAACTACCACAGGTGACAGTGGCGACTGCAAGGCAGAAACACCAGGACCATCAACTTGTGAGCTCTGAGCTGCCATCTGGAAAAAGAGAACTGGGGCAACTACAAACCTCCCTGTATCCCAGATTCACTTAACTCCAGTGCCTACCTGAATAAAGAAAAATCCTCAAGCTGAAGACAGGCACAGTGGAAGCATTTTTGCTGTCCTATCTACTGCCACCATGATATATCTTTTCTTACAAGACGTCCAAGGACTCAGACATGATGTTTTGCCTCAGAAAAGCATCCATGCCTTTATTTTTACCCTTTGATCTATTTCAAGATGGCTAGTTCCCTCTCCAAGGAAATTTTTCAAAGTCTTTGTGACTCTCCATCACTCTTCCACTGGGCTTCCTGTATCAACTTGTCATGGCCTTGAACTTGTTTGAACCAAAGGCTGTATTATACAAAATATCACCATCCAATTAATTTTGTATTACTAGTCTCAGCTCATTATTCCAGGTTGGCTCTTGATATATATCAACTTCAGGTATTCCATGGTCTCTCTTTCATGTTGAAAGTTTTGCCACTCATGAGAAGTACCTTATTTTTAAAAACTATTATGATATAATTAAAACAAACAACAACAACAAAAAACCCCACAGATTTTTGCCCCAGCACAGAAGAAATGCTGTGAGTTTGCTCACAATGGACATTAGATTTGCAGGGTCCATATGCTAAGGCTAAGTTATGGCCATGAGCTCTTTATCCATGCACAAGTCATTTTATCCTATTTTAACCTTGCAGAGCTCCTTTGTGTCCTTTGGAGGCAATTGTCCTGTTTTGCTCACCCTAAATAAGCTACAAGTCAGCCCCCAGTAACAGCTTCAAAGAGCTTTTTCAAACAAATTAATCTCCCAATAACTTTCTTTTTAAATGCTTAGCATTCCCATTTCAGGTAGAAGATAATATATGCAACACATTAACACTCTTTACAGAACCTTTGTGTTCTTTTTAAGCTGAACAGACCTGAGAATTCATCTAGTTTCCTCTCAACTCTTGCATTCTAATAACTTACTTAGCACACTATTACCATATTGTACATTACTTTTATATTACCTTTTTTGCAGTTTTGTTTTAAAAATTGCCATTCTGCCCTATTCCCATTTCTCAAAAATACTTTTCACTCCTCTAGGAACTTATTCAAGTAAACATTAAGGCTGATCCAAATACCTCATTTTTTTTTCTTTATCAAATGTAGGAAAAAAAGTCTATGAAACCAATAAGGTTTACTCTCAATCTTTCAAATCTTTTCAAGTGTAGCAGACTTTCTCACCACCTCATAATCCACCACAAAACAAGTTGCTCTGGCCCTGGACTCCATCCTGTCCTCACGTTGTATTAGCTCTCCTCATTTGAATTCCAAATTTTACAGGATTGTTGAGATAATATACACATGATATGAAAGACTTCAGGCTTTTAGGAGCTTCTTCATGTCTGATATCTTTCAGAATATAAACATCAGCACTACAGCTCTGCGCTTCTCTGTGGTAGAGCATGATGAAGAATCCACAGGAGTGGAAGAAAACATGAAATGATACAGCAGGTCTAAGAAGGAGCTGTTGTCCTGAATAGCATCTGGTTGGTCACATACTGTGAATACTGGGGAGAGAGATTAAGGCCAAAGCAATAAAGCAAAGTCCTTGTACGCTGCAACTGTACTTATTAACTCAAAATCAGTTCAGCACTCAGATGTGCCTAGGTTATTTTGTGCTTACATGGCATGACAACTTGAAGAATCGGGATCTAATACTGTTAGATGATTTCTCCCACACACAGAATACTGTCCGCAGTGTGCAATCCCAACTTAGTCTTGGAATGGCACAACATTCACCACAACCTTATGGATATTTGACCAGTTAGCTACATCCCTGCACCTTGTTTATATTTTGAAGTTATCTAGATATGGTGTCTACCCATTCCATGCCTTGTCCTGCTAACTTAAAGATCTTTGTGTCATGAGAAGTCTCTCCACGGAATGAGGAGCCAAGTTGTACTGTGCTGACTGACCACCACCTTCAGTCACTCCTGTCTCCTCTGTTATGGCTCTTCTTGAATGGCCAGCGGCATTTTGGTATGTGACTACTTTTTAATTCTCTTCCCTATAGTCAAGTGCAGATTTATTAGACTTCAAATTGAGTCCTTTACCAGGAAACTGATTCAGTCTGGTTTCTCAGTCCACCCTAGGAAGGCAGACTCATTGCCACCCTTTTAAAGACAAAAATGTTTTAGAAAAAAAGGGAAAATACTCACATTAAAGTAGGATGAGCCTGATCTGAGGCCCCAGAACTGTTTTCTTCCTTTTTATTTATGGCTTAATGTAATTGTGTGTTATGTATAGCTGTTTGCCTATCCTTGTATTCCAACCACATGTTAAAGTACATGTCAAAGCAGGTTCCAGTTTACCAAAACACTCCAAATGAAAACTGGAGGTGTCTGCAAATACTGAAGTGAGAGCACTGTAACATTTGCAAGTAGCAATACAGGCAAAATTCCCGAGTATAAATCCACAACATGAGAACCAGCAGCTGGAACACACCAGCTCTCATAGTAGAAGGGAGATTCTCCTTGCACAGGGTGCAAGATGCAACATTTCAGCCAGTAACTCCTATGCTGAGATAGTAAGCAACATTATAGATCCTACTGTGAAACTGGAATACCTACTCAGTACAGCTGATGGATACTCAAAAAATAAATTAATTTAAATGTATTGATTTAAATCAACTTAGAGAAAAAAAATGATTGTAACTTTATAAGTAAGGGCTCTTCTGCTTACAAATCCCAGTGATTCAGCCTTCTAAGAAGACATTACATGAAAAATACAGTTGTGTGAGGGTAATAATGAGTTAAAGTGAAATCTCTTTAATGAGGAAGGTAAGCAGAAAGAATGAGAAATTATTGCTCCAACATAAGAGAAAAAGCAAGAAGTAAAGCAAATAAATCCAGGAGGAGTTCAGTGTGTATTGTGTTTCAAGCACATGCAAGCTAAAACCAAAGCTTTTTATGCTTTAAAAATCTTTTGTAATGTACAGAACACTGTCATCCACACAATTTGTCTGAAAGAGATCTATCCATACCTGCATTGCTCATTGCAGTAGTCACAGGGCCAGCCAGAAGCTTTGCTTTTTGGCACCCTTTATATATAGATGGCATACGATGGCAGCATCTTGCATTATTTATTTGTAATTCTGGGTCCATGACTTGTACTCTCAATTTGAGGAGCTGTGTACCAACTGGCTACTCTGGCTAATCTCATACCAGCGCTACCCCTGGCACTGAATACCATTGTGTGACTGTTCACCAGGACAGGGTGCTCATTCCTCAGATTCAGTGGAAGTCTTTCAGTTAACTTCAGTGGATGACAAAGCTCAAAGAATATTATGTCATATTCACACCATTACTCGCTAAGGGCAAAAACAATTAGTATAGCATCAGATGATGGATTACTGTTTCTCATCTGAGTGTAAATCTCTTTCTCACCTTCCTTCCCACTCTTAAAATATCGAAATATCTCCATAATTTATCATTAAACCAGTAAGTTAATTAATTGATATATTTTAAGAGCAGAAGGGATCGCTATTGTTATGTATTCTGATCTTCATAATGAGGATGTGGAATGGAATGAGATCAAGTCATTGCTGGGCCACTATTAGCAATGTCATGTGGCTATGAAAGCATGTGTCTTCTAGAGGGACATACAGGCTTCATTAAAGACTTCAGGCTGTGGTGATCCACAGCAGCTATGGATGCCGTGTACCTCTTGTTGGCTAAAATATGTTAAAAACAAGCACCTCATTTTCCCCTGGACTTTGTGCAGGTTTGGCTCAAGACACTTGTGAAGTCTTTCACTGCCAAACTGAAGTGATACCAAAACCCTTTCTCCTATGTCATTTGAGACTATAATGAGGTGGCTTCCTAAACAAAAAGAGCAAGCAAAGAGATGCATGTTTCCCAAAGACAAGAATTAACATTTATCAACCCTAAATTAGAGGGTGAAATTAGTACAAACATTATAAGATCTTGAATGAAGGCAAACTAGCATTCACTGCTATGTTTTAAGGGGAAAAATCATTCCTCCTTCTATTTTGTACATACTACATTATTTTTAATATTAAAATATTCAGATGTTAAATTTCTATTCCCCCCACAAGGCATTATACAGTAATATATATGCAAAATATGAAAACAAAAATAGATTTGCCTACACATCAGCATTTCAAACACTCATTAATGCCAGGACAAACAAAACAGCATGTTCCAGTCTTCTCTACATCATCTGTCATTTGGATATGCTGAGTATAATGAAGCAGAACCTTAATGCTGGGGTGGAGGGATAGGTTTTATCTTTAATTTACAGCAAACCTGATACAGAAGCCCGTATGCAGGTTAGAAGACAAAGATCATGGCAGAAAACTCCAGGCCTGGATAATAAGAACATAGGTCCAGAACACAGATGCCCCCAAAAAGTTACTTTTTCCATATGCTTGCCAGTACTTTCTGGTGCTTCCGCCATTGTTCTTGGTCCTTCCTCTAATTCTATTATGTTTGCTCCTCTTGGCTTCAGACAAAGACACCTGGATATCAGTCCCTCAGAGCTAATCTGAACATATTTGTATGGATTGTCAAGCACCAGAAAAAAAAATCTATTGTGCCATTTGTTTTTCTTCAATGCTACACAGTGAATCTATTTATCTACTGGAACAGCAGGTGTGTAGGCTGGGGCCAGAGGAGATCACCAGTCAGAAACTAGAGTTAGTCAGAGTGCAGCTTTGGGATATATACTGTTGGATGTATCTGGACATACACAATGGTGAAGACTAGTTGCATTTCAAGAATGAGAATGTTTCTCAACTTCATGGACATTTTGTTTTCATGCATGTTCAGGTAGCATTTGCTATGCATGTTAGGAAATACTGGAGTTTGATGCCTTCAAATGCACTATTACAGTAATTAATAACTTTACTAACTAATAATGATGGTCTCCCAGGTACAAGAGAAATATGGAGTTACTGGAGAGAATACAACAAAGGCCCATGAAGATAATGACAAGATTGAAACATCTGTCCTACGAGGGAAAGTTGGGAGCTGGGACTGTTTAGCCTGGAGAAGAGAAGACTCAGGGAGGATCTTAACAATGTATATACATACCCAAGGGCGCAAAGAGGATGGAGACAGGCATTTTTCAGTGATGCCTATGTCAGGACCAGGGCCAATGGACCAAACTGGAACACAGGAGGTTCCCTCTGAACATCAGGAAACCCTTTTTTCACTGTGAAGGTGATCAAGCACTGGCACAGTTGACCTATGCAACTGTGGAATCTCCATCCTTGGAGATATTCAAAAGGCATCTGGACATGTTCCTAGGCAGCCTACTCTAGGTGATCCTGGGGGTCCCCCCTGAGGTGAGCAGGGGGGCTGGATTAGATGACCTCCAGAGGTTCTTCTAACCTCGTCCGCTCTGTGATTTTGTGAATTTAATTTAAACACTGTAACCAATTATTAAGGTTATTTTTGGCCCTCTAAGAAAAATACATTTTGTATGTTTATGAAAAGTAGAACTCACCAATCCTTTCATTTCTCAAGTGTCTTGATTATACTGACTGATAACACGTAGAAAATCTTAAAAAGCAGTAACACAATGTATGCTAACATTAGTTCAGGTTACTGTTTGTGAGGAGGTTTCTAATGTGGCAAGATGGAATCAGATGATAAAATATTCTGGAAACCCAGATTATAACCCAAACTACACTTTTGTGAGACTAGGCGTTGTGCCAAATAATCAGTTCTGTGTTTTCTTTGTCTTTTCCAAAGTAATTCCCAGAAGAGTTCTGTTATGACAAAGTACTCTGTTGGAAAGGTGCAACATTTTCCATTTATTGTAGAATAAGCTACTTAAAAAAAAAAAAAAAGAAAAAGGTAGTTTAAAGCATCATGAAAAAAATGAGATGCTGGGATTTTTTAAGAAAAAAATTAATAATGCTGGAACATAAGTTTCCAACTGCAAAAACAAATAACTAAAGAGAACTGTCTCCAGAATACTATGGTAATTCACAATAAAATAGTTTTAAAATATGTAATTAAATCACTTTTTCTTGCTTTTCAGAGATACCTGAAGTACTTTTTGTGAGGTACTTTACTTTTTGGATTCTTTTATTGTGTTGTAAGACTGACATTTTTAATGCTGCCTCTTAATATCAGGAAAAATTAGAACAGAATTATTAGCCTTATAAAAATTTCAGGTCAGTAATAAATGCACTGGAAAGTTTTATATTTTCTTTTCTTTCCTTGCCAAGGTCTTGGGCAGCTTTCAAAGCTTTTTGTCATTTTCCTGGGTTTTTTCCCCATCATCTATTTGAGAGATGGGATCTGCTTTGAAACTTGAATGCCATCAGAAAGGCTCAGCAACATATTACTCATTTTCAAAAAATATGTGTGCCATTGTGACATTCCCACACACAAGAAGCCAGACAGATGTGTGTAGAACTGGAAGTCAAGCATATGTAGCTACTGCTCTGATTTGTAACCTTTTCTTCATGCTTCATTCCTGTAAATCGTTAAACAAGGTGTAAGTCATCAGAAAAAAATCACATCCTTCTATATAGATCTCTGCCGCTCTCCAAGAGCCATCAGCAGATGGTGTTTCACTCAGGACAGAATAATTTTTAACTTCCAACCATGACAATATAATGATACAGGCATAAAACCAACCTGTTTCCCATAAGCATCATATAAAGTGTCAATCCTATATTGACTAACGTGCAGCTCCAGCAGTGGCCAAAGATTATACCTGTACTTGTCAGAGTTATGCCGTGAGCGTAAGGGGCAGCTGCAGTTGGCTCTTGCACTGCTATTTCCCTAGAGGTATAGAAAGAGGAGTAAGATTTCTTCTTGACTTCAGATATTTTTCGAGAACTTACTCCCATTTTTATGCTGACCTACTTTCCTTATTGGCCATGCACCAGTTTCTCTTCCTTCTCTTACCCTAAACAAAATCAATTTGCACTGTAAAGAACAAATACACTGAACTCACTGTGCACCCAGCTCGTCTGTGCTGAGACTCTGGGAAATCTCCATCTGCAAAGGTGTTTTGCATTTCAAGCCCAGATAAGCAATACTTACTGAAAGGAGTTTTTTCCTAGTTTTCACCCAGAAAGAGCTCTCCTGAATCCCATGCTGCCATTGTTGGCCTTCGTGCAAGTCTGTTTCTCAGATCAGTGGCACTGGTCTTCCTCTCACTTCAATGAAAAGTAAGGGTGAGCTTCAGAGCAGAAGGAGCTCCACTTTGCCAAGGGAGGCAGCCAGTGCCATCAGAAAGAAAAATAAATACCAGTCCTTTCGTATTCTAGATGTTTTCAAATGTTTGTTTAAACAAGAAGCTTGCTTTTCTCAAGGCATTGTCTTTCATCCAGCACTACTTCTTTTCTCTCACATAATGTTCAGTGAGTTTGTTGTGTGGATGATACTTTTACTGTCTGCCTCAACCATGGCAACAGAGTTTTATCACCACCACATTTTCTGATGGTCAGAAAATGCTTCAATCTGATCATCGTTTTAAAAAATGTGGAGACATATCTGTTAGTAGTGAATTTTCCCCAGGAAAGCACTCAGCAAGGACAGTCCCATATACCAGTTGATTTCTGGACTAGTGACTTTGGGTGAGGAGTAATTAACAAAGTCCTTGTCCTCATTAAGTGCATCTACAGCCAGGGGATAAATAGGAAGGGAGGAGGTTGGCTCATTAATATTGCCAATAACAAAGTTGAGACAAGAATGTGAGGGTACAGGTCTTCTCTGTCAGCTACACAGCCACCTCAGCTCAACCATGAAAGAATATTTAGTGTCTAAATATTTCTCACATCATTTTTTTGTTCAAGATAGGAGGTTCAGGCAGAAGGTAGTGCAGCGTGCATACAAGTCCTGGAGATGTTCTCAGATGTGGAAGTCATCTCCATGACAGTGCTCCGCAGGCAGTTTTCATTAGAAAGGGCTCATTTGCACTGTCTGGCCCCTGTTCACAGGGGTCACAACAACCAGAAACAGACTGTAGTTAGTGCAAAAAATAAAATGGTAGCATCTAATTAGCACAGAAGGGCCACTGAAATACACACAGCTAATAAGTACAAATTCTAGATGGCAACAAGAAAATATGCTGCTGAATAAACCTGTTTTTCCTTCCCTAAACTCCAAAAGAGTCAATATGATTTGCAAAGAGTTTAGCCAGTGCTTATACCNTCTGGAAATTTCAGGTACAATTTCCTTCTCTTTTTACCTACATGCTTCTCCGAAGATTAATGGGGCCTAATATGAATAAGGATCAGGCCCTTGGTTGGCCTTTTGCTGTGCAGCCTCAGTATCCCTCTTGCAGAATCAGGTAAAACACACCCCTTAATAAAGACCCAGGACACAACACTGCATGAGTGGTTCATTCAATGACTTTTATAATGATACAGTTTTAGGTCAGAGATCTGATACAGCTTTAAATCTGAAAACCTCTTATTTTACAGAATAAGGTTTCTTATTCCAGCCATTTAAGGTTACATCCGCAAAGACTTGCATCCCAAAATTAGAATTTGTTCTCCAAACTGCAAGTATAAGAGACTGGGTCAAACAAAGAGCAAATCTGTGCTTTGCCTGGGATAAAGCTGAGCGTGACTTTGTTTATGTCAGGCTGCAGAATGAATGGAATACAATATGACAAAACAGTTATGCCTCCCTCACTTGGCAAGAACTAGACAATAAAGTTATTGCAGAGCTTGTGATAGTGGAGTCGGCAATATAGTTCATTTTAATATATTATATTACATTAGATATTTAATCTACAGAGAAGAAGTCAGGATTCCTTCCAGTGTGCTATATCATATCCTTCCAATGCCAAAGAGCAGTCAGTAGAAAACATGATATACCTATATGCACATAGACATGCACACACATGTATATGTCTATACTTTATAGAAGCAGCAGTCAGCAGATAGTTGGGATTCCACTTGCATGTATAGAAGTTTTCCTTCCACTCTTCTCCTTGGTCACCATTCCAGCTTTCTGACAAATCCTACTTCTATACCATTTATTTAAGTATGCAAGCTATGCTTTGTGTATGAATATATTTAGATGCCTTAATACTTAGGGTTCCATCTCTCTGTCAGTCACTGCTTCCACTGCTAAATGCACAGAAATTCATGTTCAAGGCTATTTTTTTCCCTCTGTATCATGAATATCAAATATTCATCGCAACTTCTGGCTCTTATGAGGTACTTGTTAATATACAACACATAGTCACAACATGCTAGTTAGTAACTATGCCATGCTTGAGGGATAATCTTCATTCATAGATATAATTAAATGAACACAAAAACTCTGTAATAAGTTAGATCAAAAGCACCCAGGAGTCTTCCAATACTTCCCATAAATCTTGTTTGAAAATCAACTGTTGCTTATACTGTTTTGGCTGGCATCTAGTTAAAGTATCAGCAGCAAAGACGAGTCTTTGTAGAAACACTGGAGCTACTTGCTTTAGTTTCTTAGAGATAAATTTGTGACACTACATTTTAGGAGCAATTTAAGAAAAGAGACATGAATTTTAAAAGTCCCATGTCATGTTGCGTTTAGCTTTGAGATATTACAGTTGAACTACTGACGTCAGAAGACAATATGTGCCACACTCATGTACTTCCTAAGGAAAATGACTGTTTTCTCCCTCTAGGAGAGAAAATCCTGGTCAAATGCTTCAGTAACAAGAAAGAGGGAAACTTGTGCTAGCAGACCAAAAAAATGACATTGATGTGGCAATGTGGATTTGGGACTTAGTGCACTTTGCTTAGACATGAGATGCAAAAAACTCTGCTCAGACATATCCTTCTCATACAGTCCAAAGCACATCCCACAGAACTCTCCCTCATCCACTGCCTTGGCCAAGCAGCTGGCTTTGCACGAGACATAATTTTGAATAAGCCCCCAGACAAGAAGACAATTAAGGTCTCACTTCAGACACCTCAGAGTCAGGCTATGAAAAAAATCCTGGCAACACACCTGGCCATCACTGTAGACAACCCCTTGCAGGGGCGGCAAGAGGAGGCAGGCATGTAGGTGGAAACTATGTTCCTCATTAAATATTTGACATGTCAGGAGAGCCTGCAGCTGTTAGAAGGGCTGGGTAAGTCATCACAGATGCTGGTGGATGGTGTGGGCCCTCACACCTTGCTGAAGAAGCCTTATAATTCCTCAGGCCCAGCTGGATGTTAAGCCAGAAGCAGAATTAATTACTGCACAGGGAGGAACATGAAAGAAAAATCTACATAAAATAGTACTTTCTTTTTTTTCAATAGACGGGCTTTTTAAAAAGTCATTTTGTACCTCACTGAGAATTCCAACTCCACATTCAGGTTTCAGCCTGGTTCTCCGTTCACTCAGAGCTATTAGTGTCATCTCAACATTTGAGAAGTTAAGATGATTTACAGCATATGTAAGTTTGAGTTCTGCAGATAAAAGAAGTTGTTTTTTCTTTGTTAGCCTTATGGATTTGATACTAAAAAAAGGCAATGTGTCCTGCTCAAATACTCCCTGTTACAATACCACACAGGAATCTAGCAGTAGAAGTTGGCAATAGGCAGGAGACTTGATTTGTAATGTGAAAGGCTAAATAATACTCAGAAATAACTGTCAATCACTGATAGAGATGGAACCATTTTAGTAAAATGAAGTTGGAGTAGCACATCAGAATAATTTATTGTGGCAGCATAGCCTGCAGATTTCAGCTGTGATTACAATATAAGACTCTATTAAAGACTAAAAAGTACAGAGAATAAAACTCAGAATGAATCAGAATTGTAAAGCCACTGTCAGTAACAGGAGAAAAATGTCCTCAGTAGCAATTGACTAGAGCAGTGAGCTGCAGAATTCATTTCAGGAGTTGCTGGGAATCTATGAATCCAGATAACAAGTTAGTCATCTAACTAGTGTCTTGTTGGGCTTTTTAAAATAAAGATGTTGAATTTCCTGGTGAAGTTAGTACAAATTGTGGACATCAATGTTTCTGATAATCCAAGTATTTAGGAATACAGCTTTCAGTTTGGCTTCCACAGAATTCAGTGCTTGGAAATTGTTCTAAAAAGCCTGGGTATTTCTGAGGAAAGTTGTCATCTCTACAGGTTGTCGTGTTTTTGACAGACAAGACTAACATGGTAAGCCCTTCACCTTCTGTCTCTAAACTCTATTGTCAATGTTAAATTAAGTTAGATAATACTAAAAATAAAATACTGAAAACACTCGGCTTTATAAATTTAGCATAGTCAGCTGGTTGGACTTAACATCTTTTCCTCTCATTAGAGAGGAGAGTTTTACATTTTCACCTCAGAAACTACTTTATTGGATGGCCCTAACTTACACTGAAATGGTTTTTGTTAATTGGACAGCTGTAGTGTAATGCAGTGTGTTTTTTTCTTAGAGTTTTGAAGGTACAAGTGCTTTCAAATTCACCTCTAAAGTAGAACTTTAGGAAGAACAGCTACCTCTTTCCTCTCACACAATGGGGTCTTGGTCAGTCACAATGGCTTCTGGCCAGTTTGTGATGCATATAAATAAAGAAACTGGATCTTGCTGCACAGACTCTGAGAAACACAGGACTGAAGGAAAAATTAAAAAGGCAGGGGTCCAGATTAAAACCTGATTGATAGAAATGCAGCAGTGATGTTTGCACAGATCTCTCCCAGTGGAACCTGTCTTCAGTGTCCCCTTTTAAGGCTGTGATAAATGACGTGGAAGGAACAAAGAATGTGCTGTAGGTTCAGCAAGGAGAGGATGTAAACTTACTTTAAAATTAAAGCAAAATCTAAAAATTTTTCCTCAGCAAAAAGTGATAACTAAATTAAACCTCCCACTGAGAACAGCTCAAAGCAGGGAGAAGGGAGCTGTAAACAAAGTGAGTTCTTGCAATTATGTTTGTCTTCTGGGCATTGTTAAATCTCCAAAGGCGCGAAGGGAAGGGAAAACAGATCCCAATATAGACAAAGGAAGCTGAATGAATGATGATGATGCAGGCACCTAAGTTCAAACTGCCTTGCTGGATTTCTTAACCAGCCATATACAATAAACATGTGGAGACACAGGTAAAACAAAAAACAACAACAAAAAAGGATTTAAGACAAGAACCCTATGCTGTAACTCACAGCAACAAAAACATACAGCTGAAATAACGCATAAAACTGAACAGTCAAATTTCACAGTAACCCCCTGATTTTTGGAAGTGTACTTTTCTACCACATATATTTTCAGACTTTTTTAAGGTCTCAGCCCTAGTGCCATTTATCCTGTTCATTCCACCCTATGCTCCATGGTGATACAACAAAGCGTTCTGTGCTGGCACCTATGATAGAAGCAGCAGCTTTGTTTTCCATGTTTTAAGGACATAATGTGCTGCTGGGTTATATCAACAGGCTGTCCCACTCAGTATTTGATATTGGCAGTGGCAGAGGGTATTTATGTGAGCACACAAGCCTCAACACTTCCTCATACTCTTGTTTTATTAGCTCCCTGCCTATTCCTGCTAGTGTCTGTTTATATACGTGTTGGCCACAAACATTCTTACTCGCTTCTTCAACCCACTGATATATCCTCAAGCACATACAGCAGTGCCAGGCTCCAGAAGCTCACCACCTGCTTTCAAAGCAGCCTTTCTTGGATCTGTTTTAAAACATTTTACTTGTTTGAGTCAGTGCCTCTCTTCAGAATGTGGTGACTACTGGTATCATAAGTAGCACATCATGATCTCTGTGATTCTGAAAAACACTAGCCAAACCCCCCTTTAACCTTCTCCTTCCCCACCCATGGAGGTGACTTCCCAGAAAGTATGGCTGCTTTAGAAATAGAGTTTTCATTAATCAAATGCTATTTGTTGAAACTGGCAACAATTATATAGTAATGAGACTCCTTCAAAAGTACAACAGTCAGCGCTATGGAGTGGCATTTACCAACAATAATTACTTTATTTCTATCCCTGTGCTTAGGTATAAAAAAAGAGCTGTGACAATAGTTAGCAAACCAAGTCCTTATGATATATTCCATTCAACTAGCAGGCCTGAACTTCTTTTGGTTAGTTCCCTTGCCCTTGAATGCACAACACAGGTTAAATATGCTTTAGTGTGTAGCAGTTTGTAATTTATCTATTAAAGGTATTTATAGAGCACTAGTCACCATGGTATTCAGGCTCTAACCCCTAATGACATGTTAGAAGAGAGGGAATAAAGCTTGTGCTTCTTAAGCATTTTTCTCTGGCAAAAGGCTTGGGAATGCTGCTTTTATAGACCTTCCTTTGAAAAGCTAAAGGTTTTGGGGAAATATTATTAAAGGAAAAGCTGCTACCTGAATGCAAAATAAGGTGAAGAAAGGGAAATAACTTGTAAAAAAAAAAGACCTGTTTAAAGTGCAAATGTAAATAAAGCTCAGAAAACAAGAAGTGTTTTCATAGGCTGAAAAAGTTCTTTCATATAATTTCAGTTATTTCACAGTTATTTTTTTCAGATAGTTCCATTCCTGACCAAAAATCTGAGGTCCCAAGCAACCAAGGTCATACATCTTAAAAAGTCATCCTGATCAATCAAAGTCATGTTTTCGTCAACACCACTGGTTGGAAGATGAGGACAAATTTATGGGTATTAAACTCTAGTGAGGGACATGAAAAACTTGTAGTATCTCCCCCTTTGACAGTGTCTTTCACCTATTGTCCTAACATTCATCTTCTATGAAAGCACTGGAAAAGTGACAAACATGCTGAACCACAGGGCTGGAAATACTCTGCTTTTAAACTTCCCATCTCCAGACACAGCAAGACAAATGAAGAAATGGATGTCTCTGTGTCTCACAGTGTGATTTATACACTGCTCAATACTGTTCTGAGTTCAAACTGACACCTGCAAAAGTGGCCCAATGGGAATCAAAGTCTAACCCCAATGTGAGGTTAATGCTGTACATCAGCTCTGTCAACACACAGGAATATTATATGCAAGAAAGATACATGAAAGATGTTGGCTAGGCTATAACGACTCTGTCTACACCTGACAGGGTTTAAGCACTGTCTTGGTACAGGGTGAAGAACTGCATCTTCCTAACATTACTCCTCCTAGCACATCAAACCCAACCAAAGAGCTGAAGATATTGAAAACAGCCCAGTTCCCCTGTCCTTCTGTCTCTGGAGGGAATTGTCAAGAAGTCTTCCTGGTGGTGGCATTTTAAAAGCGTGTGAGCTCAAGTATGCATTTAAGAATATTTTTAAAACAACAAACTCTCAAAAATTAAAACCTATCTGTTGCTGTAGATCATAAATTTAAATACTACTTGCACAGGTTTTGACCCAGTGCTCATGAGAAAAAAAGAAGATGAAGCTATTTGCTGATTTCCTTGACAATGCAGTGTTCATGTAGCATGTCTCTCCTTGGGACTAAGGAACCAGCTATTCTTCATGGCTGTGTAGCACAAAGTGGTTCACTGTTAGGCAAGCTTTCCTACATAACCATCAGGCAGGAAAAGATGTAGGATTTAGAGGCTGGAGGTCAGGAGATATTGGAGCAGGGAGAGACCAAAAGTTCCTATGAGTTGCAACATGTGAAGAAAAGACAAAAGACCACATTCAGCTGTAACTGCAGAAAGTGGAGCTACTTTAGAGAAAAGGATGCCCTCTAAATTTGGAGGTCCTTTCCTAGTGACCAGCAGGAGGCAAGTGGACTCATGGCATCCTTCTTTAGTCTTGCCAGACAGGGCCAGCAGGGTTCTACCTTCTGCAAGTGAGGACTGGGAGATGGAAGCACCTGGCACAGGCACTGTGTAACAGGGAAAGAGAGATGTCTGCTGTCTCCTGGAGCCAGCTGGGAGGTACAGAGCAAGCAGCTTGACATTCAAAATTACTTCAGTTCACCAAAAACTTTCTATCTGTCATCACTGCAGTAGTCCATGGGTTTTCCTCTGTGAAGAAAGGGTGATGAAAGACAGTGTTACCTGCATTTGTAAATCCACCCTCTGGAATCAGTATTGTTTAACACTTGACAGATGCCTGATGCCCCGTAGATGGCAGCTGACCAGAGGGACCTTACCATGGGCTGGAGATAGGGTCTGGGAAGATTCTCATAGCAAATCAGGCTGGCTTCTTTCTCCTCCATGACTAGACAATGAAGGAGGTTCTTCATGATGGTCCCAGATCAGGTCAGCAGATACCAGTGCTCCTGTGTTTGCTCTTATCTGCCCCACTCTTGGCTGCTCAGCTCCTGGCAGCACTGGTGGCAGCAGCACATTGATGCTTGAGGACCAATTGTTACTAGTTTGATGTGACTTCAAGACTTTCCAGAAGAGTATCAGCAAAAGAAAGGAACAGCAATTTAACAACCTTTAACTACTTATAACTGAATTTTCATGGGGGAGAAGTGGAGAGGAAAATGGGTTATCTACATCAAGCACTTGTCTTCAGCTGAAAATCTCAAAAATCTGGCACAAAAAAAGGGAGCATGTTTGGCTTTCTTATAAAAAACTCCAAGGATTTTTATAATAGCAGATAATACCCAACATAGGATTAGTACTGGCTTTCATATAAAAAGACAAGTAAAACATGAATGGCACTTGATCTGAGAAAATTGAATATTTAATCTGCATGTTCCAAAGATGTTTCCATGTCCATGATGTTTCTGTTTAGTTAATAGAAAGCAAAATATAAATGGATGATATGCTAGGTATTATTTTTAGTCAAATCACTTTCTGCAACTTCCATTTCTTTGTTGCAAGCATTTTTTAAAAAAATAGAGAAAAAACCAAAATGATAACCACCCAGCCATGAATGAGGAAACATCCACAAGAAAACACTGAAAGTGCAGCTCTTGGAATAAAAAGAACCAAGAAGGGCAGTAATAATCCTTAGACTGAAAGAAGCTACTTATGAAAGCAAGTTAGAAAACTATGGTCATAAGTAGGGATTTAATAGAAGTGATCAAAATCATAAATAACTGAGATAACAGAAGCTTCTTTTTTAGCCTCAGTGCAGAAGATTGGATAAGGAGAACATAAATGGAAGTTGAAGAAAAATAAATTTAAAGTAAGCATTAAAAATTCACTTTTCATGTCTGATAGCAGTAAGCAGGTTAAATAACCTGCTGCTCAAAGTTGTGAGGTGATGACCTTGGGCTTAGGAGAGAGAATGGACTGGAAAGTGTAAAAATAAGCGAACTGCACCAAGTGAAATAGCTGTTACTTGTCGGTTCCACATATTCTACTTTTTTAAAATGTTTCTGTTTTAAATACCACCTACTGGATTCATAAATTTGAAAAAAAAAAAGTATTTATTAGGTCAAGAAAGTGACAAGTTTCTGTACAAATTGAAGATCTAAGTAATTTGGTATTTAGATGTAGCATCTGAGCATCATCCTGGTGTTTTAGGTGCATGAGAAAACAAACACTACTGATCTCTGAACGAGTATAATGATGCTAATGAACAGAAACCATAACCCAATATAAATGCTGAGAAATAAACCCATCATTTATCTACTATTACATTTGTGCTAAAATGGAAGTTTCTTCAAGCTGAAAATATTGTATGAAAAGCTCTGCTGTATTACATGAAAGTCTGAAAAGATCATTAACTTCTCTTTGGTGCACTAGGAATCACCAGCAACTCGTATGAAATTCTGTCTTCTTTCAGGTTTCTTGGAGAGTGTTTTTTTCGTGGCAGGAATGAAAAACCAAAGAAAAAGGCTGATTTTCAGTTAGCCCTTCCACTTTACTACCTGCCACATTAATATAAGCCTGGATTCAGAAAGCTGCTTTGGCTCATGACTTCCACAAAGCACGCAGGAAGGCATGTTTGCAGTCCTGCTGAAATGAGGTCTGAGTCACTGCTCCAGAGCCCAGTAAAATCAATGCCTACCTTGGGTTCTGGATCAGAGCAATTTCTCAAGCAGAAGTTGTGCATGGGGAATTTTTGTGCTTGGCCCTTATTATACTGCAGTAACCTATGGCCTCGCATTTGTAGTAGAACAAAGACACTTGAAAGACTGAGGAAGGAGCAAGTAGACCAGAACCAACTCAGAAATTGGGAAGGAAGATAAGTTTCACCACTGCCTCTAGTGCAGAATCTGAGTTCAGGCTGGTGTAAGACACAACCAGCTAGCTCCAGACTGAGTACAGGACTGGTCCTTGTTGCTACCAAACAGGAGTCAAAATATACAGACCTCTGGGAGAACATTGTCTATTACAAAATGGTTTTGAAAGAAGAGAAATTTTTTTCATTATGGATTCTAGTGTGACAGGGGCAGAAGATACCTCATGTATGTGGAAATGGAAAGCCTGCAATTGAGTCCTAATTACAGCAATCTTTCTCACATTGCAGCAGGACTTTCAATCACGGTTTGCTAAATGGGAATCTCAGAAGCACAAACACCTGTTTCCCAAATACACACAATTCTCATTGTGCAGCGAAACCAGTCTGAATGCTGGAATGATGACAGATATCCTTAGTATGGTCTATGATATCATCAGGGTTTATTAGAAATAGTGTGGCTATAGTACTGACATTCGACAGCCATGGTGTAGAAGTTCATCATGAAAGTATTTTTACAAACATTAAATGAAAAAGCTTTCTATACATAGGTGAAAAAAAACTGTAATGAATATAAGAATAGAAATATATTCTACATTTGGTTTAACAACAGACTTTCTTTATTTAAGTTAATTTTTACTGTAACACAGCTTTCCACTACAGTAACAGATATTAAGTTTGACCATGCAGCAAAAACGCATAGGAGCTACTTATACAAAACTTTTGCTTATTGGCAGAACCTAAAGAATTAACCACCCACTGGTGTAATATTCTGCCACAAAAACAACTTCCATAGCCCACAGTGAATATCCTTTAATTTTAAAACAGATTTTTTCTCTAAGCTAGCTCATTTATTAGGTCTTAAAAATGAAAAGTGTTTCGAGACTGATCTCATAAAGCCGAAGGAACCTTTGCGATTTCTATGAAATACGTTTTTCTCAAAATTAAGGGATGTTCCATTTTAATAAAACTGCAAAAATTACTTAGCTAATCTGCTTTCAATTGACTGCCTTTTCTTCAAGCAGAGAATGAGAGTTCTCTCCTGTTCCACCAGCAAGTGCTCCATTGCCCTTCTCTGCTGTCCAACCCATCAGTTCTGTCCAGGCATCTTGATACTCTTCACAATGATTAGGCAAGTCATTCTCCCTTATGAGCCACGTCTAGATACTGCAGAAACTAAAGTAAGTGTCCTTTAGCCATAAAAGCTCACATGCCCTAAAGGAATAAAAGCATGCCAATGATATGATAGCATGCATGAATATGAACCACTCTTCAAAACAAAAAGTGAATAAATAATGATTGATGAGTGAAATTTGGCTGATGTAATCCAATTCTCCAAGCAGGGTAATTTTAAATATGAAAAGTTCCTTATATTTTTTGAAGTGTTTGAGAGAAATTTGTATTTTCTCCTTTTTTAGGGTGGGGTAAGGGGTGGTGATATGATTTCATTGAAACTGGTTTCTCCTCTCACATCATTGTAATAGTAGATACATACAGTTAAGAGCGTAGAAGTACAGATGTGATGGTAGCAAAGATAACAGCTCATGTGGACACTGGCAAACAAAACCTAACCTTTAATTTTCCATTGGTTTCTTTCACAATGACCTTAAAAAGTTTGAAACACATTTAATGAAAGCCACCAGACTGACCTAGAAAAAAAGCAAGATTTTTACAGTAAGATTTAATCAGCCAGTTCCTAGACGAGAGAAAGAATTGTACTTAGGTTTGAGGTTATTTTACATTCCTTTCTAATTGTAAATGCCAAAAAAAGATGTCATTTTCAACAAACTTCTGTCCACAACCTTAATTTAATTGTGCAGGTAGTAAATGGTTGTGAAGTACAGTTACTCTGTTTTCCCTTTGATACACTATTAGAAATGTCTTTATTTACAGTACTTTGATCATATAAATTAAAGTTAATTCAGGACACACAGCATTTTAAAAAAGATAGGTCCATTGTATTTTTTTGAAGCAGTCAATGTATCATCTATTAATTTTTTCTGCTACATAAAAAGTTCTTAAGACCCATCTATTAAAGGTAACTCAGACATTTTGGCAGTTCGTATCAAGGAGAGAGTAAGGTATCTGGACCAAGATGCTGGCTCAGCACTTGTTCAGACTTTTAGAATGACTCCTCAGAGATACCTTCTTCTTTCCACATGTAGAAATGCTGATGAATTTGCCCTATCTGTCCTTATCACTTTTTGGGAGCAACATATAAAGGAGGAAAAGCACTGATGCATAGGTATGGCCTCGCACAGAAAGGAAGGGTGACAGGACAGTGTCATCCTCCCTACGCTACAATTTACTCCACTAACTCCCCACAGTGGTTGCTCTTGCCCCTTCTGCTACAGGAGGGTGGAAACCAGACAACTGGAACAGATCACCCCTGGACTTGCTCTTAGACCCGCTTCTGAAGAGCAAGAACACAGATTTGTTTCACAAACAAGTCTTGGGAAAGGCAAGGAAAACAGTTCACTCCCTGCCCGCACTCCCTATCCATTCCCAGATTTATGCAGATTTTATTAAAAATTTTCTCCAGAGAGAGAGGGACAAGGGCTATGTGTTTGCAGATTCTTCTGTGCCCTCAATACAGTCCTCATTGCACTGAAATGGTGGAAAGAGTGAGAAAAGAATATTAGGTTTTATCTCTAGCTTTGCACCTGTAGGACTCTTCATATTTTAAAATTACATGTTAAAATGAGAAGCATCAAATATAAATCTTGACAGATGCTTATTAAGATAAAGATGTTTGCTTTATTCATCTGTATAAAAATACTGTAAGCACTTTGATGGCTTTTTTCTTTTTTTTTCCTGAAAAATGAACAGAACTCTTCCTGTTTGTTCACAGCAAGAAAAAAAAATATACATCTACATAATTAGCAGTAATTTAAATGTAGAAGCATATGGATACGTGAAGGAAAATATTCCCATATGTTCCTATTTCTGTATTTCAGTAGGTGTTTAGGTTACTCTGATAGCATTACATTAGAAAGACAGCACATATAGAGAATTTTTGCCAATTCTAATGCAGTTATTTGACTTGTATAATGATGCATAATTATGTAATTGGGGTAAATATGCTTAGTACTTGCAATACACAGCTATCTGGCAAAATGCTGTTCAGAAATGGCAGCACATTGTGGTAGCTTATACAGGCTAGTTGAAATAAGACAATCACAAACATTCTTTTTTGTCCCATTTCTCACATGAAATTCCCATTTTCTAACTGCAAGGCACGTTCACCCTTGCCCTTGCTGGCTTGCTTATATTTGTGTTTATATTTCTCCTACAGTGGGAGGGATTTTGCTCTCCCAGCCAATATCTTGCAGCTCAACCCCTTGAGAAGTGTGGGAAGAGAGGTTGCTGGTGAAGACTAAGGCAAAAAAGTTGTTGAGTACTTCAGCCTTCTCCTAGCTTGTTGTTGCCAGCTTGGCAGTCTCACTCATCAGGGCAGGTATTCTCTCTCGTATTTTGATGGTAGTTACCACTCTCTGGAGGTATTTTAATGTTTGTTGTTTTGTTTTTTATTGCTCTATTCAATTGGCAATAAATTAAAACTAATTTTACCTGAGTCAACTCTGTTTCGCCCAAAGCAGTAATTGGCAGGCAAGCTCCCATCTTTATCTCACCCCATGATTTCTCTTGTTCATGCTTTTTTCCTATTTTCTTCCCCCATCCCACTGGAGGTGTTGAGGTGAGCAGATAGGGAGGAGTTTGGCTGTTAGCCATGGCTTAGCCTCTGCAAAAAGATTTTGTTTGGATGTGAGTGTTCTAAATCTCAGACCTAAGAAACTTTCCATCAAGCCCAACATTTCAAGCAAGACTCAAGTTTTGCCCGACCTCTGTTCTCCTCTTATTCTATTCAATCAAGCATGTCAAAAAACCATTTAGACATATTTTAACACAGTTGTTATTAAGCAAAGCATTCAAGTAGGATTGGAACATTGGTGATTAGAAACCTTCATTTTTACAGATGAAGTACTGATTCAGTTTTCTTTCTGCCAGTTGCTGGAAGGCCTCCAGAAGTGTGCCACATTACTCTTACTTAACTTTTTCCTCAGAGCAATAAACTGGCCCTTATTTCCAACTAACATAGGATGTTTTAACCCAGCACACTCCTTCTGATCCAGGCACTGCAAAATAATAAAACTTCCTGTCAAGCTTCATGTTGCTGTATTTTGAGCAATTAAAAGTTACAAGCCCAAAAAGCATCCACATTCCAAATTCCCACTTGAAGTACATCATCTATTTTCAGGTGAAGGAGGACAATTTAGAGCACATCACAAAAGACAGAGTAAGGGATGGGCTAAGCTAGCTCTTACAACAGATGTAGATTTGGAAATACATTTGATATATTTCAAGGTGTGAGGAGTGATTTGGCTTCCTGGTGTTCATGGAGTGCAATTTCCCAACTTCTCCACATCCTAACTAGGCAGGTGCCAGGGGCAGGGGCACAGGCAGCTGAGACACAGGGCACTGGCAGGGTAGACTTAACTATCTTACTGTCCTCCTCTAGATCTTCTCTGGGTATCTCTGGATCAAAGAGGAAGGCAGACGCTCAGACAGACAAACATACACATGCTATTGAACAGCTGCTACTAGGAAGATTTACGGGTAGTTTTCACAAGCAAGAAATTCTACTGCTGGACTCTTCAGAGACTGCTGCTGTTCTTGGGGATCCAGGCTCCCAGGTCTCCAGTCTGGGATCCTTAGTTCTGAAAACATTGAAGGTTTTAATGCAATGCAGTATTCTGCAAGTACTTGGGAATCTTACTAAGTGAAACAAGGCTTTGCTAAGCAATATCATTTTGAAAGGAGCACACCATGTGACAGCAGCAAATTCTGAAAGATAACTTGATCACCCTTGCTTTGAAACTAAGAAAATTGTTCTCTTACATTACATACACAGGGATAGCTAAAGTGAGTATTTAATTATCTGCTTCTGCTGAGGACAGCCCTGCAACCACAGATTTTTACAATGAAATATACAAATTTTCTCAATATTTTCCTAACTCTGAAGCCCCAGATTTCTTTTAAGGTCTGGAGATATTCTTGAGAGGGTTTCATTTCCAAATCTGACAGGTTCACGCAACAAGCATACACTAAGTGTATTTTAATACAAACACTGTTAATTCAACTTTGTAAAATAGAAGTCAGCATTAAGAAGAGATACATCATGCAAGAAAGTAGCCGTCATTTTAAATAATCTTCATACTGTAGCCATAAATTTCTAATATACATGTAACTACAGTAATAGCAAGCCCTTATAAATGATCGGGTAGGTCTTTGGGAATATAATTTCCTTTATTTCCTCTGTTTTAATGTACTGTTCCTAAATAGAGGACAATTATCATTTCCAGCTACCTGCTCCTCAAACAAACTAGAGAAAAGGAATATGTTTCTGAAGCTCTTTCTCAGATGTTTCTCCATTTATGTTTTTTCTACACAAATATAATTCATGAGCTTTCTCTTCCATGTTAACAGACGGAGCAGTTTTACAGACTGTCAGGATTGGTCACCACAAGTTTCTGAGTTTAGAAGCACCTTCAGCGGATGCCAGGTGTTGCAAATGGGAGGTTCAATACCCTGCTTGGCTCACAAATTTGTCAAAAATATTTTTCTACATGACTTTGATTTAGCAGCAGTGTAGGATTTATCAATAGTTTTGTGGCAAACCAGAATATTTGGTTGCGTTATTTTTTTACAGCATGCAATCATCAACCAATTTCACAAAGGGATTTTCTCCCACAACATGCATGATTTATCATGAGATCATAGCATGTCCCAGGGGTTCTGCACCACCACACACAGACCCAGATGGCCAGTCATGCTGTGGTCTCCAGCTGGACAACTGAGTCAGTCTATGCAGGATGGTAGCTGGAATATGAGTCCCTGCCCCAGAAACTGAGAGACCCTTGCACTCATCCAATTGAGCCGAAGGGGGCCTTGCAACTGAGACAAGGGAAATGAAACGGCAATGTGTCAGAGAGAACAAAACTGGAATTCTTTACTTGTCTTCATTATTAGTGGGAATTCTGGTCTGGTCTGTGGTAATATAAATATATATATATATCATATATATATATATATATAATACACACACACACACACATATATATATAAAAATATATTTGGCCCCTCACCACAAAAATGATGTTGAGGCTCTGGAACAAGCCCAGAGAAGAGCAACAGAGCTGGTGAAGGTGCTGGAGAACAAGTCTTACGAGGAGTGACTGAGAGTATCCTGAGAGTATCCTGGAGAAGAGGAGGCTGAGAGGAGACCTTATTGCTCNAATAACATAAACATATATATCTCTATATATATCCCATCAGTTCTGTATTTAATAAGACAGATTTAGGTCTAGATCCCCAAATGATGCAAAGGCTAACATCAGGAAGATCTTCCCAACATTTTTTGGTGATGTGGGTATATTGTGGCCTCATCTGGGCAAGAGCTGGGTGTGATACAAACGGGCCAAGTATAATGAACAATAGGACACCAACAGGTGCAAATACAAACTATGTCATGAGTTTTATGTGAACCATGGACCGATGCCTGATGGGAGACAATACCTGAAACCATCAGAAAGGTGTAGCAGGATGTAGTAGAATCATAGAATCACTAAGTTGGAAACAATCCACTGGATCATCAAGTCCAACCATTCCCATCAATCACTAAACCATGCCCCTTAGCACCTTATCCACCCATCTTTTAAACACCTCCAGGGAAGGTGAATCAACCACCTCCCTGGGCACCCTATTCCAATGCCCAATGACCCTTTCCATGAAAATTATTTTCCTGATGTCAAGCCTGAACTTCTCCTGGCACATCTTGAGCCCATTCCCTCTCGCCCTGACCCTTGTCACTTGGGAGAAGAGGCCAGCTACCTCCTCTCTACAACCTCCTTTCAGGTAGTTACAGAGAGCAATGAGGTTTCCCCTCAGCCTCCTCTTCTCAAGGCTAAAACAACCCCAGCTGTCTCAGCCACTCCTCGTAAGACCTGTTCTCCAATCATCGTAGTCAAAAGGATGGGTGGTCAATCCTGACACGTGACTATTATGACCCTCAGGGCTGGTGATGAACACAGCACTATCATATGAATGTCCAACACTTTGTAGCATCTGAGCTGGCACTGTCACACAGTGGAGTCAAGCCACTACCCAAAGCTCAGCACTGGGAGCAGCTGAAATGAGCATCACTGGAGAGATGAGAGGGATGGATCTCTTTTGACAGAGGTATCTGAGTACATGAAAACCTGCTTCTGGCAGAGCCTGTCCCTTGCTTGAACCACTAATTGGACTGAGCCTTACAGTATCAGGTCATCTGGTGTTCCCTTTCCTCCCCTGGGTGTTAGGTTAAGCAAGACAAAGATTTGCCAACTTGGCATATTCATTAGAATAGACCCACGAATATTTTATCTTTGTCTTAGTAACCACCCTAGCAGAAAAAAGCTACTGAAAAGTTTTAATTATGGTTTTAAACTTAAATCAGCATAAAGGAGAAGAAAGAAAGCTGAAATAGCCATAGATAAAATATTTTTTTAGAAAAACAGGGCCATGGTATAAGGAAAACAGCTACCTGTCCTCCTCAGGGTAAGAGACAATGCTTTTAATGAAGTTTTGTTGACACAAAAAACACTATTGTGAGTGAAATAAGGAATGAATCAAGCCTAATGTAGTATTATATTCCAGTGCTCTGTAGGAATTAGAGGTAGGTTTCAGACAGCAGGCCTGTGACAAGTGTGTGTACAGCTCTTGTTAAAGATGCCTTTGGTGGAGGACAGTTAAAGAGCGCTGTAAAACACCGCACATTCAACAATGCATTAAAATTCATTGATGCTTTTGGGGGCAGAACATAGCTTCTTCCTTTTGGTTGCAGCTGACATTAGTCAGACAACCCATGGACACTTCATTGAATTTTCACCTTTGTTAAATCCATAGGAAATTGTGCAGACAATGCAAATGGACTTTATTAGCAGAGTCTTAATAATTCAGCTTTGCATAAGGGAGAAGAGAGGAAGGTACAAGGCATCATTCTCTCACAAATGAAAGATAACCATGCAACCGAAATCAGGGTTGCCTCCTTCCCTTTAGCTTTTGATGCTCCCCTCCACCCTGTGAACTTTTGCAAGCAGGTCTCTGAAACAATAGGTAGTAGAGCTACTTTAGTAGAGCTAAGGGAAAAACCTAACCATTTCAAGATGTTTTTTAATCTCAGGTTCATATCCCTGAGATTATGGATCTGTGAGTTATCAGTGTGCTCTCAGGTTACTCAGTAGTGCAAATAAGATCCAGAGCAGGTACAGGCAGATGGTCACATTTCTGCTGAATGAACCTCCATGACCACCAAGGAATTTATTCCAGCTATAGACAATCAGGAGCACTGGAGCTGCAGCAGACAGCTGAAACTTGATCTTGTGTAAAGCTTCTCAGAACAATGTTAGGCCATGCAACTTTTCTGGAACAAATCTGAAACAGTACGGTGAATTCATGCTATGTCAACTCACTGCATTATTTTGGGTCCAGTATAGGAGCAGTGCAGCCAGGCTTACCACACCATACAATCACAGCCTTGGACCTCAAGTCCAAGCAAATCCTTTCGCAGTCCCAGGAAGTTCAATACACTCATGCCCGACCTCTTACGAGAAGGTGTTTTCCACTGACTCCAGGCTATTTATATCAACACCAATCAAGGCTTTGTCAGAAGTTAAAGAAGTTTCTATATGCTTGTGCAATGCTGTTACATGTGGCAGTGTTATGAAGCAGGGCCAGTGGCAACAAGGGAACTCGCTGCAGTTACCCAAGTCTAAAACATAACTTCTAATGTTTAATTAAAATGTTTTAAGTAAAGCACATTCCTGTTTTCAGTGGCCTGCTTTTGGATTAGTAGCATGTATTGATATCTGAACTTTCCTTAGTCTTTTTATCACAGGACGATGCAAGTTTGCTTGAGGGATGTATTCCATTATATCTGTACAAATTCAGGGAGAATATCAGTTAGCACAATGCCTCTGAATCACATCAATTTCTCTATAACCCAAATTTGCTCATTGTAAGAGTAAAACAGAGACACAAATGTTGCACAATGCCCATGCCAGTGCAATTTTCATCACTTTCCCACAGACGATCTAAGCTGCACAGCAAACATTTTGCAAACTCTTTAAAAACAAACACAAGTCAGTTCTTTACATTTCTTTCTTGCTTTTCTTATTGGTTTCTTTCAGTAAGCTTTTTCATGGCTCCAGGGAGAGTAGAGATCAATAACACAAATCTAATATTAGAAACATCTTCAGAGAGTATCATCCACGTGTGGGCTCCTCGCAAGCCGTGATCCCCCCAGCAGCAGGCAGCAGTATCTGGGGCACAGCACTGGCCCACCCAGCATCAGGCACCAAGGGATGCTACCCCCCAGCACTCACTCCCTGTTTGCAATAACTGTTTCCTTCACAAGTAATTTGGAAGAAGGAGAAGAGTATAATAATGTTCACATGATTACTCTCAATTGCTGATATCTTAAGGGTAGATTAAAATTATTCTCAGTCTCAATAATAATATTTCTGTATTGTTGCAAGGCCTAAGGAGCTACAGTAGCTTTGAAAGAAGTTAGATATTACTTTTCCTGGAGTATTGGGTCCATCTGGAAGATAGTAAACAAGTCTGGTGATAGGAGACTGCTGTTTGCTACATGACCATGGAATTGTATGGTTCTCACGGAGGATATTCTGAGCAGTAAAATTACCAGTGCTGTCATCTTGCACTACATGGCCAGGTACATTTGGAATTTTACAGGTTTAATATCCAACATCACAAATGACCGAGAGAAGAATTTTGCTCCTATCTACAGGCATCTCACTATTGCCAAGATCTAGAGAACTGCATTTTCCTAGTAAAACCATTTGTTATCAAATGTAAATATGACTAAAATTTCATTTCTCCCACTCCATTTCACAGCAAGAATGACAATACACCGTTCTGTAATAGCTATTAATGCCAGGACAAAGTCAGTATCCAGATGTAGCAAGGTTGGATTTTTAGTCTATCCAGTTTTCTACAAGACATTATCTTCCATCAACACCCTTGTTAACTTCTTAGCAACATCACCTTCTCTTTGCAGCTTGTTCAACTCTGCTTCCAATGCTTAAATATTATTTGATAAAAATAACTGTTTCAGAAACCACATGATAATTTTCAGATCAGATAATTGGAGTTTTATTTAAGGTGAAATGGTTAATTAAACTATATCCAGTACTGTCTGGTAACAAAAAATAGATTGAGAAAAGCCATCTCTTAGTGTGCTGGTCAGCACCAAATATTGCTGCTTCCAGAGGAGGATGGCAAGGATTAATAGCAAAAGCTTTCCCTTCTTATACCACAATTTAAACTGGGAATGCCAAGTACTTTCCATAGAGGCCATCTCAATAGCTGCTGTACAGATAGTGGCAGCTACAGAAGGGGAGGGGGGAGAACCTGACCTCAAGTTCCAGTCTCAGCTTTTAAAAATAACTTAGAAAAATAATGGGATCTGAGCTGTTTTTAAGAGTAATACCTCCAGTTAGTTAAAGGATGCTGACTGAAAAGTCATTTTCTGAAACACAGATGCTAAGACTGGCAGGGAGTCTGAAAGAAAGCAGCATAATGACAGTACCCAATTCAGCAGAGGAGAGGCTAAATCCTCCCCTCTCATTGCATCTTTAATTTCAAGAAGGTAGGAATGACAGACAGGTTCAAAGGACTAATATATAATTGAAACAAAAACCAGGAAGATTCAATGGCCAATAAAACTATCGTCCCATTAGCAGCAACCAGCATGACTCTGAATGAGTAAAGATGAAAAAAAGCAATAATACTTCTCAAGCTTAGATAAGGTGAGAGGAGAAACCTCTATGAGACTGAAATCTGCATCTCCCTTATATCCACCTACATACACAGAGCATGGATATATTAGTCTCAATTTGCTGTATTTTTCCATCAGATGCACAGAGGATGGGGCAAACAATGCTTTCTTGTCATAAATCAGATATCACCCAGTAGCATAGGCAGAGCTTTGAAACATAGTGGAATGCTTTTGATTTCCAAAATCTCTGTTACAGTTGCAATAAAATTACAGAAAGGAAAGACAGAACTGCCTGTATGCAAATAACTGCCTAGTGAAATAGGAAGTTTTAAAAATGTGTTTCTATAGTGCAGAGCAATAAACCCATGCTCACATTATCATCACCACTCAGACATTTAAAAGATTTGCTAGATGCATTCAGTGCACCTTTTTCCCCAGCACAATCTCATTAAATGAATAGGAGGATAACATTTCCAAAATGTACGCATAACAACATGTGGAAATATGTTACTCCTGATTCTTTGGCTCTTATCCCCAGCATAAGCTTTGCCCATCTCTGTTTCTCATCTTTATTTTTAAGAGGATGGACAGGAAGACAATATACACAATGGATCTCTTCTTTCTTTCTCACAGAATCACAGAATCACAGAATCACTGGGTTGGAAGAGACCCATCGGATCATCGAGTCCAACCATTCCCACCAAACACTAAACCATGTCCTTCAGGACCTCGTCTACTCGTGACTTAAGCACCTCCAGGGAAGGTGAATCAACCACCTCCCTGGGCAGCCTCTGCCAGTGCCTAATGACCCTTTCCGTAAAAAACTTCCTCCTAATCTCTAGCCTAAATCTCCCCTGGCGGAGCTTGAGGCCATTCCCCCTCATCCTGTCCCCTGTCACTTGGGAGAAGAGGCCAGCTCCCTCCTTTCTACAACCTCCCTTCAGGTAGTTGTAGAGAGCAATGAGGTCTCCCCTCCATCTATACCTAGAACTATAAGGACACAATGGCAAACATAAACTAGTGCTGGAGCACAGTATAGATGGCAGCTGATGGAGTCAGTCAGTTCAGGCAACACCTTTGGAAAATGCTGCAGAGTAAAGTAGGACCTCTCCCAGAAGACTAGCAAATTTGCCAAGAGGAGGAACAAGCCAGAGGACACTGACATTGCTAATGGGCCTTGCCTGTACTGCTGTACAAAGGTTGTAGCCAGGCTGCAGGGCCTGGTGGATGTCAGTCCAGTCTTGAGCCAGGTCTTGGAACCAGATGACCTCCAAAGCGCTATCCCACCTATACAACCCTATACGTCCAGGATGATGATCCCTAACTGATGTTTTGTTGCTGTCTCGTTGGGTTTTGGAGAGGATAAGGAGTGAAGAAGAGGCAAGGTAAGCATTTTTCACTGGAATGGGCTGTAGACAGAGAGGATTCCTTAATTCTGACAGCATAACTGGGTAGTACCTGCACACCTGGGGCCAGAGTACATATTTAATATGGTTGGTCTGCCCATTAGGTTATATATTTCTGGCCAGTGCACTTGGGGACAGATAGCTCTGTCAGACATATTGACTTGCATTGATGTAAACACAACCTCAGCTGTGAAGGATGGTCATTTTCCTTCCCTCTGTGCTGCAATTACTATCTCAAAGAGCACTCTCTAGGAAACGGATTCTACCTCTGTCCTCTCCTGGGCTGGGAGCCATGCCTGGGACCCCCAGTGGCACTGCGAACACCACATTTCTGAAATGTAGCACATTCTAATGGGATTTCTGAAAGCTTCACAGGGGATGAATAATGTTTTCACATTACAAACAGCATGCAGAGGCATGGGAAAATGTCACTTATATAGCAGATCAAAATTCTCCTAATTTCTAATTCCTAGTTTTATCCAATTCAGTTTGTTCAGCAAGCTATTGCTCTTAGTCTGGGCTTTGCCAGACCCACCAGCCCTTGACGTCCTGGATCCCTATCCAAATACAATCTGCAGCCTAGAGATGTCCTCAGGCTTTAAATCATATAAGAGGAGCTCCCAAGTCTCCTGCTGCAAAACCTTCCAGTAACTGACTTGCAACACTTCATCTTGCTGTGAGATTAGCTTGGGATAGCACTGAATTCCTAACTATTTTAATGAGTTTATATTACTAGCAGTGTATTAAAACAAACAAACAAACAAAACCCTAACATAGCAAACATTTCTTTAACTTTCAGAAAAATCACTTCTGCTAGATAGACTATCATCAGAACTGGCACAGGAAGTAAATGAAGATGAACTAGTCAGTATTTGTAGGTAGTTTCTATGGAGGAGGAGGGGAACAAGGTCATTTTAATTCTAGAAGCAATTTGGTTGCTGAAGCTTGTCTTCATTTACATTTAAGTGGTTATTGCATCCTGCTTACACAGTTATGGCTGTTGTTTAACTTAGGCTTTCATATGGTCTGTAGGCAACCTTTACACTTTTTTAATCAACGATTTCTGGAACATTTTCCCTGTATTATCTGTCCTATTACTTAAGTGTCGGTGTTGCATATCGGTTCAGGAGACCTATTTTCTGTTGACTAGATTTTGGCGAGTCATTCTACCACATTTTTTCAGCTTTTCAAGAAAACAGCCAGCATTCTTTTTAAGGGGTTCTAAAATCCTTCAAGGGAGTCCAAAAAAGAGGGAGTTTCTCTCTTCTTGCAGTACAAAAACATTGACATTTTCTTCAGTCTTCTAGAGGGTGAAGGTCTTGAAACAAATATAAAGTTATTTTCCCTAACGGCCTTACAAGCCTAACATTAATGCTTTCTCTGGAACACCTCTCACTGGAAGGATTTATATAATCCCCAGGCCTCAAAAAAGATCTTGCAATTACACCAAATCTTTTGTGAGAAACTCAGGAAGTTTTAGTGCATCACTGAGCAGTTAACATCTGTGATTTCCTACTGAGTTCTGAGGTTTAAATCAATTAGCAGTAATTGGGACTGTTTACAGTGGCCTTTCATGTGGAACAAGCATTTGCTGGAATTTTAAGCTAAATATTTAAGTTCCTGCACCAAGTGACTATACTGCAAGTTTTAAAAAATATTTTGACATAATGCTGTGCTGTTACCTTAGTCTCTCATTGTTCTTAGCAGAAGGTATTTCTAGTCTTTTAAATAAAACTACGATCATAAGGTGAAATCAAAAGTTATTTTCATTTTATTTTTATTTTCTTCATTTCTCAACATCTGTTTATGTTGCACTAAAATCATATGAACTTGAATTAATTCAGTGAAACAAAACAGCTAATTTTGCATGGAAATTTTCTCCTGCCTATTCAGGTAATAAACCTGCCACATCAAACTACACTCAGAAGTGCTAAAGGCAGTTTTCGTAAAGGATTGAAGACATTGATAACAGTAGTGAGTTGTGTAGAATTGTACTGTGTAGTTTTAAATAAACTTGCTGATATTTGAAGTATGGAGAAGGTAACAAATAATGAAAGTTAAGCTGAGACTTTGCTGTGGTGTCTCCCTGGCCTCCTGGAAGGAAATTCTCCTATTACTCCCTAGCTAGTACACCACGGGGAGGGAAGGAGTAATATACTCCCAAACTTTCCACGGATTAGGAACTTTCCAAAACTTCAAATAAGAAAAATGGGTTGATTTATCAAAGTCTGCAAGATCTTAAAGCTTTTAAGTGGTTTTACCAGTGCTAGTGGTCCTGGAAACTGTCTTCATGGATGAGCCTGAGAGTAGGTGCCGACCCTTTGCAGATGCCCCAGCTTCTGCAGAGATACTATTAATCTCTGTTTAGTAAATGGGAACAAGGAGCTACTGAGCAGTTGTCGCACAGAAGCTGAGACACACATAATTTGTACTAGTGATGCTGAGGAACTCTTTCATCTTTACACTGAAGGGAAAGCTAGATGGTGGGTGTTGATGTAAAAAAGACTATTTTAAATTAGAACTGAAGTGGAAAGGATTAGTATAAAAGTTTATTTCCATATTGTTATGTTGCCAGGGTGATCTATAACAAATACGACCATTATTGGAAAAAGTCAGTTCAATGGAGAAACGCTTTTAAAAAATTGAAAATAGAAGTGAGACACAATTATATTTCGTTCAGGTCTACAGGCACTTTCACTCAAGAGGACAATTATTGAATAGCAAACAAGAAGATGCAAAGCTATCATTACTGTGTAATGAACTTAGCCTGGAGCTGGTTTAGCAACTATAACCTGAGAACAACAGCATTAGGCATTTGCCAGTGATTTTTTTAAAGCTAAATGAATGTTTACATGGAGAAAAGCAGGGGAGGGTGAAATTGTACACAACTTCTTTGTGGATATACATCTGACTTTTCAAAGAGTATTCTCTGTCCCCATGGCTCCCTTCACAAGTCTCCTCCCTTGCAGCCAGGAGTAGTCATGAGGGCCTGGAAAGCCACTGATCCCCATAACCCCTTTGCAAAAGGGGTTGTGCAGACCAGTAACAGGATGCAGCAGGGCCACCAGTCCCGTCTCGTGCTGTTGCCACCAACACATTTTCACAGCTTCTTGTCACAGTTATCTTTACTCCTCTTCCAAAGACAGGAGCCTGCTAGTTGCCTTTCTCCCATATCTTCAGCCACTTGAACTCAGCTCTTCCTTATCTGGATGTAATTTGACCTGTTTCTCCCCCTCCTCTTCAGCTCTGTGCTGTCCCTTTCCTCTCAACTCTGTTTTGGTTCTCTCTGCCCTTAGCATTTTACAGTTTGAGCAAACACAATCAAAACCAGTTTGTCCTATTGAGCATAATGTTGTCAAGGCAAAGAGTTCTCCTGTCTTTGCCTGAGAGGTAAATGCCAACAATGCTGTTATTCTAACAGTAATGGCCTGTCCTCAAAGAATCAGTGGTTGAAGCTGGAAGGGATCTCTGGAGGTTGTCTCATCCTAGATCTAGTTGCCCTGGACTGTGTCCAGACAGCTTCTGAATATCTCCACCACCTCCCTGGGCAATCTGTGCCAGTCCTCGGTCACCCTCACAGTAAAGATGTGTTTGCAGAACCTTCTGCATTCCAGTTTGTGCCCATTGCCTCTCGTCTTGTCACCAGGGCCAACTGAAAATAGCCTGGCTCTGTTCTCTTTGCACCATCCCTGCCAGTATTTATATACACTGAGCCCCCTGAGCGGTCTTCTCTCCAGGCTGAACATTCCCAGCTCTGGTGAGATGCCCTGGTCCCTTCAACATCTTCATGGCCATTTGTTGGACTCTCTACAGTAGCTCTGAGTCTCTTGTGCTGGAGAGCCCAGAACTGGACACACACTGCAGATGTGACCTCACCAGTGCTGAGTAAAGGCAAAGCCCTTCCTAATGCAGCCCAGAGCACCATTAATCTTCTTAGTGTCAAGAATCCATTGCTGACTCGTGGTCAACTTTGTGTCCATGAGGACTCTCAAGTCACTTTCCACCTGGGTAGCCCCAGCCTGTCCTCATGATGGGGCTGTTCCTTGCCAGTGGCAAGACTTTGCACTTCCCTGTACAGAGCTTCACAATGTTCCTGTCAGCTCATTTCTCCATCCTGTTCACGCTCCTCCAAATGGCAGCACAAACCTCTGGCATGTCAGCCAATCCACCAAGTTTTGAGTCACCTTCATCGCCCCCATCCTGCCTCACCTGCAGGGGAAGCCTGTGACAGCAGCCAAAGCTGGAATCCACTCTAGAGCCCCACTCCCAGCTCTGCCACAAGGAGCAGCCAGGTGCCACCATACCCATTATTGGGCTCCATTACTGCTTGGGCTCTCTCAAATGACATTCCTGATGCAGAGATGGCTGGAGGAGACTGTCCTCCAGAAGGTCGTGTCCCTGCCCCACCAGTGACCCAATAGAGACTATTTATTTTGCCCTGAGTAACTTGAACAATTTAAATCCTGCCTGCACTGTGCAGCATGTGGATGAAGGCTGTTCATGTAATTATCTTTCTGTAACCTAATTCTGCAGAACGTGGTTGTCATCTACATCGTGTCTCCTTTCCACCGCTTTGACATTGCAAAAAGAGACAGGCAGTTAAATCCACTTCAAGGATTTTTGATCCAGAAAATACAGCAAAGCAAAGGAAAATGAGGCTTACAGCCTTCCAGACATCTGACATTGTGTGTTTTCTTTAATTGCAACAGCCGTTGCTTGTTCTTTCTTCAGGCACATTACCTTATTGAATTTTATTTAATTTTTTTTTGTTTTGGCATCCTAGCTAATATCATCTCTCTCTACAAGCTTTCTGGATACAAGGCAGGTGACAAAAATTTAGAAATTTGTCCTTCCAAAATCTGTCACAGTCCAATTCTTTTGCTATGTTTTCCATTTCAAACCCAAAATATCTCCGATTTATGGAGCTGAATAGTCTGTAAGGATTAGGATGATGACAGGCAAGGACAACTGATGTATTTTTTTGTCCTGACAACTCATCCAATTTTGATTTAAGAAAAATGTTCAAATTGCCTTTAAATATATAATTTGATTTTAAGGCTTCATTCTCTTTATATTAATATAGCAATATTGTGAAGTTTTACAATCATTTTGAAGTCTTTATTTTCCATTGAACAACATGGGTCTCATATTAGTTTCAAGTGTATCTGAGAGACGAAAGGTGACAGAACTAGTAATTACCTCATTTCTCATTAAAGATGACTTAGTACCCCAGGGACGCACATTAGAATAAATATTCCATCTTCTGTTTATTAACCTTTGTTCTTTAAAATGGTGGATGAGTGCTGATAAAGCTATCATTATTGTGACTGCCTCAGGAGCTGCTGATGTTTCCCCAGCTCCTAATATGATTTAAAGTCACCTTACCAAAAATAAACAGAACTTGACTATAACAGTCCTCATTCTCTGTGTTTTTAACACATACTTTAAGCCTAAATATATATGTGATATCAGCTTATGTCTCACTATCTAATATTAATGAAACCTATTGGGTAACTTTGGCATAGTTTTATATAAATTAAGCTGTAATGAAGCAAGTGCAGAAATATACTGAGTCCCTAAGTTTCCCTGGCCAACATTTATTTTGGAGGGTGAGGAACACAAACTTCCTTATGTTGCATGAGAACTTGTCATCCGTCTCATTCCTAATAGTAGCCACAGCAAGTTGCTTCAAAACGAAGTTCCCAAAATCCTAAATTTGGCTGACATAGAGCAACTTATTTGCTCAGACCAAAGAAAAATGTCCTGAAGCGGGAGAGTTTCTACTGCTTCACTAGCTGATAATTTTAGATCTGGCAATTTCCCTTTAATGCCAGCGCTAATGAAGTATTATTGTTCAACTGCAGAACCTTAGAAGAAACAGAACAAACAACAAGGAAATAGAATTAAGCATTGATTTAATAACAAAACAGGACTGTGCCTTGATGGAGAACAGGCAGCTGCGGTCAAGAAAAAGAAGTGGGATATTTGTGTTCTATTGTGTAATTTTGGACTAACTTTGTAGGAATGAGTTCAGTAACAAACAAGCTGCTCACAAGAAACAAGGTAACTGGAATCAAGAGGACTAAACTCTCAATGGGTTCAGTCACCATCTGCAGAATAAATAATTTGGTAACATTTATTACCCTTGTGAATACTATTTCTCTGACTAGGCAAAAAAAAAGATGTTTCTTCATAGTTTTTTCATAGTTGTCTTTGCATAAACCTCAAAAATATTTCTTTCCAAACCAAAAAACCTGACAAATTTGATGTCCTGAAAGGATTTCTATTCTAACAGGGATTTAGGGTTGTCTTCACACATCCTGCAATGGACGCTTGTCATAGATACTGAAATTATTTTAATCATGGCCTGTTTAATAAGCCATGACCATGGACATCAGCCAGTCAATGCACTGAATCATTCATTAAGTTTCTAAACAGTGCTTGAGGGAGATGGACAGAATATGACTCTCAAACACGCAGCCTTTACCACCATTAATGGATTAGGGCAGCGGTAAGTTTTCACTGGCATTAAAAATTCTCTTGAGAAAAAGACCAGAATTTATATAGCCTCCTTTTTTTTTTGCTATAACGATCCCTAAAAATGATGCCAATCATTTTTTGTAAGAACTGGAAGATATACCTAAAAGTCAGCTATACTGATTGCTTTGTTACCTTTTACCTCCCTTGCCTGATGGTCACACTGATAGTTTGGACACTCTATCTAGTGGGGATTGGTAGTAATATCTTCTTGGCTAGACACTTGACACCTACCTTGCCTTATGATTTTCCTGTGCATCTCCTCCAAGGGATGATTCATTTCAGAAGCATATGTTGCACACAGAACCTATTGGATCAAAAAGTGACAGATGAGAACACGGAGACTTCCAGTTATCCAGCTCAGTACTTAAAAATGATACATGGAGCAACACCAGAGGCAGGTAAACAGGATATTTCGTAAAGCCCCTTAGAACTGTACATGTTATTGAGTTTGGAAGGGAAAACTCAGCTTTCCTAGTTTGCTTACTGACTGAAGATTACACAATGTGAATCAAAATACAATCAATCCTCCATTTCTCTGCTTGAGAGACCTAGTCAATTATCTTTGCAGAATCTTAGTCTTATTGTCTATCTCCAGTGTACAACTGAAATGAGCATAGTATGATTTCAAATTAAAAAGAAATTAAAGTAGAAAACACATGACAAGAGAAGAAAAATCCATGTCTCATCTTTCCTAGGCAAGCATGTCAAGCACAGCTAAATAGTTGAAGCTAAGGGAACGTTTTACAATTCCTTGAGTTGTGGAGAAGCTTCAGCACCTTTGTCATCCTCTTTTCTCCCTTCCCAGGAGAAAATAAACCAATGTGAATGTCTACTGCTTAGTGAATCATAGCAGTAAGCTCTGTGGTCAGGAAGTCATCAGAGCTGCCACGAAGAAAGAAAGTGCTCTGACCCACTTGGTCAGCATTTAAAGCTGAGACTTTCACTTTTAGGTTCCTGTTAAAAAGGAAGCCTAATACTGACCACTCTGCTCTCCTGCTTCCCCCCACCCCCCCACCCCCCCCAAAAAAAAAACCAACCAAACAAACAAACAAAAAAAACCGAAGAAAGATTATAGTGCTTAACTCCAGGACTGGATTCAGAGTTGTTAAGATGCAGCCGTCTGTCACCTGAGCACCTCCTGCTTGCTAGCTTAGATGTCTGCTCACATTTTTCCCATCCCTGTGACCCAGAGGGACGCAGCCCAGTGGGGCTGTGCACAGCGTGGGCTTGATAATTCCACCAGGCTGTCCCACCAGTCCCACAAGCCACAGCATCTCACTTTCATTTGTCAAGCTTGCTTTCAGCATGCCTTCAGCCTTAAAATGGTTGCTAAGGACTGCTGCTTTTTGCTTGGGAAAACAAAAAGAGGAATGTGAAAAGAACTGGGTAAACACTTAGGGGCATGCGTTGTTATATCTATGCCTTTGTTGCCTTGCTTAAGAGATGGCAGTGATATTTCCCTTTGCTGCTTTGTGACTTGAAAGGGGGAATATGATGCTAACAAATGTTCTGACATGGTTGCTGGTAAACTTGCATACCCAGCAAACCAGGAGATGCTCATGAACAAAGAAAGAAATGGAGAGAGATAAGCTCACCCTTTCAGAGGGGAATGAAAACAGAGCACGACCGAAGTGCACCAGTGACAAATTCCCTCAGGACCACTCAGATTCAGGTATGCTCACCAGCATCCTGCTAAGAGGCTCTGTAGCAATCCCTCACTGTGGGAAGAGGTGACTTGCCCTCCTGACTCCTAGGAGACCACCTCCCTGGTTGCTTATTAGAGCTGCAGCAGCCTTTGGCAAGGAATGCCTTGTTTTTAACCAAGCATTTTAACTCCAGCTGGGTTAAAGCAAAATTGAAGTGGGAGTATTTATTTACAGCATCCAAAATAGACACCACAATAACAAAGGGGTTTTAAGGCATAAGAAAGAAGGCTATACACAGCCTGCTTAGAACAGGAAATACAAAAGATCCTTTTTATTCAGTATCCCACTTATCTGTCACAGGTGCTTTTGACATATCATACGCTGTCTCTCTGTGTGTCATGTGTCACAGGCTGCCCTTGTTAGAAGAAATCCTTTCTTCCATACCAATGTCTATAAGTAATTTCCTTTCCAGGGGCTCTAAGCAGATACAATTTTTCCTCTTGAAACTTTCTTTCCATCTGAAACTTACTTCTAACTTACTCATCCAATGATCTCAACACTTCTACAGTTAAATTAAGAAAGTTGCACTTCTCCAGAGCTGCAAATGTCACTTTGTCAGACCAGCTATCATCCCCTGTACTTCACTACCCAACAAGCACCTTCTTGACTGAGTGCCACTTTACCTGCTTAAGCTCTCCTTCCCTGCTATGGTGACTCAATTGCTTTTAATATGAAGGTGTTTCCAAGCATTGAAGTTTGTATTTAAAATCATAAACACCCTTGGCACAAACAACTAGCACAATAATCCCTGGAAACATCCTATAAAGTGAACATAGCCATGATCATCCCTTGAATGAGACGGTAATGCTGGGTTTAAGGCAACTGAAGGAGACAGAGGATAAAAACTTTCTTCCAACCATGAAAATATCACAAGTCATTGACAACATAACAGCGCTTGGCACTTATAACCAGTACTGTCTTGAATAATGTTGTATTTTCGATCCGAATTAACTCTGCACAGAACAAACAGCAAATCCAGCACAAATAAATAACAGTCAAAGGGAAAAGTCCAAACCATTTTGCATGTGCATTTGAATAAGAGTCAATTTTATTTCAAGAGTCTGCTCTTGCCATGACATTTCCTTTAAGTGGTTCTGTATGTTTCTGCACAGGATGACAAGTGAGTGGCAGTGGAGCTGACAGCTCTATTACCTACAGAAACAGGACGGGTGAATGTCGCGTTTTATCACCTCTGGATAATGAGCTGGATTTCTGACTGCAACCCAGATTCTTGCAGGACAAGCCACAATGTGACAGGTTAGTGGTTGATGAAGCAGTGAAACTTGAGAACTTCTTTTATATCCAGGGCCTTTACTAACGTACCTACTATATATAGTAGAAAGAAGGTAGCAAAAGTCCTGCATAAGAGCTCCAGGGTCAGCAGAAAGATTTCAGTTACCTGTAAAGGCTTCCCAGGCAAACCTTGCAGCACGATGCCATGGGGATAGTCATCCCCATGTTATCCCCTGGTAGCATCCCATTTTCACACATCAGGTTGCTTATTCCTCACCTTTCCTTTGCCACTTGCACCACAGCTCAGGGGACTGGAGTTAGTGGCTGTAGGGCTGCAGAGAGGGTTGTTATCTCAGTTTCTATGCCAGGATCTTTATGTTCTCTCATTGCAAATCAAGAAAGGCAAGACAGGAGCATCAGGGAGGAGGCAGACTGTGTTCCTACATTCTGGCATGCTGCAGGGATGGAGGCAGGTCCACGTGTAAAGGCATTCATGAGTGATGATGATCAAATGTATTTATTCCAGTGTCTAAGTCAGAGCTGGTGTTTGCCTGCAGCCAGGAAAATCCCTGTTTGGGACTTATTGGTATTCATTGCATTCAAACCAACATTGTTTTTCCCCTGTTAAAATATACACTTGAATCATAACAAGCTATCCAGACATGGGCTGTTGCTAAGCTTGCCTAAAACATTGGCAGTTGCTCTTCTTTGTCTCATCTTGTTTGGTTAGCTGTTATAGAAACCTGTTTCTTTCAAGTTTTTCCAGAACAATGCATAGAAGTGGAGAAATACCTTCCCTTTCTTTGTCTGTAAAAAAACTTGTAAAATAAAAAGGATTTTATACAAGAGAAAGAAAAAAAAATTAAAAAGCACACAAAATGCCCAAACACCAACATATTTGTTTCTGTTCTGAGGTGGTATTGAAAACATCATTTAATGGAGAAAAAAATTAAAAACATCTAAGAGAATTAACATATTCCGAGAGATGTTTAGGCTACTACTTTTGTGGAAATAATGTTCTTTTGTGGAAAGGTTTTAAACTTCTTTTATTAGGTATTTAATACATGGCAAAAGTCAAGAAGGGAACTGGTAAAGGCTTTCCGTTGTGTGGAAGCTTAGAGACAAACGTACAATAGATGTAGGAGTAATACTGTTTGCCATTCCTATCTCAGATCCTTATCAGTGCTGCAAGAGATTGAAAATCCTTGTAGGATCCTTTCACATTACCTCTCTCAGCACCTGTTCTCTCCCTACATTAATACAGTTCACAACATGTTCAAACAAACAAACAAACAAAAAGTTATTTATTTCTATTTTTTAGTTTATAATTTAAGTCCAAAAGTCAGAGAACTGGAGAAAATCATTTTAATGGGGAAGCAGGAGGTGCTACTCGTTACCTTTCAACTGTTCTCTTACTAGATGTACTAAATATACTTCTCAAACATACTTTCAGATGGAGAGGACTGGAATTGCTATACATTTGAAGAGAAACAAGAGAGAAAAACTGCATGTTGATCTGAGAAAAGCAGATATGGAAGGTGATCCATGGGATTTAAGAGTGACAAGATATTCAGAAACTGCAAGACATTAATGAGATGTATTGATTTAATTAGCCAGCATAACATCATTTATCATGCTAACCACAAGAGACATGCCTATAAAAGCTGGTATTTGAAGGTCACGCTTGTATGTAACATGCCTACTGCACTACACAAACGTCCAGCTGTAGAAATCTATTTTTCTTATACTTGAAAAGAAGTTATTGAAAGACAATTTTGAGAAGCTGTCACAAGAATAACTCAGTGCTATACATTGTCATCGGGTCCTTTCATTCTCTTAATAATCTGGACTTTCTAGATTCCAAATGTTTAGTGTATTTCAATGTCAGGGTAAACAATGAAGACTGAAATAATAATATCTGTTACAAAGTCAGAATCCTCAAGTTTTAGGATATTTTATTGTTTTATAATGGCAGGTTCATGCTTGACAATATTTCCTCCATACTGGCTCTGCCTGTTCATTATTCAGGAAAGAAATAATTATAAGGCTCTGAAAGAAGTCTCAGAAGCAAAAAAGCATCTTGAGGGCTCATTTATGGTCTCAGCTATGTAGGGGTAAGACTCAAATATCCTGACAAAGTGAAAAGAGTTCCTGGGGATACATGCCAGCGTAAATGAAAGACTAATTTGGTACTAAATTAGAAACTTTTTGTCAGCTGGGGCTCGGCTATCCTACAGCATTCAGTGCTGTTCCTCTAACGCTGAGTATGTTTCTGCCTAATTGGAATTTCCTAACTTTAGTGTGAAATTATTAATATTTTTAAATTAAGTTTTAATGCCATTTTCTTTTTCATTTTCTGTCTTACAAACCTGTGAAAAGTATTTTTCCAGTCTTTATATATATTTCAGGTTTTAAGCAGTGCATGTAGCTGTTATGCTTTCCTGAGCATTTATTTCTTTAATTGAAACTCCTATTTTTATAAAGGCATAAAAAGATCCATATTTACCAGTTTCTTCATCCACCTTCCCACTCGGAAGAACTAGAAAGGCATCCCCTTCACGAGCATACACCTTCCACAACATCTTTGTGCTGGCCTGGAAGCACAGTTTCACCCCCACCGTATGAACCATGGGCCAAGAGAATTTCAGATTGCAACAATGTGCAACTTGGCAAAGCAAAAGCCCTCCTGCATTTCAGGGTGTGGAAAAGTGTTCAGCACTAACTCCTACACAAGCAGCAATCCACACAGGTTTGGACTCAGCTGCAGTGACTTCTGCTTGCGCGCGTTTTGGATGCCTCAGAGTTGAACAAGGATGTTGGAAATTTTAGTCTAATTACAACTTTTTCAGTAAGTCTATTTCTGTTATATTTAAACTTCCTTTACAGTGGCTGCACAGGAGAGTCAGTCTGAAGGATGTTTTCTCCTATAGAGAGGAGGAAGTTTTATTTTGTTTCATCTCTGTTACGTGCAGGACAGAGCAGAATTCTTAATATAGTTCTTCTGTTTCTTCTCTCTTTGTCTCCTTCACATCTACTTCTTAACTTGCAAAGTTTTTAAAGTTTCTTTTGGGATAATTTAAAAGCATACTTTTTTTAAAGTTAGTGGAGTACTAAAGGATCATTTCTAGCACAAAATGGTTAAAGTAATTGCCCAGGGAAGCTGGTATTACATTCACATGTTAGAGGGCTACATTCATACTGATGTAAGAGATACAGGTTGAATGGACATAGGAGTATTTGCATGCTGCATCAATAACATTAAAGGGAAAAGATTGGCTTGTAGGTTTTTAGTGAGAATACACACAGTCATCAGAGCTCACTCAAAGACTTCAGCCTTTAGTTTTCTAATCTGTCTAACGTAATATTTGCTTTAGGATCCTGCCTTACTCTTCAGGTGTTGTTTCTCTTGCAGGGTACCCAATTAGCAAGAAAACATTAGTAAATATGTGAAATTTTGTCTGACACCATCTTTATGAGGAACAGGGCCTCTTTGGCTGCAGCTCTGTTAAACCTTCCCCTATTAAATATCTTCCTATTGACCCGTAGGGTGTTCAGCCCAGATAATACAATGAAACTCAGTGTGACAAAAATAGCACAAACTCAAGAAGTCATTTCTTACTCCTCAGCTGGTGGCAACAAGGAAAGACAGGTCTCCTAGGTCTTAGCAGCTGCCTGTAAAAAATAAGGGGTGCCTCTGGCAAATTTTCTGGAGTGTAGTTTTTCTGCTTCAGAAAAGGGCCTTCTCAGTACCTCTTGCAAAAACGTTGTTTCCTCTTAGGTCTGTACGGCAGGGGTGGGATTACACCTTTGAGGCTAATCCCTGCTCCTTTATTTGAGGCAGGAAATTCCAAATATGTCATCAAAGCCACACACTTATACATAACCCATTTAACTTTTTGTTTTTCAAACAGGTGGATTACAACAAAACAAGCAGTGCACATTTTAAGAAGACTGGATATTATTAATGCCACCTCTGTAAGAGTATAAATACGCTGCCACAGTTTAACAGAATGCAGAATTTCCTACAGTAGCATAAACTAATGGCTTATTGGCTAAAACAGATCTGCAATCTCTGTTTGCTGTAGAAACCCAGCGACTTTGCTTATCTCAATGAAGGAATGACTGTAACTACAACAAACTGACCAGGATCTTGAAAACTATGGAGACATGTCAGCTGCTATTAAACAGTGTAGAAATAGCACAGTAGTGAAACTAATAAATAAATACAAATCGGTTTAAGGCATCCTCTTTAGAAACACTATCCTATGGGTTAAAGATCTGAAGATTTAGCTTTTAACAATACTGGCATACAAGGAACACATCCTCTCCCCTGCGTAAGTGTTTCAGTTCTTATTCCTGGCTACATAAATCACAGGCAGGGTAAATGCATTACAGGTTAAGAGAAGAAAATAATATGATCTCCTAGCAGACACTGGGAGCAACAGCTTTTCACATATGTGCCCAAATGCCATACAACCATTCACATGGAACAAAATACACCTTGTTCTACAAACAATTTAGAGTAAAATTCATATTTCATCTATTAAAACCTTGATAGCTTACCCCAAAACCCACAGTCTTTAACATATTTCTCCTCATAACATTCTTTTCAAATCTAGGCTCTCTCTTTTCCCTGTTTTAAAAGTGCAGATGAGAGACGTATCTAGGAACAAGTACAGATAAACAGAAAGTAACTTGGTGCCCCAATCCCAGAGTGCCAGCAATAAAGCCTGAGGATCTCCAGTAACACTGGGCAAAAGCCATAGCACTGAGAAAAGAAAAAAAATCTCTGCCCTGATATAATTTGACAGTGACGAAGGGTTGACAGAGTCCATAGATGCTTCTAACATACAACAACTCCCTCGGGATAGTGGATACACCTGAAAGCAAGAGACAAATAGATAGTACAACATTGAACACATTGTCCATATTTTGTGACCACAAATCAGCTTTTGGTTGACAAGGCTCATTTTTCACATCAGCATCTTTGTCTCCAACCCGTTGCCAAACAGTTATAACTTCATCAGTGCATTCGAGAATACATTTAACAAAATTGCCTTTTGCAGAAGTGAGATAGTACCAAAGCAAAGCAATTCTGAAAAACAACACCACAGAGGGAAGGAGAAAAGCTGTCTGGAAAAACTAATGAAGATGGCCCTCAATTTCCTAATAAAACACCCCAGTGCATTGTTGCTTGCCTGTTATTGTCTTTATGTATTACAGTAAAACGAAATTCCCAGAGGTTTGCAATGCGTGAAACAACGTTTTGTTAGAAGGATAAGAAGTCAAAATTGTGCACTATTATCGACAAACTGTCTCAGTCTGAACACTTTAATCTTGAGTTCTTCATGAAAGCAGATATATAAATCATTATTTTAAGGAGCAAGCCCTGAAGCTGTATAGGAGGCTGTGTCTAAACACATGACAAGCTCAGAATTCCTTAATCATAGAATCATATAATAGTTTGCGTTGGAAGGGACCTCAAAGATCACTTAGTTCCAACCCACTTGCCATGGGCAGGGACATCTTCCACTAGATCAGGCTGTCCAAAGCCCCATCCGACCTGGCCTTGAACACCTCCAGGGTGTTACTTGGGCCACCTGTGCCAGTGCCTCACTGCTCTCATGGTGAAGAAATTCCTCCTTATGTCTAGTCTAAACCTGCCCCTCTCCAGTTTATACCCATTGCTCCTAGTCCTATTACATCAAGCCTTTGCAAACAACCCCTCCCCAGACTCCTTCAGGTACTGACACTATAAGGTCTCCTTGGAGCCTTCTCTTCTCCAGGCTTTTCTCCAAATAATCAAAGACCTTTTCATATATATCATCAGAAACTTGAACCCATTCTCAGGTTATGTGACAAAAACCTTCAACGCAGTAAATTTTCACGTGTCCTTTTCTGCATTACTGTATCATCTTTTAAGACCATAACTTTTAAGACTAATAACTAATAATAGGCTGTATTATTTTCTGCAGCTATAGATACGCATATCATTCCTGTGCACTTGTGTGTCCACTAGGGTAATAAGTTTTAACACACAAACCACATGGCTAAGCACACAAATATTCCTGTAAAAATTGTGCTCATTCATTGCACCCTTTGCCTCATACAGCCAGACCACTACTATTAGTGACCTTACGTCTGAACAACGCTAGTTCAACATGACTGACCTGAAACTGAACTCAAGAAAGACAAAACACTGCCTGGTCAGTCATAGGTAGAGGAAAGAACCAGCCATCATGGTGACACAGCAACCAGCCTTTGGCTGGTCAATGTAGCTTGCATTTTAGAAGCACTACTAGAGACAGAGGAAAAGTTGTGCACTACATACTCAATGGATAATATTTTGTTGACAAAAATGTTCCTTCCAGCTAAGTTACAAAAAAAAAATGTCACTGATCTGGTACCTGCTGTCTGTGCTGTTGTCTCATGGAGTTCTGATCAAGTCATAGAATCACAGAATAACCAGGTTGGAAGAGACCCACTGGATCATCATGTCCCACTACTCCCACCAATCTCTAAACCGTGTCCCTTAGCACCTCATGCGCCCGTGCCTTTAACACCTCCAGGGAAGGAGAATAAACCACCTCCCTGGGCAGCCTCTGCCAGTACCCAGTGACCCTTTCTGTGAAAAATTTTTTCCTAATGTTCAGACTAAACCTCCCCTGGCAGAGCTTGAGGCCATTCCCCCTTGTCTTGTCCCCTGTCACTTGGGAGAAGAGGTCAGTTCCTTCCTCTCCACAACTTCCTTTCAGGTAGTTGTAGAGAGCAATGAGGTCTCCCCTCAGCCTCCTCTTCTCCAGGCTAAACAACCCCAGCTCTCTCAGATGTTCCTCATAGGACCTGTTCTCCAGACCCTTCACCAGCTTTGTTGTTCTTCTCTGGACTCACTCCAGAGCCTCAACATCCTTCTTGTGGTGAGGGGCCCAGAACTGAACACAGGATTTGAGGTCAAAGTCCTCTTTTCAAGATACCTGTAAACCTGGGCCCAGGATAGCTGCCACACTTTCCACAAGGGTCAGTCACACTTGAAAAGTGGCACCTGTGTTACACTAAGCTGCCCCGACACTACAGCAATGAGAAACTTGCACCATGCAGAATGGTAGATTGAAGAGTTCCTAGTTAAAAAGAGCTTATATAGGATATAGTGTATTATTATTAGCCTGGAATATAAATAACATTTTCCATACAGAAAATCTAAGACACAGATCTGTCAGAGGTCTGTCAAAAGCATCCTTGAAAGTTTATACACTAAGTGAGGAAAAAAAAGAATTTCCCAGGTCCTGCTCATAGCCACAAAACTAGCAAGGTTAAAACATCAAGCATTCAAGCTCAGAGCAGCAAGACTCGCCACTAACAACTGCTGGAATTTCATGACTGTCTTGCTCCCACTACTTTGGTCTCAATTTATCAACAAGCTGTGTTTGGTTTTCACAGCAGAAGGGAGGGAATGATACATTCATTTTTACGGAAGGATTCAGTCACTAAAACAACATTTTAATTGCACCAAACATAAACTGCTCCAGAATTTGCTATGGAAAACTGGGAAAAAACCCAGTCAGCCTCATAAATTGGCAATAAAGTGGTAAATAAGAAAAATATAATCTGTTTTTACCTCTTAGCTGAAATATGTAACACACCAGCACTTGTCTACTGCAGACGGGGTGCTCTATTCACTCAAACATGCATCTTGTATGTAGGGTCAGCGAAACTCCAGCAGTGTCACTGACAGTTGAAGGGTTGATTCTGCTTGGTAGATTAGGACTGGTACAGGGCTCTGGATGACAGCATTGACATCCTGACTTATGCTAAGGTCTGAATTGAACCCCTAAGGTTCAACTACTCAGTGGAAAACAAAAGGAGAATTAACAGGCCAAAGGGACTAGTAGTTCTATGAATCAAATTTTAACTAAGCATTTTCACTAGTGACCATGACACAGTGGCACAGTCCACTAGAAATGTTTGCTGATGTGACACTCGGAAGCATCAGACATAGAGATGAGGGTCAGGGAACCTATGGAAAGGATCAAGCATACAAAGCACAGGGTCGCACACTTATGAATTAATTGGATGTTTCTGCCAGAGAACAATGGCATCCTTTGAGTCTCCACGGAAGGGAGAACTGAGGTGTTTGCCACAACCAACCAGCGTGCTGCAGACAAGACAAATAGAGAAACACTTGCAAAGTGAGGTTTTAAAAAAATAAATAAGGAAGCATTAATGTCACATTGCTAAGCTGCACACCTTCTGGACAATTTGTTCACTCCTGCAGAAAGGAGTTTAATTGAAAGCAGAACAGAGAGAATCTGGTAAAATGTAAAGTCTATCTTTGGGAAAAAAACTATTAATAAAATAATCTGCAAGGAGATAAGATTGTTTTCTAAACACAGAATGAGTACCTACATTAAAGAATGCTGTTTGCACAACAACAAATGGGTGTTAATTAGCCAGATATACACTTATTCTAGAAATCAGAAGATTCTTATTAGAGGCGTGAGGCTCTAGGTCAGGTTTACAGTAAAGACAGCAGGACAAAGAAAGCAAAACTTGATTAAATTTATGGTAGAGCAGGATATGAAAGGAGTCATATGAGACAGAATCATATGGAAGAGTTGTAAGAGGAGACTGAGTTTAAGGGATGGCAAAGTCTTACAGGTTATGAATTCCAGCTCTTTCAAAAACGCTTTAAAATTATGTTTTGTGACCCAAATAAGAATTATTAATACTAATAACAGAACATTTGCCTAGTAGAGCAAGACAGAAAAACACTCCAAAACATGAAATTATACACAACAGAACAAATAGCTTTCTTGAAGTCTTTTTTACTTAGTAGTCTTCTGGTAACTATAGCAACAAATTGCCACTAGGTTCTACTTTAAACAAAAATATTCTAGATTTGATGAAAACTAATATAATGTTGTGCAAACGGTGAGTCTTGCTGAGCAAATATCAAAATCTAGAAGAGGAGGAAGGCATAGACTGTAACGCATACCCTAGTGAATACTCAGGTAATTCGAAATATTTGTAAAATAAATAGACATTACTATGCAACAAGACATTGAGTGTGATCATTTGGATGTGATCATTGAAAAAACAAAATTATTGTGTCACTGGTAGCTCCACTGGCAACTGAGGGCTTGTGAAACAGAATTTCATTATTGACACCAGGTAGTAGGAAATATGTTTTTATTTGCAAATTATGACACTAATTTCAAAATTCCCAACCCACCAATATGTTGCTTCATATGGCTGCAACAGTCTAAGGACAGGAAAACATTTTCTTCAGGCATGTTGTTAAGATCTTTTCCCTCTAAGATCTCACAGAGCCCTCTGTCACGCTGTGCTCCCTGTCTTCTGCTGGGCTCACCCATGCCTGTTTACTTACCTATGCAGAGAACTGCCAGAGCTGCCAGTGCTGTGTTTGCTGTATCAGAACAGACACTGCTCTTTGTACTCTTGAGATAAGAGGCTGCAACAGTCAAGCCATGTTTGTGCATCTCAAACACAAAATATGACTTTAATAATTACTATGAATCAACTAAAACAACAGCTCATATCTTCTTCTCAATAGCCATTAATTTAAAAGGCACTCTTAATTTAGTGCAGTATCATTTTGCTTCACATGTTTGAGAATATTTATTCCATCAAATTTACAAAATCCCTTTTCAGCAACAAAGCAGAAGCTGTAAATTATCCCATACCTCCATTTTCTTTCAAAGGTCAAACAAAGGACTGTTCTTGCCCTTCTCTTATTAGGTCCACATAAATCAAAACCTGGTAAAGGGCAAGTCTAGTAATCTGAGAAAACAGCCCATACTAACAATATGACTGGACCATTACATGTCATACCTCCCATTAGTCACAGATGGAAACTTTTGACAAAGTTTACAGAGAAGTTGAGAGTGGAGCCATAGCATCATCGATGTATTCAATAAGTCTATTAATCTAGGGCTACATCATGCAGGACTGATGGAGCAGTGACTGAATTTCTTCCTCCCCTTTTCTTGTTTTATAGCCAACATCCTTCTACTGCATTTTCATATATGAGCTGTGCCAATTCCTCCTTTTATAATGAAATAATGATGACTACGGATTCCATGTCTGTCCAGACATAGTCTCAGGCCTTTCTCAGACATTGCCAGTCCCTCTCCTATACCTGTGCCAACTCAGCTCTGTTATTCTTAAGTGGGACTGACAGGGGAGGACAGGAAACTTAATCTCCCTCCTGTCCACATCACACATTGTTGGCTGATGCAAATTGGCGATGGCTCTATTGAAGTCAGGACAGCTACAGCAGCTTTATCATAACTGACAATCTGCCCCTTGTCTGTATAACTCAGTTTGTGGTCACACAGGGGTTTCTTTCCCAGCTGCACCACTGAGCAAATCACCTTGTCACTTATAGGAAAGTCATGACCCTTATGATACCATCATAGTTTTAAAAGTGATGAAATATATAGAGGTAAAAGACAAGGTGGCCAGCCAATTGGTATCATAATTAACTGGTGTCAATAATGAAGGTGTAAAGTCTTTCACAAGCCCCTCTCTCATGAAGCTGCCAGTGATATAAACACAGGATCCAGAGCTCTGTCTTCCTGCCTACACTACAGAAAACGCAGTTATGAAACAGAAAACCCACAAGAAAGCTGGTGAAGGGGCTGGAGAACAGGCCATATTAGGAGTGGCTGAGAGAGCTGGGGTTCTTTAGCCTGGAGAAGAGGCTGAGGAGGAGGAGGCTGAGGAGACCTCATTGCTCTCTATAACTACCTGAGGGGAGGTTGNGTTGTTGTTCTATGAAATGAAAAAACATAAATAAGAAAACAAAATGCTTTGCAATCTTAAGGAGGTGATTAAAAGCATATAAGTTAAAATGACATTTTAAATTTTAAAATAAACAGTTTCCAATTGTTTACAATGATAAATTGATAGACATTTATATCATCACTGACTACAAGCAGATACAAGCATCTCTCACTTAGGACATGGGACACATAGCTGCACAATCTATTCGTAATATGATCAGATGGGAAGGAGGAATGTGCCACTGGACACAATACAGCAGTGAGACAATAGCATCACTGCCATGTTTAAGGGAACACCGTCCCAACATAATGAACCATAGGGACATGGCATCCGAACACAATGCTTGCTGTCCACAGTAAGAAAAACACCATGTTTTAGCATCACAGATATCAGAAGACATGTATGTTGCTACTGAGCCACTAGCACGCGGACCTGCAAAATTCCTAATATTCAGTGAGCATTGCTAAATGCTCCACAGCATCTGCTGTGAGGCAATTCAGCCTGCTCCAAGTGAAGAAGTCTAATAAAGACAGAATCGCTCAGTGTTTCTATAATTTGTCCATCTGCAGACTTCAAAGTGCTTCTATGAGAGTGATACAATCGTAGCAAGAAAATCTGTGGAGGAAAACCAAAAGGAATGAAGCTGATGAGTTAATGCAGTACTTGAAAGAAGCTACCTGTCATTTATAATGGAGCATAGCTGGCTAAGAGAGAAATGAAAGGACACAAAGCCCAAAACTGAAACCACAAAGTGGTGTTCTGGAGGAACAAAAATGAAGAAGCAAAGCAGAAAGAAAATTACTGAAAAGTCTTCCCATTTCAGTCCAGAATGTTTGAGTGCAAAGAACATTAGTTGTAGATTTTAATTAAAGTTGCTCCTTATATAGAAAATTTTCTCTATACAGAACTGTAAAACAGAGGTAAGGTAGAACTTGCCCTTGAGTTCACAGGGTAATGGCAGTACAACTTCCTAATCACCCCATTTGTTATTATAATTCAGTTTATCTTCACCTACTCTAGAGGAGACTTAGACTAAACTAGAAACCCACTCTAATTTTGGAATTAAAATAACCCCATTGGGACTCAATTTCGTACACAAATTTAACTATCCCAGTTAAATGGTCAAACTTGTTTAAAGGAAGTACAAGCCCACGCTAATATAATCACCCTGTGACCTGTTAATGACAGAAACAATATTGTCTGATGTTGTTAATGGAGAGAACAGTACTGGTCTGACAGAAAGGCATGTTTTCTGCACCACACAAATGGCCAGTTTTATAACCCAATAGCATATTAGTATTAATACTGACATTTTTAATATCCGCTTGTTGCCATACACTGTTTGAAACTGCACATCAGGAAAGGATGTCCATCTATCTCAGTTAATATGAGTTGGGGACTTCTTAATGTCATTGCTGATTTATTTTTAACACTAACACTGTATGTGGCACTAGAGAAAGCAAAAATTAAGACTCTTTCTGCAGTGAAAAATGCAGACTCTAACAGATAGAAAATGTTTGGCTCTTCTTCTCGCTTGCACTCTTTCCCCAGCTTTTTTTAAGAGCACGAATTCTAGGCCAGCTCCTATCTTGGTGCACGCTTTTCTATCTGCATGGAGATACCGTCTGCACACTTCAAAACTAAACAAGCTTTCTGTTATGGTTGTATCCAAACATGGTATTTTAGACTAGACTAAAAGGTACTAACAACTCTGGATGGTAAGAAAATAACAGTAACTAATTGTACTTTGCACTTACACAACTTTTCAAAATGCTGAGGCCAACAAGCAAACAGCTTCACACTGTTCAACAGACAGAGAAATGGAGACAAAAGATCTAGTCAGCAAAGTTCAAGGCAGGAGCCTTGAGGAAATGCCACAGGTTTTCTGAACCCAAGTTCATTGTCTATGCGAGTCCATGGTTCACTAAGATAATGCAGAAAAATGGCTACGTTTCACTTTTATAAAGCAAAGAGAATGCAAGAAAGTGTCAAATCAAGCTTTCACACCTCAGATCCACTACTGGCTCAATAGGGGATGATCATATAAGAAGTAGAAAGGGGAAAAAAAAAAAGCCAAGCATGTTGTCTTCAGAAACAGGAATTCTGAAGAATGCATTGCCTAGTGCCTGGGAAAATCTCAAAACACTTTTTTTCTGAACACGGCCAAAGAAATCTATTTTCAAATGAAGCTTGTCCAAGGCATTTATGTATCATCAAATGTCACCCAATATTTTCTAGATGTCAATAGGGAAATGTTAAAGGCCGTCTCAGAACCAGAATCAAGGAAAGACAAACGGGACACTGTCCAACTGCACTGTCCCTCATACAGACACAGACAAGTATGGTCCTCAGGAACCTGACGATGGAAAACATTCTGAATGAGATGGCAGCTGGAACAGAGAAATGCATTCTTTTTCTCTTGGGGATTTCACAACTTCTGCTTCTAATTATGGTGGGTCAACTCTGGCCAGCAGCTAAGCACCCACCCCGCTGCTCCCTCTCCTCCCACCTTTTGCTTAGGAGGAGCAAAAGCAAGAAAACTTGTGGGCACAGAGGAAGTTTAGTAAGTGAAGGGGGGAAAAACCTACAAACAAAACCTGAAGCCAATAGATGCAAAGGCTATAACTTGCTATCTCTCACAAGCAGAGTGATGGCCAGCTATTCTCTGAGCAACCATCAACTTGAAGATTCCTCTCCCTCTTCTTCCTATACCACCAGTTTTTACTGCAATGCATGTACTGCAATACCTCCTGCCCACCATTAACGTATTCAGCAACGGGAGGGGAGGCCAGAGCAAGAAATTAAAGAGAAGATTCAGCTATAGTCAAAACACTGATGTGCTAACCAGCACTGTTGGAGCCACAAATCCAACCTACAGTGCCATAGGGCTGCTAAGTCGAATATTAACTCAACTCCGGCCATACCCAGCTCACCAATATACAGGGTAATAAAAGCACAAGAAAAAGCTTTAAACACACGTAGGCAGAGGGCAAGGTCCTGTATGCACTGGGCTTAGCACTCTCATAGGATCTGCTTCCTGAGCATGCACATGTTAGTAGCATGACTAGAGCCATTAGCTCCTGTGGGTGAGTGACAGACCAGGCACGATGGGGTTGATATATTTCTCAGCTCTGAAAGTTGTTTTCCCCCAAAATATCCCATGAAACATCCATGCTCCTTATTCTGGAGCCATGTATGTTACCAGAAGCAGAATAACTCTTTATGCTCACAACATCAAACGAGCCAGGACATGTCAAGAGACTGAACCTCAAAAGCATAAATATTCTCTGGCTTAAGATTGCTCCATACATGTCAAATCATAACAGGGGTCATTTAAATGGTTAGAAAGGATTTTAAAGTTGGAGTATTTCTGTGTGATTCTAACGTCTTCCTTCCACAAACTGCTCAGCCATATTTTGGGAAGCTGAAACTGTCACAGAATTAAGCAGAACAAATGGTAAACTCATTTAGAAAATATGCTTTATTCATAAACCAAAAAGAAATCAGTGTACAGACAAAATAATCTTGGAGCTAGATAATCTAATCTTTGAAAACAAAACTCAGAATATTTTTGTTCTTCAATACTGAAAACTAAAATTAAGACAATATCCAGACTAGGTGCTTTGAGGACTGTTACTTGTCTTTGGATGTGTACAATGCAGAGAACATGTCCAACACTTTTCATGGTCACTTCCCACATTATGATCATTTCATGTGTAAAGGGCATGGTAGTTTTCCTTGAAAGTAAGGAGTTTTCAAAGAACTCTAACAATATTTCTTCCAGAATACATCCTCCCAAAATATAGTTGTTTTCCAATAAAGTAGCATCTTTTTATTTTCAGAGTTTAAAGGTAGACTTTGAAAAAGTCAGCCTTTATAAACAGGCTCTCTCCATTTTTTTTTTTTTTTTGTTTCTGCTTATAAACTATTCCATAGACATTTCGAGAACACAAGAATTGTCACACCAGGTCAGATAAACCATTCCAAATCCAACTGATTTGCCAAGAGCAGTTGTTTGAGGAAAACTGCATATAAACGTGCCAGATACAGGATAAGACCCTGGCAGGATGAGGTATCTGTGAGAGTTGATTGATATTAAAGGAGCATCTCCTTCAGTTCAAGAGCAGTCCATCCAAATAAGCAAGAATTGAGGTAAAAATTCTGCTTCTCACCCTATGACTTAAGTCATCCTGATCCCCTGGACAAGGGTAGACAAAAATTGTTGTCAACTAAGTAAGAAATCCACTCTGACACTGAAAACGCTAACAGCTTCTGTGTTCCATGGAAATATGTTATCACTCCCATGGAAGGCAGCTGGGCATCCACAGAAGCAAAGGACAATTTAGCTGTATTGACTTGCTACAAGTATCTTTCATCTTCAGCAGTTCCCACAAGATTAGCCTTCATGAACACATTCTTTTTTAAAGTTGAAGGACCATAAAGTAACCATAAAACCTTGATTCTCCAAAACATTATCAATTTAAAAAAATTATAAATGAGTGCAGGAATGCAGAAGCTGTCTCCCTTGTGTCTCAAGACAAAGGTAAACTTAATGTGGAAACAATATACATGATAAACACATAGGTTTGACAAAAACCAGATTTTATATTTTAAAACAGGACAACTAACTTCTACCAGAGCAAAGAAAGTAAAGAACTTACATTCGTATCTATAACGTTATGTCTCTTTACTACCAGTTGTGATTTTTCCTAAGGACATACAAGTCACTATCAAACATTGTATGATAAAGGTAATACTAGGATACACAGATAATTCCTTTTTGGCAATGAAGAGATCACAACAGTCATCCCAGCTGGATGTGACAGGAGTGACATGCAAGTCACTTTTAGAATGACAGTTAGGAATATACTGGATGCAAAAGTTAACTGTCTCTGATTTAGAAATACATCCAGATATGAAGAATAGCCCACCATACTCTCATTTTCTTTTGTATTGCCAATGGATTTTTTTTTCCAGACGTCACACATTTCTGCTGAAAATTAATTTGAGAGTAGTTTCCCACAGAGGTTTCTGCATTCTTCACATCTTCAAAAAGGCAACCTGTAAAACGAACCAAAACCAACACCGTGATTAGTCTTAACACTGCAAGTAAAACAAAGATGTTTCACTTTATTAACTGAAATCCCATATTACAATCATCTTTTCACTTTAAAAAAACCCACATTAAGGTAAAGAGAGACCAGAGGCATATTTGAAAACAGTGTTTCATTCCCACCAATTTTCTACCTATGTGTTCTAAAAATTCCCAAGCTTACTCTTTTGTGTTCAAGCATTGTACTGTACTTAGTTGATGAATTACATATCAAAACCTTTTTTGTTTCTCAAGTTTACCTTGTCTAACTTAAAAGGCTATTTGATAGTGTTTTGAAACTAGCTTAGATTAAATCTTTGATACATTCCTTGTTTCGCCTGAATATTAGCTTGTGTTAACAGTGCCGTTGCTATAAATGAAATCCTGATTTCCAAAGACAGGATGAAAAGTCCTGATGAAAAGTCCAAAGTCATAAAGAAAAAGTGCTGTATATTTTAAAATGACAAGGAACCAAAATCCTACTCTAGGGGAGAAGACAAATACTTGTATATGATGACAAGATAGCAAATTATTTCTCTCTTCTTTTTAGTGTACTAAAGTGAACTGTCACACGGCTATTTAGAGGGAAGGTGATCTAACAAATACTACAGACTTATAGGATTTCTGGTGTCCAAACGCTTTGGGTTTGGTCACATGCATGCAGTAGTTTCCCTGCTTGTGTTTTTTTTTTAGCCTTCTTCAGAACTTGCAGGATACTAACTCAGAAAGTTAAGCTACCTGACTGGAAAAACAAACACACGTCCAGATTCTCATCTGCCAAGGAGATTGCTTCAGACATTCAATTGGGAACTTTGTTGATCTCAAGGACAGAAAAAAAGATGAACAGATGCCACCACAGAAGGACAGAAAAACCAAAACCAAGCCAAAGCAAACAAACAAAAAATAGAAAAGAAATTCTACCAGATTACACAACAGTCTTCCAAAAATATAACCTGTTTCTCTTGATCCATGAAAACTACACACAAAAAAAAAAAAAAAGCATGAGACATACACCTCCATTTTTTCCTTAAGACCTCTTAACAGCCACTTAAGTGAAGATTCCAATTATCTTCAGCTATCACTTTGGCTTTTCAGAGACAACCCCCAAACACCACTCTACCTGATACTGTGACTAAAGAATACATAAAGCATGAAGTATCACTGATTGTCCAGAACAGACTAAAAAACAGAGTAAAAACATTTATTTTGGATCCTACGCCCAAAGAACGTGTAAGAGAGATTTACATCTGCTATAGCGGATTAAAAAAAATTAAGCAGGTTTTAGTATATTTAAGAGGCTTCTGAGAAAACTATTCATACAAAGGCTGCATGTCAAAACCAACATGAGGCATGAATGGGATATGACAGCAGCAATTCTTGGTTAAGAATGGAAAAATCAAGTGATGTCATTTCCTGAAAATCGCTACTCCAACACTAACAGCAGTAACCTATTAGATATATGCAATGTTACTACAAGGAAGGGTTTGTACAGATGAGACAGACAACTCACATCTCCAAAAGCTTTCACATTTCTGATTCATTCTGTTGTTCTGAGTGTTTTCATTCAGTTCAATCAGCATTTCCCAAAAGGAAGTTGCTACATCAAGAACATTTCTCTCGGCTCAGTCAAGGGCTGTTGTAAAAGATAGAGACTACTTATCAATTTATCCACTAGGCCAAAGACTCCTACCCTCAAAGACATAAAATGAAAGGAAAACCAATATGCCTATCACCTCTCTCATAATCTGGCCACTCATATGAATAGAGAGAGATGTATAATTAAAAGCAAATGTAAAATCTTACCTATATGGAAGAATCGTAAGTAACAGAGGTTCAGGATGAAATCCTAGCATCAACGAAGTTACAGATAAAACTCACATTGACTTTAACAAGGTGAGAAATTTGTCCTTGCATTGCAAGTAAGAAAAAGAAAAATCAAGGAAAGCAATAACTGTCTTAATATAGAAAACTCAAAATTTTAAGCAGATTTTTCTAAATGAGATTGTAGGTTCCTTTGATACATGGTTTTGAGGTATCATTACAGTGGATATATTTGTTTAATTTGACTATTTGTTATATTTTATAATGCATGAAATGCACTTTTTCACTCCCTTGAGAGGATTATTTGCAACATAATGTTTCCCTAGACTGCCAGGCTCCCCTACTGCCTGGTAAATTCAAAAAAGTCAAAAGGAATCATTTATCACTCTCTGTATTCATATTTACTACCAATGTGAATGAGAAGAGCATATTAGATTATCCCTACAGTTGACCTAGGCAATAAAAAGAGGGATAACACATGGAAATCATAAGCTGTTTAAAAAACACCTGCAACACACGAAGATGTTTGAGAACAAAACGAACTGGAACTAAATCACTTATGAAATTCCACTTTATCCAATGTTCTATGCAAAGCATATAAAATATTTCTTTAAGTGTTACTGTATATGCTCTTGGACTTCTAAACAGTAGCAAACTTCATGTTGTACATAATAAATTACTATAGGTTGGTGGGGAAATGGGACTAAGTGGCTCTCCCCTAGTTTTCTACTAGAATACTTTCTCTCTAAGACCACTATTGGCCTTTTTCAGGTCTAGTAGTAACTCTTTCAAGTCTGCAAATACAGTATTTCACAGCTACTAGCGCACTTTGAGAGCAAAATCATGTGCCAAAAATATCTGATCTACAAACTAGTATTTACCACTAAATTCAGAGTAAAAGTCAATTCTCACATCAGTTTATTCAAGGATTTTTTTCCCTTTCTTAAAGCACTCAGGATAGCTAACATGAATCCATTCTTAAAAACTGATTTTTGCACTTCAGCATCCTTATTTCTCTGACAGGAGACACTAGGATTTTTAATTTGCACTCAATTATTTCTTATTCTACCTGAGAGTATCAACTGTATCTCAGCACTCCAGCCCATTAGTTTCCAAGGAGCCAGAAGTTGCTAGGACCTCTGGATAATAAACAAACTCTGCATTTTCATACAATGGTTTGGGTTGGAAGGGATCTTAAAGATCATCGAGTTCCAACACCCCTGTCATGGGCAGGGAAACCTTCCTCTAAATAAGCTGGCTGCTTGAAGCATCCAACCTGGTCTTGAACACCTCCCAGGATGGGGCAACCATAACTTCTCTGGGCAACCTGTTACTGTGCCTCACCACCCTCAGAGTAAAAAATTTCTTCCTAAATCTAAGCTAAACCTACCATATTTCAGCTTAAATCCATTATCCATCATTCTATCACTACAATCCCTGATAAACAGTCCCTTCCCAGCTTTCCTGTAGGCCCCCTTTCAGATCCAGAAGGCTACACTCAGGTCTCCCTAGAGCCTTCTCTTTTCCAGGAGGATTGGCTGCATGATCTTGCCCAGGCAGACAGGTGAGACAGACTGGCCTGTAGCTCCCTGACTCTTCCTTTCCTCTTTTTTAAAAAATGGGGCTTACGTTTCCCCTTTTCCAGTCAGAGGGAACTGGACTGCCACCACCTCGCAAGGATGACGGATAGTGGCTTAGCAACTTCATCCTCCCATTCCCTCAGGATTCACAGATGCATTTTAGCAGGTCCCATGGACTCATGCACCTTTAGGTTCCTTAGATGGTCTCACGCCTCATCTTCTCTTATAGTTAGTTGATGGTTCTTTGTTCCCCAGTCCCTTAGTTTGCCTTCTGCAACTTGGGTGGTGTGGCTTGAGCCCCTGCCAGTGAAGACTGAGGCAAAAAAGTCACTGAGTACCTCACCCTTCTCCATATCCCGGGTAATATCTGTTAATCCTAACAGAGCTGATCCCTGATCCCTGGCGCCTCAGATAAATTCCTCTGTACTCTTCCCAGGCTACCTGCCCCTACTTCTACCCTCTGTAAGCTTCTTTTCAAGCATTTTAAGAGATATCAACATAGAGGGCACAGAACACCACAGATATACAAATTATGTATCTTATAAAATCACTTTTTCTTCAAAAAATAAAGCAGCAACAGTTACTAAAAGCTTTTGAAACCAAGGCAAGTGAAGAAATCCAGGTTATATTCAATTCTAGAAGTTGTCTCTTAGTTTTCCCAGGAAAATGGGAAAATGCAAAACATCAAACTGTTCAACATACTCCAGATAACACAGGAATGATACTGAGGACTGAGAAAATCATCCTGACTCAGAATGCACTCATGTGGTCAAACTGCAACAAGTTCTTCAAATAGGTAGTGCCATCTCCATCTGTCTTTTGCATATTCCAAAGTAAACCGGAGATAGCTGGAGGCACCTGGCTCCAACTGACCCTGCCTGAGCAGTGGGTTTAGATGGGATATCACCACAGGTTGAGCTCCAGCCTCAGTTGTTCTGTAATTCTGTGACAATTCTGTGTGTGTACACACACACACACAGAGGAGCAAAACAGCAGCACTATACTGGTAGAAACTCTTTTACCACAAGCTACAAAGCCATATGCCAGCAATTTTCTTCCCTTAGTAGGGAGAAGGTAGTTATAGGGTTATAGGTTTCAGTCTTTCTGAAACTTTCTAATAACATTTTATTTTATAGTGTTTCATCAAGCTGTGCCTCAAAGCATTTTCCTGACTTCATACAATAAAAATTTCACAGAAAACCCAGTAGGGTAAGGGCATTTGCTACTGAATGAAGCATCCAGTCACAGAGTCAAATGCTGAGGAGTAACAGGCAAAAGAAAAAAATGTAATTTCAGAAAATATTTTAAATCTATGGAGACCTAATGAACAAGGGAGATAAAAGAAGGTGGTTCCAGACGGCAAAAGCTGCTAGAAAGAAATCTCTTCTACCCAAAAGTAACACTGGGAGAGTGGGCAGAGCAGATGACTGCTGTAAGAGAAACAGAAGTGTGACTAGAGGCAGCTAAACAATATATTTTAAAGAAATGCAATCTGCAAATCCAGTGCATACAATCTGTCTTGTGGAGTTGACAGCAAACAGAGGAAATGCAGCACTAAGAGAACATTATTTTCTCAGCGAACCAAAGGAAAAGCAGTTCAATCTTTCAGTCAGTAGGAAGAACCAGAAAAGAAGCAAGATCCTTATTTCAACAAAACAGGAAAACAACTCACACTCCCATGCTCTTACACAAACTGCTCCTATGTTTGTATTCTATTTAAATGAGACCAAGTGAACTGTGCATGAACAGACATCTCTGTGTATTTCTCTTAAAGCTGAGGACTCAGAATTTTGAATACCTAAGACCCTCCCAAGAGCTAAACAAAAAGCAGGTAGGATACACTACAGAATTTCTCTTCAGTATGAGAAAGGAAATTGTAGTTCTGTTTATTCCTGCATGCTTCTAGAGGAAAATAGTGGGCTTGAAAGAAGTTACACAGGCTTCAGTTTCAGCAGAAGAAAATGAAGCTATTAAATCTATGAACACTGAAATACGCTTTTCTACTGCACAACAAAGAACAAAATTCCACCACCAGGCTCAAAACTGAAGCTTAGATGCATGAAAAACATCTTATGGTTGTCTTCTTTGAACATTCCACAACTTTTCAACACTGACACATACAGCTCATAATGCTACATTGTGTTGTAGAAGAACATAACTTACACGCTATCTTAAATCATATGTACCACAAGCAGACAATCTCTACATAAACAGATACCCAGGCTTTAACCTGCATATGTGGAAGCATGAAATCAGGCATGATTGAATAAATGCAGAGGAAGTACTGATGATACACCAGTGGGGCTGCAGCCTCATCTGTGTCAAATACTGTATTAATTTTTACTCAAATCTGACAGGTAATCAATGCCATGCCATCCTTGTGGGCAGGAAGAGAATAATCTTCCAAAAAATGCATGGACAGCTGTGGGCAGACCTCTGCTCTTAGATCCACCTGGATAGGTGGAAAACATTAACTTCACAGGCTCACATGTATCCTGCCACCACAAGGTACTGTTCCTCTCTCCCCACAAAATGCCATTTCAAGCTTCCTATCCAGTCTCTGGTGAAATCAAACTGGTGTGCTGAACTCTGGTCTGCATTAACTGGATTGATTTATCCTAGAAACAAGAAAAAGAGGGTTTGCACAAATAATTTTGATGGCAGATTACAGGTAGAGATGAAGCACTTGTGGAAAGAAGAGTGAAAAGCTGAGAATAGTGGATTTTTTTCCACATGTACATCAGGGTTTGGAAGATAACATATATCAAAGCCTCAGATCAAAGTCTAGTTCACACACAGATTTGTATTGCCACAAAAAGTACAGATTGTGCGAAGTGCTATGGCTTAAGCCTTAATAATTACAGCTAGTACAACTGCTTGGCTGGTTGCAATTATAATGCAATCGAGATGCTCTGTACATGAAGTATAAATCTACCTTGATAAAAGAATCAGAGAAAGGAATATAAATATGCTTGTGAGTATAACTGGGCCTATATGTAAACTGCCCCTGTATTTAGTAACACGTTGGTACACAATATAATGACAACGTGCATGAACACACAGAGAAGACCACAATACTGCCTGATACGTTTCTCACTCCAGTAAAATAAAGACAGATCAAGAAGTGGGAAGATTAAAGCATCTGCGCTATGTTTAGGTCTCAGCTCTATAAACATCTGATTTCTGGTAAACTCTGCTTGAAGTTCAGTGTTCTCACAGCTGCTGCTGAGGGACAGAGAAACCAAAGGAGTATTGCCTTCCCTGAGGGACAACAGTATTCTTCTCACTCCTGCAGGACTACCTGAAGCAGCAACGCCTTATTACCCTGTGGACTAGCAACTATTGACAATGGTTGACTATAAATAGCCACATTAAAACTTAAGAGTTTGCCTGTCCACCCATACCACACACTTTACACATTCACTCTCACCTAACAGTCAGGGACCAAGCCCTCTGACGCACAAATAACCTGTTCCAGAAATATATTTTGGCACCAGTGTGAATGAATGGACACAAAGCAGATGGCACTAGATGAGCAGAAATGTGAAAGAACATTAACTGCTATATTAACACTCACCCACACTGAATCCACAGACCCATAAAAAAGCAGCTGTCTTTTCTAGACTGAACGCTACCAAGCTGTTGCATATTACCCCTGCACCTCAGAGGCTGCTTCTGGGAAGTGGAAAGGCGTTCTTAGAGGAGATTGGAGAGGAAGCCATATACTGACTACTAGAAGAATGGTAGCAGTTAGAAATGTCTCTAACTTGGCAGGATAGGATTTGCTGCCCTTAAGGTTGCCTCCTGGTAGCCTGCAAACTCCCTGGCTGAACTCCAGCTGCAAGTTGCTTCCCACTACACTGATATTTCCTTTTTTCTACACTTCAGGCTCTTGTGATGATAGCTGAAGGTCAGTCATTGCATGCTTGTTTCCCCTGAGCCACAGAGATCATGTAAGGAAGACTTGGCTGCTCTAACATCCCCTCCAGAGCCAACAGCAGTCACTTATCACAAGAAGTCAATAATAATTGTTTCAAGTTCTTTCAGACAGGAAGTTTCCCAACAGGCTTTGAATGCCATGCAGTCAGAAGTCTGGTTCAGAATATGCGTCAGGTGATGAAAAAGTGCTTCATATAATTGCCCGTCCTTGGTATTTTTGGACTAAAGAAACTGGGGAATCACCAGTTTGTGTTCATAGCAGCAGAACTTCACATCACTAAGCCAGTAAGTCTTAAATACTTTACTGTGGAAAACAAATACTTAAAAAAAAAGAGAACCTGTTTAAAGTGGTCCTAAGGTGTTAGAGGATACACACTTTCACAGAAGCAGAGACCACAGGTGGCAACATTAGCTCGGGAGAACTTGGCTTCAGTAGAGCTATCATCTAAACAGCCAAATTCACCAGCACTCGTAGCAGAAGGCTGGGGAAATCAAGTCCCTCTCCTGTACAATCTGAAAGATGCTACAGATCTGCAGGCTTTCTAGTCTTTGTTGCAGGAAGAAACTTATTAGAACATCACCTTGATAAATCATTTTCTTCTTCTGCCCAAGCCGGGGAAGATATAAAAGATAAGCAAAACAACCAAGCTAAAAGAGAGTTAGATTCCTTTCATTCAATTGGTAGTGGAATTAATTGTAACCAAAGGATTTATCTTTTTAAATTCCATTTCTCAGTCTGGTAATGCCCCTTCAGGACTTACGAAATAAACCCATCTATAAACCAGCATGCATTCTTTCACCTAATCTTTCCTAAAAGTATTAGCTTCTTCTAAGAATGAAGCTAGATTTGAAATGTGGTAAGAGATAAATAAGAAAAAGCAAGAGAATTCTCCCAAGTTGAGACTATGCACATGCACTGCGAGCCATCTCTCTGCTGACATAACAGTTGCATGCCAAAGCTTGCCCACGCATTAAAGGGAAAAATACAAGCAGCTGCAAAACAACCAGAAAAGAAATCTCTGCATGTTTTCATTTTATATGAAGACAACACATTTTTTCTTTTTTTTTATTTTAGTCAAGTAGTTATTTGTGTGAAAAAAGTAAAAGGTTCCTTGGGTTGTTTTTTCTCAGATTAAACTGAGAACACTATTAATCTTGTTTCTTTACATCTAGATACGAGAAACACCAAAACTTCATGGCTTTATTTTGTCTTTTGCTAAGCCTTTCTCATTAGCCTAAACTTCTATTTTCACTGCAGACTTGACTCTTTGTGATAACCATCATTAAGACTCAAATAGTGGTATTATTCACCTTTGTTAAACTTAAATACACTTCCTCCCTTGGATGCAAACCATGGGGAAGGATGGAACTTTGTACTAATGCTGCACTGCAATTACTGATCCAAAGTGAACTGGTCTACAAAACCGACAGAATCCGAGATTTTCTTAATCAACACCAGATGATGTTTGGTTTTTACTGCAATATTTACCACACTGAACTTCACACTAACCAGGCAATCGATGTGGCACGCAGGTTTTTTTTCAAGTGACTTTACAACTACTCTAGAAAAGCTATGCACACATGGGCAGTTGGGAGACAGATATATACCTAAGCATGGGTTTATCTTTCCTAGAAAGGGAAACGAGTGACAAACTGCTTCTGCTGTAGTATCCAGCAACTGCACCCCTCATGTATAGTATTTCGGCAATGAGAGAAAGAATGAAAAAAGCCCTGAACAAGGCACTATGCATAGTCTGATGTCTTTTAAAAGAAAGGTCTAGATACATATATATGGATTCATTTTGTTGACCACAAAGCAAGTAAATTGTACCTAATTCAAATGAGAATAAATACAGACAACTAAGTGCAACATAATCTCTCTTCAACAATATGATTAAATAAATTCCCTCAAAAATAAACTCGTAAGGTAATGGTGCACGTCAGATGCAAGACTGGAGATCAGGCAACATGCCATTGATAAGACGCTGGCTTACCCAGATGCGTGATGTTTTGGTCATTTGCATGGGCCCCTCACCACAAGAAGGATGTTGAAGCTCTGGAGCGAGTCCGGAGAAGAGCAACGAAGCTGGTGAAGGGGCTGGAGAAGAGGCCTTATGAGGAATGGCTGAGAGAGTGGGAGTTGTTTAGCCTGGAGAAGAGGAGGCTGAGGGGAGACCTCATTGCTCTCTGTAACTACCTGAAAGGAGGTTGTAGAGAGGAGGGAGCCGGCCTCTTCTCCCAAGTGACAGGGGATAGGACAAGAGGGAATGGCCTCAAGCTCCACCAGGGGAGTTTTAGGCTGGACATTAGGAAAAATTTTTTCATGTAAAGGGTCATTGGGCACTGGCAGAGGCTGCTCAGGGAGGTGTTTGAGTCCTTCCCTGGAGGTGTTTAAAGCATAGGTGCATGAGCTGCTGAGGGGCATGGTTTAGTGTTTGATAGGAACGGTTGGACTCAATGATCCGGTGAGTCTCTTTCAGCTTGGTTATTCTATGATTCTATGGCTCTTGCTTTCAAGGAGATGCTTTTTGGTGGTATTTGCTGCAACATAAACACCTTGTTACTGTATTTCAATCCTATTATGACTTAAAGAGAGGGAAGTGCTAACAAAAATGAAAGAAAAGCCCTGTTTTTTGGTTTTTACTATACAACAACACACTCAGCTGGATTCTAAACTGGCCAATGTCTCCTTCCTTCTTCTTCTCCCGTCTGTTTAGCCATTAAGTATCACAGCAAACTAAAATAAGAAAGTGACTTTCATGTGCAGCATCACCCAAACTAGAAAAATGAATAATATAATTTTTATTACCAGATTATTTTTCCAGTTCAACTGATCCCTTCACTATAAACTAACATTTTGTCTATTATTCTTTTATACTGAACAATTTATCCAACAACCTCAAATCTTCTTTCTCCTGTTTTTAACCACCAACTCTAACATTTTCCTCCTCACACCAATGAATCCCTCTCCCCTAAATTCACACAACATACCTTCAGTCAGGGTTTACCTCAAGGCCGTGTTAATGTCACATACAGTACCATAGGAGACAAAGTCCCCGCACAGTCCTGCTCGCAGAGTTTCCATAGGAAAAGCAGCACTAATACAAAAATAACTACTTGTTTCCCAGCTGCAGCAGAGGGTAAAATCTGCAAGCCAGAATCCCCTTCTGGGTGTGGCTGCAGATGCCCCTTTCTTGCTTCTGATTCTTGTCTTTTTTCTTCTCCCCACTCCCTTCCCCTTAATAGGACAAAAAACTGCAGACTAAGATTATTCCAGTTTTAGAAGCAACACAGTGGAAAGCTGAAGAGAACAAGGAACTGAACTGGAAACATCAGAAGAAAGGAGGAGAAAGCAGTATCCCTTGCTATAATAAAAAGTGAGGTATAAACAAGCATTCACACTAAATAAAACAGGTATGTAATTGGTGTGATTACCAAAGCTATCATACAAGTACAAACTAAAAACATGATTAGGGTTTCCCTCATGCTCACCGCAACTCTCAGTGTAATAGCAACACAGCTGTCTACAGGATTCAGCACTGGCAAGACACCAGAGCCATTAGATATTAATGCTGTGAGTCAATCCAATTTGAAATTTTCATTTAATGAAAATCAATCTTCCTCTCTTTGTCCTAATTTAGCTACCTCTTAAAAGAGTCTGTCTGAGGCTGTTCATAAGACAACCTCCTCATCTCTTACACCAAGATAGTAGAGAAAACTCAACAGAGAGGTAAAACTGACAAGAGAAACCACAGAGTGTCACCAGAGGTCACTCGCTCTGTCTTCAAACTGGCTGTCTGGAAAAGCTATATTAAAAAACCACTGTGGTAAAGTTCTTTAAAACCAAAGAGGCAATAAAGGAACAAGTTAGCCACTTCTGGTTAATACCTTCCCTGTTGACAGCCTAGCAGGAGAAGTCCCAGTTTATTTTCCTTTTCATCTCTAAACTGTGCTTCACTTATATCCAAAATGAAAATCTGCCAAAACATGCAAGGTCAGAAATGGTCTATTATCTTCATTTCCTGCAGTGTTTAGAGTCAGTGATGTCACTGAAACCAGCATACAGATGTAAACTGGGTTTGTAAGAGCTTCCCTTTGAAAATGCTACAAGGGCAGAGTGCACCACGTCATCATGTTGAAACTGCTAGGGTATTTTGTCACATATTCAATGTTGCCGTACTGTAAGACATAGCCACTTTCTGTGTGCACATCCATTTCTGAATATACCAAACCCAAACGTCACCTTAAGTGCCATTTGAAATACAAAGAAGATGTCAGGAGAGGGCACAGAGACCAGGACACAGAATAGATGCATTAGAGAACAATGGAAATATATGAGACATATTTGCTTGTGTGCTTACATTTACATGCAACTAACATGGCCCGAACAGTCAATCTACCATAACTCAAAAGAATGAGGTGGAGGAGATTAAAGGAGAATGTGGCACTGTTAAGTAGCACTTCGAAATGAGATAGTTCGAACAGGTGTCTTCATTCGGTTATTTTTTCAAAACTTTATGGAAAAAAGTAAGTTTGAAAAATTAGCTGCTTAAATTCTCTCTTTGCTTCCTGGCAGTTAAAACTGGAATGAGAATAAATACCTCCCTGCATGAGGTAGGAGGATTAATTTGTTTGTGTATATAAATGGGTATTTAAGTATACACTACTATTTTATTTTTAACACCTTATTGGGACTACTGCATTCCTACCCGAGTTCAGCTTTTGGCAAGAGATTAGGATTGAGTTAAAATGGGAGCAGGTGTTTGGAAGATGATATGACTGTAATAAAAGCACTAACCAAAAAGATGAAATGAAAAATAATTTTAAAATGCCATTCATTTGTATCCTGTGCAGTAGAGAGACACACAAAAGAAAACTCAAAATCACAACAACTAAGGGATATTTAGGAAAATGTCTTTGCCTACTGTGATTCATTTGTGGGGGTAACAGTCTGAGCAGCACTGTCCTTCAGTCTCAGGTCATCCTGTTCTTGTACAATCTCATGGTGCCTGTTAGAAGGCCAGGCATTCAATAAACAGTTGCACTGCTTAATGCTGGTTGGGTAATAAAACATTTTCAGAGTCTCAAAAGGATATAGGAGTTTAAGGCTACTTTTAGCGAGAACCGAGCTCCTAAATTTTACCAGGTATTTTTACAGCGTGGATTTCTGGCGTCTAAGATCCCTACAGCCATTATTAGTTCAAACTGATTTTTACTTCTTGGGATTGAGCACATTCTTCTGCCAGCTGCAGTCAGAAGAAAAGCTGAAACTATCCATTTCAAGGCTCAAACTCATGAAAACAGATGTTTTCTTAGTGGAAAGAAGAGTTACTGACCTTGAAGCTTCACAATATAATACAATATTCATCATCTTCAGAATGTTTTCCCCTCAACAATAGGATAATTAAAGATAAAAGCTTCCAAGTGTTTCTTTTTAAAAACAGACTATGCTCAAACCCCAGTCCTGCAAGTTAAACCTGTCAGCCAGAAGATGTACTAATAACATAATACAATAGTAAAAGTAAATAAAGTAACGATTTTTATAAGCAAAGGTTTATGGGGGAAAGTGTTGCAAGACACATGGTGTTCATTATTACTTTTTTATTACCATACTCCATGACAGTTTCTTATAAGAACAGGATATAATGTAAAAACCAAATAAAATTTAACCACAGAGATACAGGCAAGCCCCTCCATCTGCAGCATAGGTCCTCAGCTGTGGGAACTCCCAGCATGGTTGTATCTGAAGTCAAAATTTACAGTGAGAATTTTGTAAGAAACTAAAATGGTTGCCTAGGCTATACTGAAGCCCCTTATATCCTTCATTATGAACAAGCTTTCCTGTTGTCTTGGAAGAGCTGATTGAAGAATATAACAATGCAATTTCTGTATGCTTGATCTTTATTTTGCTGGTATGAAATTATTTTTGCTTTTTCAAAAGGTTTAATACAATTATCTTTGACTTCAGTATGTTTATGGTGCATCCTTTTGGAGTATTTCTTTTCAGTATTCATACATGAGAGAATTAGCCTGTTAAATAATTAGCAAGACAGTAATGCAGGTTTTAAAATGACAGACAACAGAGGATTATCTCTTTGAAAACAATACTAAAGAAACCAATTTTGACCTAAGACAAATTCACACGTCCTTTTGATTCCAAGGACTTCAGCAACAAGAACATAGTTATTCAGAAGTTGAAATTGGCCCTCAGTCATTGATTTAGCGCACATATTTGAACGACTCAGAGCAGTTCCATTTAACTCAACTGTCCAAGGAAGGCAATTATTCATGTGGTGAAATGCTTATGGGACTCAAATACAAGCTCATAAATGGCTTACGGATTCCTGCCCCTGACAGGCATCAGACAACTCTAAATACTTAGTCTCTACCAGGACAGAATTGGAAAATTTTGATGTATGCACCAGCTGATGATCATTTCTGAAGCCAGTGGAAGAAAACATATTTGCCTTCCAAAAAGAAGGGTCGTACAAGGAACCGAAGAGATTTTAAGATGGAGCTTGACTAGTTGATGATACATGACGTGTTATCTGCCATAGCAGGGGACTAACTTTAATGAAGCACAGAGTTCCACATGGTCCTAGCTACAAGCCACACCAATTACTGTAAGTCTACAGGGTAAAAACTGATCACAAAAGCAAGGAGAAACATCTGACAGTATAGAAATCAAAGCTAAAGCCTTTCTGATGGAGTCTTTATATCAGATTCCAATCCCAGCTTGTCAACAGAGCAGCAACAGTGGGAAAAGTAAGTTAAAACTGCAAGCAGAGTTCAGACGGACCTCTCTCTGGCACTGAGACAGTAAAACCTCCACTGCAGGGGCACGAGGACCTTTTGAGACAATGACCTTTTACATGCCCTAACATCACCAGAAGATTCTGAGTCTCATAACCTTGACATCTTTCCTCTTAATAAATTATCACTATCAAAAACAGGAAAAAAAATTATACATAAGCATTTAATAATTCAAAAATAAATCACTCATTCCAAGCACAGATTGTTTTCTTGCCAAGTGAAACATCTATACAGAAACCCTAAGTAGGTTTCATTAATGTATTTCTCCAGAGAAGCATGCACTTCTTTGGTGGTAGTTTAAGCAATAAGCAAATGCTCTCACAACTTCTTCCACCTACTATGTTGACTCAACTGTGTGCACAGTTCCATAGTCCCTGGATAACACAGAAGAAGCAAGCGAGAAAAGACAGGGTGATATGAACAAGAGACCAAAGGAGATGGAAGGGCTAACTTAAACCACTTTAAATAGGTTGGTGTTGAATATAAAACTACTGCCCTCAATACCACAGCAACTGGAGCTAATATACAGGCTATTGAAATACTCAAAATAATGTCAAAAGCAATGTCCTGTGAATAAATTGTATTACAATGTGTGGAAACACCATGAAAGTAGTGCATCCTGCAGACAGCTTTCCACATCATTTACTCTTATCCAAAGCAGTGACATAACCAATACAGAAGGCAGCTTTCTCTATTACATCATATTCTGTTACTTGTGGAAGTTATTTTCATGTCTGATTTATCATGGAAAACATAGGTAAATGATCCTACTTGTGTTCTCTGACCTCCACGTGACACTGCCTTGGAAACCCAGACCTTTCCTCTCTCCAAGGATCTCCATTATTACTCCTAAACTGTGATCAAGAGTTCACATCCTTCAAGACGTGGAATGCAAAAACCGAAAGCAAACTAGCAAACTAAACCTCAGACATTTACATAAATTTTATCAAAACCACCAAACCCATCTCCCAAGAAAACCCTAAGAGGGTTGGATTTATGAAATTGAGTGCAGGTTCATCTATGCAACTGTGCACCCTTGTCTTCTTCCATCACTCTTATTTATCTACTTCATTTTAAGTAAGAATGTAACAGCTCCATAACTGAGGTCTGCATGTCCATCATCTGCCACAGTAGCTACTTGTACTGTGATGGAACCAAAGGCCTCAAAAAGAAAGAAATAAGTATAAACAATAACCACTGCCTTCACAATTTACGAATCAACCTGCTCCTCCAGTACTCATCTTCTGCAGCATCTCTTTCCTGTTCACTTTTGCCATGCTTTGATTTAAATTTGAAAATAATCTACTTGGATCATGCACCATGCTTTTAATTTTTCAGCCAAGTGCTATGCAAAGCTTTTGTCTGTAATAGTAACAGATTGTCCAAGGATACACCCAATGAGTCATGGAAAGTGTCAGGATTTCCTGGCTCTTAATCCGATGTTCAGAAAAGGCCTCTCACGTTTCCAAAATTCAGGGGGCAGCAAGTGGGGAGAAGAGAAAGGAAGGAAAAAAATAGATGAAAAGACACTTTTTTAGATAAGCAAAAGTGACAAGCATAAAAACCCCACCCAAGCTCTTTCCCTTCTCAGTTTCAGACGACTGATGCAACAGTAATTGTAAAATATGCTTAAGAGCTTAAATCTGGTTTTAAAAAGTGTAAAGGCTAGAACAGAGGAAAAATATTAATAAGCATCAATAAGACATGAAGATTTGACATTTCTTAAAGCAGAAACAAAATAACCAGTCTCCTCAACAAGCCTGGAAACAGAAGAGAAAGGCATTTACATCCTTTCAGGGAAAGGAGATTTAGGAAGCTCGCTCCCAGATGGGCAGATGGGTAGTAGCAATGGCGTGTGCCCTCTCCAGAACTGTGAAAAAATCTGGGGTTTGTGAGAATGCAGGTAGCTGACATCAATCACCTCTCACTTGAACACACTTTAAAACCATTCTCTGTGTTACACTACTCTATTTAACTTTGGAAGTTGGTTCCCTCAAGACCACCTATAATTAGCAAGAGAAGAGGAATGTTGAAGAGACAAATATAGATCATGCAGAAATGATGTATCAGCAGCCTGAGAATAATTAATATCCATCCTAGTAATGCCACCTATTCCAAAAGACTGTGCAACAGTTTACAAGACCCATAATGACACAAAGGAACAGGAAAATAATTTTTCATCCCCACAAAAGTAGGCCACCCATCATATTCTGAAAAGGGAGCCAAGGAAAAAACGAATGGATTTTCAGACAAGTTGTACTCACTTATTACTGCAAAGTGCAGCTCACACACAGATTTTGGCAGCAGTCTAACTGGCTGAAATAAAACCTATTTCAAAATACAATAGATGTTAAAGCACTGGTGCTAGTAAAAGACATTAACTGCTATTAAACATATATACACATATGTACAGGGTATTTAGGGACTGCTTGTCTCAGCAGGCTGGGATAATGAGATTATTTAGAGACTACTGCCTCAGGATACACATAACTCAAAGTCCATGCATTATGTTACCATCTGTATCACAGTAACAGCAAAAAGTCTTGCTGTATTCATGACAAATACTTGCACTCCCAACTTAATCCTCACTGAAGAGATCTAGTGCAACACCAACAGGTAGAGTCAACTCTCTATTGCGCACATGGAGTTAGCTTCTTTGGGTCCCTACTCTAATTAAATGAGTAGCTGCAACAACAGCCATCACCATGAACAGCAAACTATTTTAGCAGAGGATGAGAACCAAGTGAGCTAGAAGTTGGTTCTTCCCAGATTTTCAATAAGACATAAGCAGTAAACAGCATATTAGCCTGTGTGTCCCCAGAGGCCCTGCTGACAAAGAACACTGAAAAGCTGAGGTACTCAATGCCCAGTCTCTACTGGTATGACCAGCACACAGTAATCTCAGTCTTCTTAGACCAGTGGGCAAGTCTGGAACAAGATTACTTACCCTTGGTGAAGAAGGACCAGGTTACAGAACATTTAAAGTGGCCATAAATTGGCATCAGGAAGAGTTGCTAGAATGTTAAGGGAGGTGATCCTTCACCTCAACTCAGCACCAGTAAGGTCACATCTAGAGTGCTAGATCCAGGTCTGGGATCCCCAGTACAAGAAATATACAGGCTTACTGAAGCGACAATGGCTAACAAAGGCTACCAATGGGCTAACAAGATGCCACAAAGATGACTAGAGCCTGGAGCATCCTCATATGAGGAGAGGTCAAAAGCTGGGACTGTTCACTCCTTCGCAGAGGAAGTCCATGGAAATCACACCAATATGTATAAATAGATAATGGGAGGGAGTGAAGATGAGAGCTCCAGTCTCTTCTCAGTAGTGCCCACTAACAAGACAATAGGCAATGAGCCCAAATTAAAGACAATGAAATTCCTTTCGAACCAAAGAAGATACTTTACTGTGAGGATGGTAGAACAGGTTGTTCAGGGAGGTTGTGGATTCTCCATCCTCAGAGTTATTTATAACCCAACTGGACATCCAAGGCAATCTCCTCTGGCTGACTGTGATTTTGGACTAGACGACATAAGGAGATCACTTCCAATCTCAGTGGATCTAAATATATTTCTGTTGCATGCATTTTCAAAGTGAACAAGTTTATTTACAAAGACTGGTCATTAAAGCATCCTTGAAGACAAACCACCCCAATGTACTGTAAAACTGCAAATCCAGACTTCTTCCATTCTGCTCTTTTTGGGGGGATTTAGATGCAGTGAAAATTGCACTTTCCCTCTTCAGTTTGTTTCCTAACCTTCCTTGTACATATTATCTTCTTTCATTCACTTGAAAGATACTTCCAAATTAAATATCATCTTGCAGTTTTGATTGACTCACCTTCTTTTCTCCTCCCTTACTCCTTCGCACCTTCTTTTTTTTAATATTACAATACATTGTGAATCTGTTCTTCAGCTCATAGTTCCATACAATCTATATTATTCTCTTCAAGCTTATTTTTTCTCCCCTCTTTTTTTCTGATCATTTTTCAGCCATTGAATACTTTCCAGTTTCAAATGAAAATAATACTTAGGTTTTATTATTATGAGACCTTTTCCGTACTGATGAAAGTCTTATTATTCAAAACAAAGCTAGCACAATTTCTTTAACAATGAGGTTTTTTTTTTTAATCTTCTTTTTAGAAAATATTAATGACCTTCAAGAAGAATCCATTTTCTGGCTTATTTCTTTCTATTCTTTTTCTTATTTCTTTAATCCAATTTTACCATCAAGGACAAGGACATATGAACAAATTATACACTGGAGTTACTATTTAAAATTATTATAGCACATTGATCTGCTCCAAGACTTCCAAAATACTGTTTAGAAGTCCTTCCTTAGAGCAAGGCCACTAAAAATATGCTGTTAAAACCTAATTATCTGCATTATAAAAAGATCTAGCACTTCATAAAATTAAATTAATGAAAAATAGCATGTTAATAGAAATGTAGACAGATGATAACCAAGAACAGAGTTAGAAATGTGTAAGATCTGAAGTTGAGGCTCATAGCATAACCTTATGGTCTGAAGGAAATAACCTGAAGTTGCTCAGAATTTTATCAGCATTATATCAGCATAAACATTGAAAAATCAAAGACCTAAATCAGGCACTTAACACTTCTGCATGAAAACCTTTAATTCAATTGTACTCGGTGAAAAAAGAAAACTGAAAAATTGTTTGCCTCAGACTTTAAAAGGAATCATTCCCCTGGATTTCTCACACTAAAACCCTTACTGCTTGACAGACAACTTGAACAGGCTTTTTAAAATTCACTTTGAACATTTGCCACGTTTCACTTATTTTGTATCCTGTATCTAAGCATTACATACAAAATCCTACTGTAGTCCATAGACAAGTAAACTAAAAAAAACCTAATCCCAAAAGGGATTCTGATCGCCCAAACCCTTACATACCTTAGTAAGCCAAATTAAATCAGCATGGTTGTTTGCACATGCAAGGATTACTTTTACAATGTGACTGATCCTACCCACTTTTAATTATTTTAAATAATTCATTTTCCTTTAGCTGACTTTTAAAAATAGGCTTTCTAGTCTTTAAATCTCAGAGATCATTCCAAATAAATCACTTTTCACATTACATACATTTCATGCACCGTCACAGATACACATCCACTCTGTATTACACAAAGACCAAATAAAGAAAAAAAAAAAAAGCTTTGCACTTTTCCCTTTGTTTAATTTCTCTGGCTGATCTTCTCCTCCCAACTATAAAATACAAACAACGTCTGTTTAGGAGACAGACTGAAAGATGGAAAGAAAAGCACAGACCTTGAACACCAGGAGTAAAATTAAATTAGTTAACTACTAGAAGCATGAAGCATTAATGAAACAGAACTAGAGAATTCTCCCTTATGAGGAACATTTAGTCAGTGTTAATTAAATTCTTTTATTCAAAATCTATACTTATCCAAGCATAAAAATATTACATCATCTCAATTACTGGTAAGTGTAAGCAAGTACTACATTATAAACATCTTTTTCCCCATCTAGTGGAGTGAGGCGTTTAAATCTTTTATACTGTTTGAAGTCTTCAAACAGGTGACAAAAAAACCCAGAAAACCCCCTGCATGAACCAGCAGCCACAGTTATTAATTCATTCGTCTAATGAACAGTTATCAGAGACTAGTTCCAAGCATTTGCTTGCAAAGTTCACATGCAATAGTGTTAATGAGGAACTTCCATAGAGTCTGCAATAATGACTTCTCTACAATATATCCAGCTGGCTGGTTTACTCATTTGCAGTCCAGTTTTACACCACTTAAACCAAAAGAGAGTTTTAACATTAACTTCAATGGATTCAGGTCCTACAATGTTAAGCTATCAACACAAATGCTCCAGGTGCATTTATATAATATTACACAAACTAATCAAAGCAAAGTTGCAACTACTAAGGGACCTTCTCTACTGTTTTTAAACTTACAAGGTGAGAAATAGGCTCCTAAATCTTTAGGGCGACATCCTAAATAGATTGCATGACTTTCAAAACCACTCAGTGTTTGTTCATTTGAATGAAAACTCTAGGTAATCCAAAGTATTGGCAATTTTATAGAAATGGCCAAAAATAGACTAACTCGTCACTTTTGCATAAACAGAGCAGTATGTGAGACTATGATACTGTCTTGGTTGGGTTTTTTTCCCTGTGACTTGCATCTCCTTCAAGATGGATACCTTCTGAAAAAAATACTACAGATAGTTTGGAATACTACAGGTTATTTTTGAAGATTAAATCGGGTACTCAGTTGTTTTGTAAATTATCTGAATGTACATTGGGGAAGGGTTATAACCCAAGAGCCACATTTTCAAGAGTTAGCACTTCAGTAAGTATCGGTATTTTAACCGGTATCAGTGCTGTTGCACAGGAGCCACACTTGATGTCTGCATTGTTCTGTACCAGGAATGCCTGCTTTGCCTCCGCAGGATTAGCTAATAAGTGTCACTAGGGTTTCCTTCAGCTTCTGAGTTACACTCACAACTATGTAAACTGCATTACTCTTCTGACGGTTCATTTTAACTAAACCACAGGAACACAGTAATTTTCATGTGGAATTGGAGCTGTGCTTCCTCTAAATCTGGTGTTGTGTGTACAACCCTGTTGAATGCTGAAGTCCTCAGAAGACAGCCCCAAACCCAGGCAAATGGGAGAATGGTCTCCTCCCAAATTCCTAATTCAGGAATGGCTTAATAAATAAATTTAGAACAAGACTGAGTAGCTCTTTCAAAATCAATGTTTGCATTAAACCATATACCTTAGCACTTCTTATATATCTAAATCCTTTTTCATTTCAAATCTCAACAAATTTTGGCTAACTGGTATCCTGGTTCCTCCTAGGAGAGTTGAGAGCAGCTGTACACTGCTGGAGCAGAGGAGTACTTCTCAAATTCCAGTTCTCCAACAGCATTGGCACTGGAGAAAACTTTACCTGAAATTTATGTTTGCCTTTATGGTCAAATCTGAGTCCCTGAGGATTTATTAGCTATGTGGTGTGTCACATGGATTTAATTTTATTTGCTGTTGATTTTTTTTCTCAAAAAATACAAGGTCAAACTCTTCAAATAAAAAAAAAAATAATAACATTTTTCACTGGTACCAGGATTAAGTCCAGATTTTAAAATGAACACTACCTGAGAAGGGAAAAAAATCAAGTAGAAAATAAAGTGGAGAAGGGGAAAATAAAAGCTTCGAGAACAGAACACTAAGTTTTACAGACAATCATATTCTAAATATCACCTAAAAATAGAAAAAGCAGTCACTTAATGGAATATATCCCCAGGATAACCATGCAGAATAGACACTTCTGATTAATTTAACTAGTCACTAGCAACCGTTCTATAAAAATAGAGCTGAAAATGCAATTCCTTTCTGTGGAAGCAGAGAATGTAACCTGAAATATGAAGTTTTCTGTGTGTTCAGCAGACTTGATTTTTTTTAAATCAGAAGTAAAATTGATTCGACCTTGTTATAGAGGATATAAGGAAAATCCCTGTTGTTCTCCTAGAGGCTCTTTGGTGAGTTAAAAAAGAAATGTGTTAGCTAGTCAGTCCCCATTACACAATGATAGCTTTTTTTTCCCCTTAATTTGGTGGGACAACCATATATGAAAACAGAAAAGACATCAAAGACTGGAGCACCAACAGGAAGAACTTCTACCAAAAGCTAAATTATGCAAACAAACAATTATAAACTAGAACCAGAATTAGGGTCAGCAGTACTAGTCCCAGTAAGTGAGAACATCTGAACAGTACAATGTTAAGTCATTTTCAGGATCATATTTAGCAATACCAGGCATTCTGGAAGATCCTGAAAGTGGACTGAGCAGCCAAAATAGTCAGCAAGATTAAAATAACATCTTCACTTATACAAGTTTGCTCACTTATACAAGTTTGCAGGCAAGATCCTTTTTCATCTAGCCAAGGTGCTTAACACTCTTTTTTTCTTCTATTTTCTTTATCAAATCCAAGCTCACTAAAAGCAACAGAAGAAATATAGCTCCGTGATCTGTCTCATCAATTCATTAGGCCATAGCTCACAAAAATAATGAAGACTGGGAATTGCCATTTTAAAATAGTCTCTCTCTGTAGACATTGCTTTTATAGTTTGGGTTAGTGATATGGGAATAATTTTTTTTTCACGAGATTCACTTCTTACTTTACTTGTCAAGCTGCTGGGAGGCAGATAAAGAAACATTAACCAGAAAGCCTGGCAGTAGTCCAAGCAGCAATCACATCCTGCCCACCCAACACTGAATGTGATCTCACTTGGCTATGGCATCCTCAGATTCCTGCAAGTTCTTCTGCATACTGTTAAATGGTTGCCTGGGTTTACCTCAAGGTATAACAGCTTTCTGTTAAAGTCTAAATGGTCTCTGTATTTCGGTATACTGTGCTTATGCCTACACACTCTTCTGCCCTTCTTTCTTCTTCTTGTAGAGTATTCTACATCTCACTTTGGGTGCACTATGAAATGCATACGTTAAAATAACTCCTCACACACATGTAGAACAGACTCCTTTAATTCAAAAGTCGTGGAGCTACAGTACAAACATACGCACAACTTATCTTTTTTTATTGGTCAAAGCAGCAAGCAACATAGAGATGATCAAAATAACCCTGCTTTCTTTGTGGTCTCTCAGAACCATGCTGATGTGGGTCACCGGGAACTGCACTAGCCTACTGAAAGAGTAGGTGGCCCATCTTACCTCTTACGCTTCTCTGCAGGTCTTTCTCTGCCTCTGGACAGAAAGCGATATGATCTTTTTTCCCCACATGATGTTTCTGCCCACTCTAGCTTTCCTGAATTCTGAAGCCAAGTATTCTTCCTTAGCAAGCAAGAGCTTTTAAGTACCATCATTTGTCAGCAGCCACCACCTCCACATCAAAGACCTATGATTTAAGCACAGAGATTTACAGCATGCTGCTCTCTTCACTGACATCACAACAGAATGATGGACTTCAGTTTCTCAAGGAAGGCAAACTGTGTTTCTCACTGGAGGCATCGCTGACTTCTTTACCAAAATATCCATTCCAGACTCATTTTAGACTGACAATAAAATAAAAAAAAGGCAAACCTAACAAACCCCTTCCTTTTCATCCACCATGTACTTTATAATAGTCAAGCTCATTGATCCAATTATTATGCTCTGGCTTTGCAGACTTCTGTATATTTGCTCATTTGTCTCCTTGAAGACATCATTGCTGTTTCCAGCTCTTTAACATGTTAACACTTGAATTGCTCCAAGTGTATTGGCAGTTGCCTCTTCTGCTAATACAATGCTAAAATTCAGTGAAATCCTCCTTGAAGATCCCTCAAAATTTTGTAATTTGTGATACTGAACATCATATCTCAGCCTACAGCTGCAATCCAATCAGGTTGATTCCATCTATTTTTAAAGTACTTGTAAACCTACTAAGAAGCACCCATATAAATACACCTTTTATTCTGCAGTTTTCTAGACTTCATAAGTAGCTTTAAAGCTTCCATCCAGACCCTTAACAGAAATTAAGAGCATCATAGTTTTCTGTAACAACACTAATTCACAAAGCACATAGCATAGCAATATGAAACTTTTAAGGAAAAATTTCCATTACAGAATAGTCGTTATCCAATGACTCAGTGTTATTTTCAAAGCAAGCTATCTAGCTGTATGCAGGTAATAACCAGATTTCTGTACCTTGATGACTAGGAGGATGAAACTTGCTCCTCATATTAGTCAATCTATTAATTACGACCTGGATAGAGCTAAGATGAACTTAGAGAAGCCAAGATTTCAGAGGGAAATGGACCTAAAAAGATAAACCATCTACAAACCATGTCAAAATCTACAGTACTACCTGGTTTTATATAGGGATGAATATTTCTTTTGAGTAGAGTCTGTTTCTCAGTCACAAAGGCAACAGTCTCAGGTAATAAACAGAAACAGATGTTCTAGTAGTGTGGGATGCCTCTCATAAGACTATCCTTTATATATTTATTAAAGTACATAAAACATGGGTATTTGATCTTCTTTACACAACCCACTCATGGTGTGGTGCCTGTTGATAAGAATACAAACACTTAGTTTGTGCTTAATAGTACACTGTGGACACAAGCATTGGATAATTATGATATAAGGGCTACACTTGTAGATTTCAAAATTACTTGGGAAAATAAGAACATTCATAATAGAAGCAAACAGGCAATAAAATGAGTGGTGGCAATCACATATTTCATTCTTTATTAGTTCTGTCTTCACCCCTTTCGAGCAGTTGATAACAAGGGCTATATCGGACTATCTAAACTAAGTTTCTGCAATCAATTGTACATTCAGGTCTAAACAGTAAGCGACATATTTAGAATCATAGAATTGTTTATGTTGGAAAAAATCCTTAAGGTCATTGACTCCAATCCCTAACCTAACAATGCCAAGTCTACCACTAAACCACATCTACATACACGTACCTCCAGTGATGGTGACTCAATCACTTCTCTGTTTTTTAATTAAATCTACTTCTGTGTAGGATATGTCATAGAATCATAGAACAGTTAGGGCTGGAAAGGATCTTAAAGATCATCTAGTTCCAACTCCCCTACCATGGGCAGAGACATCCCACTATATCAGGTTACCCAAGGCCCCATCCAACCTGGTCTTAAACACCTCCAGGGATGGGGCAGCCACAGCTTCCCTTGGCAATCTGTTCCAGTGTCTCACCACTCTTGTGGTGAAGAAATTCTTCTTCTTAATGTCTAGTCTAAATCTGCTCTTCTCCAGTTTATCTGTTCCCTCTTGTCCTGTCACATAAGCCTTAATGAAAAGTCCCTCTCCAGTTTTCTTGTGGTCTCCTTTCAGGTCCTGGAAGGTCACTATAAGATTTCCTTGGAGCTTTTTTCCAGGCTGAACAAGCCCAATGCTCTCACCCTGTCCTCATAGAGAAGGTGCTCCAGCCCTCAGATCATTGTAGCCCCTCTCTAGACCTGTTTCAACTGCTTCATATCCTTCTTATGTTGAGGATTCCAGAACTGGACACAGTACTCTAGATGAGGTCTCACTGGAGAGGTATAGAGGGGCAGAATCACCTCCCTGAACCTGCTGGCCACGCTTCTTTGATGCAACCCAGGATACAGTTGGCCTTCTGGCCTGCGAGCTCACATTGCTGGCTCATGTCAAGCTTCTTGTCAACCAGCACCCCCAAGTCCTTCTCTGCAGGGCTGCTTTCAATCATGTCATCCTCCATTGTGTACTGAAATCGAGGATTGCCCTGACTCAAGTGTAGGACCTTGATCTTGGCTGTGTTGAACCTCATGAGATTCTCACAGGCCCACTTTCTCCTCCTGTCTATCCAGGTCCCTCTGGATGACATCCCATCCTTCGACTGTGGCAACTGCACCACTCATCTTGGTACCATCTGCAAACTTGTTGAGGGTGCACTCAATCTCACTATCAGTATCATTGATAACAATATTAAACAGCACTGGTCCTAGTAAGGACACCTGAGGGACACCACTTGTCACAGATATCCACCTGGAGTTCGAGCCATTGATCACTACGCTCTGAATATGACCATCCAACCATTTTCTCATTCACTGAACAGTCCACCTATTAAATCCATATCTCTCCAATTTAGAAAGGAGGATGTTGTGGGGGACTGTGTCCAGTTTATACCACAATGGGTATAAACTCGAAAGGGGCAGATTTAGACTAGACATAAGGAAGAATTTCTTCACTACGAGGGTGGTGAGGCACTGGCACAAGTTACCCAGGGAAGCTGTGGTTGCCCCAGCCCTGGAGGTGTTTAAGGCCTGGTTCGATGGGACTTTGGGTAGCCTGATCTAGCCGGACATGGCCTTGCCCATTGCAGGGGGGTTGGAACTGGATGACCTTTAAGATCCCTTCCAACACAAACTATTCTATAATTCTAAGACTCTAATAACCTCTTAACTGAGCCTAGAAATCTCTATCATTTTGCAAAATAGTATTCAAATTTGTCTTTTAAACACTAACTCTCTTAATATTGCTTGCTCCTGTCAGCATTTGGTCCATAACATTTTATGGCTTCATTCCTAATTATGCTACAGTTTCAACATATTTATTATTGCTTCTAGTAAATGCAGATAAACACAAACAAAACCTTGAATATATACACAAATTATAGCTTCTTTTGTTTTAAAGTAAATTAATTTTTATATGCATATTTTTAAAAACTACATCTGTTTCCCAAGGACTACATAAGGCTTGGGTACTTATTTGCTATTTAAAGTTAATTGCATGAAATCAAACTTTAAAACTTCCACATAGTCATCACAATAAACCAAAAAATTAATCCATCCTATGTCATTCTGGCAACCTAACAGGGTTAGTTAAAACTAGAAAAAGCATGTATCAAGCTCTTTTATCCTAATCTGAAAAAATCAAACCCTCTTTAGTTTGGGGAAAATAGGAGCAGCCAAAGGAAGCTGACTGTAACTACATCTGGTTTCCTTACTGTAGTTTTCTGGAACAGTTACTTAAGGAAAATAAAAATAACTCTTTGAACAGAGACTGCAATATATTTGCAGTGGTTTCTCCATTATACTGCCAATGTTCATTCAGAAGTTTCAGAGAAATATTAAAAAAGTTATAATTGTCAAAAATCCTAAGGTGTTTAGGAATTAATCAGTTCTCTGCAAAATATTACAAAATATGCATATTCAAATCCATAATTCATTTGGTAGAAGATCCTCACTAAGCAAGTAATAGAAGTTTAAAAACATGTTTGAAACGATAAGCTATTTTACTGAATAAATGGACTTACTTATTTTTCCTCTCTGCTATATTTTTATTAAAAAGTACAATATTTTTAAAGCCAGTCCTTTCCTCTTCATGTTTAAAATTCTTATATCACTATTTCCCAAAACATTTTGAACCAGAGCAGCTCCTTGTCCTGTCTTTGTTGCTCTTTGATAGTTCTCCAAAGACATGGAGTCCAGCTTAAAAGAATCTCCGCAACTTCAGCTCCAGTGTGCTGATAACCTGCCAGTGGTATTTGGTGTAGCACTAAAGGATATCAAGGGCTATTTCAAACAAAATTTTGAAACTGATTGGCAGTTCTTAACAGTCTTCCCTCATGCTTATGCAACACTACTATGCAATCTATTGACCTCTGAGAATTCTTGTTCAGAGTCTGTGGACTTGTGAACAGTGCATTGATATGGGAACTAAATGCCTGGCTTCCCACAATAACCCCAGTGAGAGAGAATGTGCTGAAGAGCCCCATGTATCATCATAAGCATTCAATATCCAGGACAATTTTTGTTAACTGTGCTTGAATCCAGAGGAAGATGAGATAAGGTTAGCAAAACACAGCAGAGACTACTTGTCAACCACGTTAAAGCACCTTCTTGTGTTAACTCTTCTGTGTTGCAGGCTCTAACATATCAACACATCCTCCAAGACTATGCTGAGGAGTAGCAGCTGAACCATTCACTGATAAAATACATGATAACTCCAGTGGGTGCCAGCTACAAGTACTTGCAAGTATTAACAATAATAAACAGAGTAGTGCAACCATTCCTAAAGCAAAGAGCTTACAGAGTAGGGGGCTGGAGAGCCAGACAGATCAAGAGTGTTATAAGGTAATGCAGCTTTCTATGTGGTGTAATGGACCTCAAGAGAGCACCACAAAACAACGCTCTGAGCAAAGGCAAGCTAAAGAATATTTTAATCTTTTTTAGCAGCAAGCTCCTCTCTCCCTTCTTACTGCTTTCTGAATTGCTCTAGGATAAACATTAAGTGCCTCAGTCAATCCTATTTCCCTTGATCTGAGACATGCTTAGTATAGGTGAGGGATTACAAGCCTGCAAAGGTACAGGTTAGGGCTGCAAATCCATGTTCTCCAGTAAACTTGGGAGCAGCCACCACCCAGGAAGAATTAGTCTATCCACTTTTGTCCATCAGAATTTCCAGGCTCCAGCTTTCTAAGATTTAACTCTTTACAGTTCACCAGAACAATTTCAATGTTAACTACACAGGTAAAATGAGAGATGAGCCAAAGACAATCTACTACCAAGGATCAGACGCCTGGGAAGCTTAAAAGCTGGCTTTCAGCAAGGACCTTAAGTTCAGCAGAGAGCTATGTAACATCGTCTGCTGCTCCTCCTCTCCTCCAGGCTCCTCCCAGTGACATAAATCACACTGAAAGATCTTCAAAGATCACTTCTTGAAAAGTGATTTCAAATATTATCTTACTAAGCAGTAGCACACCATTGGAAAATAAAATGTAATTTATGTATCAGCACAGATACAAAGTCTGCTAAGCTAGTCCCAGAGAGCACAAAGCAGAACAGAGTTTATCACTGAGATGATTAGCAACTAAGCACATTTCCTTTGAGTGCTTTTTCACAGCCTAAACATCATTCAGTGCATATGTATACCAACTATAATTTTGGCCTGTCAACACTGCAAGATAATAATATAATATTGAGAGAGGATAAATACAGTTTCAAACAGGGGTGTGGGTGAGATCTTTTTTGGTTAGTAACTAAAAACAACTGGATTTCTTAAAGTTATACTTACGTGGCATCAGGAGTTAAACAAACTTTTGATCACTGCATGCACAGTTGCCTGTTAAGATGCATTTTCAAATATTGTATCAAAACAAATAAAAGCGCCAGTGGGAACCAGTGGTCCATTTAGCTCTACACCATGTGTCCGAGAGTAAGAACACTTACAAGAAGGAGAAAATTCTGGGATCATTTCCTTTCTAAATCCCCCAGCATTCAGCTGCAGGGCTGTCATGTGTAGATAACACGAAAGTCTCGTTTTGGTTCACATACAGGGATTCTTGTAAGACAGAATTTCTTCTTTTCCTAGACTACTGCCAGGTCTACACCTATCACAAAACAAAACAAAACTAGCTTCTGTCATTTCGCCATTACTCCATTAAGCCACATGAAATATCAGTTTGCAATTAGTGCCCTTTTATTATTCCCTGTTTGACTCACAATCCTCAGCACTTTGGGTGCAGGCAGATCTTAACACTCAGGCAACAGAACAATTTACTATCATTTGAGCTCTTCACAGATCTTGCCAACTTTTTCCAAGAAAGACACAGAAAAAGTAAGACACAGAATTCTAATATTTGCTGTAGAGAAAGGGAACATGAGTACAAAGAAGTAAGCCAGAAAAAAACCTGATAAGGTTGATAGCCCATTGTAAAGCATCAGTGAACAGCTCAGACAAATTTTGTTTCTGCTTCACAGACTCCCTAACTGAGATCCAAACAAGGTTTGCAAAGATAAAAAAAAATAAAACTATATTTTCATGGTCAGTGTTTGTCCTCCAGGACAAACACTTGGTGATACTGACTGTCTGAGAAGGAAAGTGAAAACTGGAGCCTAAAGTTTAGCAAACAGTCATATTCCTTTTTTTCCAACTTGGCAAAATATAACCTTGTCTTACCAGAACAGGTTTCAGAACACAGGCTTTTCAAAAACTATGTGGTTTTGCCTTTCCTGTTGCTGTGAGAACACAGATACAGGGAAACAGCTCAAAAAGTTGTGTCTTCAGCCTGAAATGATGTTCACAATCAAGACCAGACAAGGTTACATCACCTGTTTTGGCACATAGGTGGCAAAACTAAGATCTCTGAAGACCAGTGGTGGAAGATGCCATCCCCCTCAGTACTTTGGTTTAGCAAAGCATGTGACATTTACTTTCAGTGGTTCCACTGAAATTTGTGTCTGAAAGGCCATGGTCAAAGACATGCACCTTCCTGTCCCATGGCTGACATAGCTCTAACCTTGACCCCCTTCCAACCAGCACATGGCATTTCCAGAGACAGCCTTATGAAACTGAAATGACCCAGACCAATCAAACGCAATCAAGGAGAGTCTGACAAGCAAGAAGAATAGTGTAGTGGTTTGTGTACTCTGAGGTGAAAGCCATTCGTGAGTTTACTGGCTCATCTCTGCTGCAGCTGACAGTCACATCACTTCCTATCTCTACCCAGATGTACAAAAAAAGGAAATCCTAAGCGCATAAACTGCGACTAAGTATGTGCAGAAACAAGACAGGACATACAACCTCAGGATACAAGAAGAGACTCCTATTCAACCTATCATTGGTAAAGCAGAGAATAGCTTCCACAGATTACTGGCTACATAATGGTCAAAGAATATACCCTCCTGGATTAGACAATCAAAATGTTCACTTCTTAATAGGTAACAGAGCATTCGACCACATGGATAACTAGTATCGGCCAATCCTCGAAACTTGTAATTTTTACAATCTCACTTTGCCAGTATCCAGGAGCTTCTTCAATTTTATGGCCTCCAAATGTACAACCCAATAACAATTCTGACTTTGGGTACAAAAATATCACGTTGAAATGATCAATGGCTGCTGCTCTGCATGAGAGTTCACTGTACACATATCCCCTGTTTCCAAACTCAGAAGATGCAAAGGGAGCAGACAATGAAGGTGCATACTTATTTACTAATATCTAAATGTGTTTTAAGCAGTTGTACACAAGTGTAACACTATTAATATCCATTACCTGATTTTGTTTTAATGATCAATATCTTTTAGGCTCCAAAATTCTACAATAAAATTATTTTTTAGTAAACACAATTCTCAAACATTAATTGAATGTGCCTTAACTACCAAACAGGAGTAAGAACAAATAGAAGCTATCAGATTTTGTGCTATAAACTGTTTATGACACTCAGGCCACTTAGATGAAGATTATTCCACAGCAGTCAAAAGAAACACAGATTCAGGTGTGCTCACTGCTCAATAGCTGGTTACTTAGGTTTGCATCAACATACTACTGATGGACTACGTAACTACAAGGGAAGAAAGAAGCATCATAAAAATGTTGAGTTGATCTGCTGTATCATCATAAACTGAGACATCTGCATATTTAATTTGTAAAAATGGTGTGTCTTCAGACATATGAGAATTACAAATGGGAATTTATTATGAGACCTTATCTGGAGTATTGTGCCCAGTTCTGGAATCCTGAACATAAGAAGGATATGGAACTGTCAGAAGGCTGGAGCACCTCCCATACGAAGACAGGCTGAGAGAGTTGGGTTTGTTCAGCCTGGAGAATAGAAGGCTCCAAGGAGACCTTACAGCGACCTTTCAGTACCTGAAGAAGCTACAAGAAAGCTGGGGTGGGACTGTTCACAAAGGCCTGTGGTGATAGGACATGGGCCAATGGGTATCACTGGAGAGGGGTAGATTTAGACTAGACATAAGGAGGAATTTCTTCACTATGAGGGTGGTGAGGCACTGGCACAGGTTGCCCAGGGAAGCTGTGGCTGCCCCATCCCTGGAGGTGTTCAAGGTCAGGTTGGATGGGGCCTTGGGCAGCCTGGTCTGGTGGGAGATGTCCCTGCCATGGCAGGGGGGTTGGAACTGGATGATCTTCAAGATCCCTTCCAACCCAAACTATTCTATGATTCTATGCCTGCAGCAATGGTTTCTTTGGAAAACTGTGACTGTTGGGAACTTCAGCATCAATACACTGAAGAATACTGGATAAAACTGATAATACTTCACTCCCAATTTTACATTTTTTCACCACTGGTAGTCTTTATATTCAGCTGATGATTTTTCTTTGTTTGAAGCCAAAAAGATCTTATATAACAATTTTACACTACTCCTGCCTAAGTCTGAGGAATTTCCTTTAAATATCTAATTAATTTAAACAGTGATTGATTGACTGTTTAAAAATCCAATGACATCTCCTGACTTGGTCTAGATTTAATACAACTGAAAGAAACTGAGCACTACAAGTTCTGCATTGCTATATTAAATGTAATGCCATGCAACTACAGAAGATAAACCTTCACTCTGAAAAGGTTTATATGCCCCACGGATCTCTCCTTTTCTCCTAGAAATAACATCTTTATACTTTAAAAGTGGCTGTTCCTCACCTGAAAAGAGTTCATGCATCGAAGTGAAGGTGGCAGAGAGGTGGTACTCAAACTCAGTATCAGCAGTAATTCCAAACACGTTTCTGATGGAAACCTTAAAGGATGAACTCCGATATCATTTTCCCATGCATCAGCAAGACTATAAAGATAAAAAAAATAAAAAGCCCACCTTTTTAATTCTCTTGAAATGTATCTAAAACACAAGTTTCAAATAAATATGCATCACAGTATTATGATAGAAGATTCTGTTCATATTTTCCCTGTAAAAGTCTCGGATAGGTGTTTTATTAGAAATACAAGGTGCATTTAGAGTACCTTATCAATACCATCAATCTTACAAAAAGACACATAATGTGAAAGGAAAACCCAGCACACATTAGAAACATAAGCAGATTGCTGTAATTTGAAGTTTGAATGTTTCTGAACCAAATCTCATCTGCCACTAGCAATTTCCCATTGTATAGTGGTTTTACATATAAAGTATTCCACATAGAACATAACATCTCTACTTATTATTTTGCTTCTAATAAGAAAAATGTCATTTCACTTCTGAGAAGACAGGTCAGGCATGATTTTCAAAACTGTTGTTTATGATGCTGTCACTGGAACCTTACCAATAATCTATACCAAGCAAAAACTCAATCCCATTTTGTTTTATACAGCTTTCTGCTTTAGATGAATTAAGAATTAAGATTTTTAGAGCTAGTCATAAATATAACAGTCTGAAAGCACATTTCTATAAACTGTTCCCTCTACCATATGCTGAAGAACAAGATTAGTTCAACAAGATTAACTTAAAACACAAGAGCATTCCAGTTCCCATTGTTCAGGTTTGTCTCTTCCTCAGTGTACAAACTGTCAGACTGATTACTGATTCAGTGAATTTAATAATTTTATCTGCAGCTAGTACCAGATACTCCAGAGCAAGATGGACATTGATCATTCTCAGCATAACCAAAAGCATTACTTTGGAAGACAGTACTTGCTATCTTTCCATGTCCAAGACTTCACAATTTCAATAAATAATTTTAGCACCAGTTTTCACTTAATTCCTCCAACTCTTATGGAAATGTATTACTCTAATCAAACCACTGCTCATGAACATATCAGCTTGTTATAATGTCCTCCCCAGAAAGAGCTGCATTTTTTTTTGCATACCTAAAAGAGTAGGCATCACCCCAACATTCACCATGGTGAAAACTGAGCAAATACCACCTTGTAGCCGATTCCCATTCCATTAAGTCTCCCAAACCCACCAATTCTCTGTAAAGTTCTGCTTCTCAGGTATAAAGTTTCATATGCACTTAGAATCATAGAATCACTAGGTTGGAAAGGACCCATCTGTTGGACTCATCAGATTGAGTCCAACCATTTCCATCAATCACTAAGCCACGCCCCTCAGTACCTCATCTACCTGTCTCTTAAACACCTCCAGGGAAGGTGACTCAACCACCTCCCTGGGCAGCCTGTTCCATGCACTTTTTGCATGTTTCCATTATTAACTATCTATGACCCTCTTACCTGTTCCAGACGATGTTCTACTTAGCATAATTTACACATTTTTCTTCAAAGAGTGCATGTATTTTCACTTTATTACCTCAAATTGTCTTAAACTAGTTTCTTTCATTTTAACTGTTTTTTTTCCTAACCTTTACATTTTCTCCTACTTTCTCATTTATTAATGAGTATATAGCAACACACTTTTGCTCCCATAAGCAGAAGCAAGAGCCGTAATATACACAAGGTGAGAGAGGCTACCATCTCCTTAAAAAATAAGTGTGCTTTTTCTTTTTTTTTAATCCAAAATAAAAGACGAGAATTATATAACTTCTAAATTACCAAATGCCTTTTCTCAATCCTCACTAAAATGAGTGGGTCACTTTTATGTAAGGAGCTCTAAACTGTACATGGTAAGGAGTGGGAAGAGGGTGACTGTGCTAGGCACTCCTCTGGCACTCCTAGTGGCAGTGCATCCCTTAAGGGTTCCACACATGGCTGAGACCACACCATACAACAGATGCGCAAATGTGCCATACGTTAGCAGCCTTCATTATCAGCAGTATGTAATCATATACTTATATTGCACCAGATTGATCTGGAAAAGCTGTTTAAAGCTACCACAAAAACAAGTCCTGCCTGATCAGACAGGACAGTGAGTAATTCAGAAGACACCTTGGAGTATTTTCACTATTGACAGATTCTTTTAAAAGAGTATGAGAGTAGGCAAGCCCAGGAGAGGCAGTGCTGACTGGTTGAGAGATTCTGCAAATGGTCCAGGATGAACATCTAGCTCTGGATGATGAACACTGAGCAGTGAACAATCAAGGAGTCTTGTTAATTGTAATCCAGAAAACAGTTTTATATTTCGATATTATTTCTTAACTTCACATAGTTAGAAACTTACCTTTATATGCTTCTTACTAGGTCTCTGAAATATTTTACAATCCTGTCTAGTGATACAGACAAATTCAGATGAAGTTTGCAAAACTGAGGCTTCACATTTTTCAGAAATCTGCAAATCTAAACAAATCATTGTGCAAGAACCTTCAAACAAGCTAGAGAGTTTGGAAAGTGGAGGAGATAGAGAATCATAGAATCACCAGGTTGGAAGAGACCCACTGGATCAACGAGTTGAGCCATTTTTATTATGTTACGGTTGCTTTGTTGTCTCCCAGCACAGCTGCAGTAGCCAAGCTTTCTGGGTCCTGGGGAAGCATTTCTACCAATCAACATCCTCTGTGCAAAGAAATTGTTCCGAACTCCATCAATATTCAAAATACCACAACTTACTTCAGTAATCTGATTCTATTTCTGCTTCAATGAGGACTATTTTATAGCTGCCTCCTGGTTTTAAAGCCCAACTCCTGGTTTTATATAGTTGGTTTACTTGGGGGAATGACTGTTGGCATAAAGATATCTAGCCTAACTATATTGCATTTCTTGTGCATTAATTGCTCAATTATTGGTGTTTCCCAAAACAATTCCAATGCTTTCCCCTATTACAAACAAACCATGGGTGTCCTGGCACTTACTATTCCAGGAACACTCATGTTAGGTATTAGTCTTGACAACTTGTTCTTTCAGAGTATTTTAACACATGTGGTTGTGGAAAGTCACTGCTTTATTAGATAACATCTCTTTGCTCTTCTTTACTCTATCACTCTTGGGAGATTTTTTCCATAATCTTCATAGTAGAAGAAAAACATCTATGCTTAAAACAAAATAGTTTCTTAGAATCTTGCTGTGTAAGGAAAGTTTTCTCACAGTACAGGAGAGGAGGTTGCTTTCTGTTTACTGAAATAGGCAGATGGGTTGATAATGTTCAGTAACCCCTTCCAGGCCAATCCCAAACATGGACAGGCTGAACTGGCTCAGAGCTCCTCAGCCACATAAACAAAACTGGTTTTCTGTCCTGATCTTCCAAAAAAAACCCAAAAATCAAACAACAACCCCAAAACAAAACCAAAATCAAACAATTCAATTTGACTAGGTAGGGTTGAGAAAGAAGACAGCAAAGAAACCCATAGTACTTAGAGGTGCACATGGTGACTTTGGTTGTAAACAAGACCTGGCACACGTGCTCTCTTCCCTTGATTTTATACCTTTACTCATCAATGAATTATTGCTTCTAAGCTTTCATTGACAGAACGTTAGACCAAGCCTGCTTCTTTTATGAGTAAAGGCAAGAACTAGCATAATTCTCAGAAAACTCTGCACAGCTTGCTATGATGGCTACATAGCAAAGAAACCACAACATTCTGGACTTCCCAGTATGACAAAACAAATCATGACACTCAGTATCAAATAAAACTCATGAATTCCATGCAGATTCCCTAAGTCATCACAGGGTGCAAGACTGCATCTACTTCCAAGTAACTTCATGACAGATAAAATCTGGCCCCTACCTATTGACCTTGGCAGTGTTTGAGGGAGATATTAGTCAGCTTTAGGACCCAGGCTTTAAAAGAATAAGATGTAGTAAGACATACTCAGTAAAAAGGTCCAAACTAAGACCATGCTCTGAGTTAAGAATGTTAGAATGATTTTTTTTTTCCATAGGAAAATTAAATCTACTTCTGTAAATCATTCAGTTTTGTCTGCCAGTGATCTCGCCAACAGGAAAACTCTAATCATTCTAAGCATCCTACCTGTCACTCCCATCCTTCTCGTCTTCTTCCTCTTTTCTTTATTCTTGCATTTCCCAAAACTTTTAAAACTCTATTTCAACCAAATTTTCTTTAAATAGATACCAAATACATTAGGTGTGAGTAAATATTATGTTTTCCTGAAAATCAGTGTCTAAGTAGTGAGGAGGAATCCACATGAGCTACTCAACAGAAAAAAGCTGCTGTTGGAGCTCAGCAACATATATATCAGGTAATCAAGCGATCTTTACCTGGGACAATATTAGCATAAGCTCATTAATATGACATTTATATCTAGCAAAATGAACTGCTAGAGTAAACACAGTCTTTGCAGCCTACCATACTCCGTAGTGAGTGAGCTAAATGGGGAGATTTGGTGTTTTTACTTAAGTGCACTCAATTTTGTGGGTTCATGACTGGAAAAGAAAACCTATTAGGTTTTGGGACAGGAAGAAGAGCTGGTGATAATGCAACTGAATCCCAGTAAAAGCAAGAGTCAGAGCTCTTTCCAGTGTTAACTAAACTTGAGACGCAGCCTCGACAGATTAAAATGACACAAACTCACTCGTTCTGTTCCATCTACAAGATGTACATTAATCTCATCCATGCAAATACAATACATAGACATAAGAATAAAAGATATAATGAGAGTATTCATATAACTTTAATTTTGAGACAGAACCATTTATGATGAATGCTAATCAAACTGTTTAAAATATATTTGGCATACATTTCAGAACTGAACTACTAATAAAGTAGTAAAAGAAGCGAACAAAATAAAATTCTGTTCAACTGTGAAGATATTTGGCTACTGTGCTAGATGTTGATATGAAATAACCCTGTGCTAAACTGTCAGAATGGAGCATTCAAAAGAAGTAATGAAAAAAAGATGAAAGGCTGAGACTATCTTCCCCCTTGTCCTTTACGTTCCCCTTGTGCTTTCTGCAAGGACTGGGTTGTTTGAAGGAGAAATTTAGGGCATACCATTGTCACTCTCCCCTTTCCACTCAAAGAAATACAGAAAGTAAAATTTCTATAGTAGTATGTGAAAGATGTTTAAAAAATGATGAGATATTTTTAAACTGTTTGGCTCATAATAATAAGAAATCCAGAAAAATATGGATTTCTTCAAAAACAAAAAAAAAAATCAGCAAATGTTAGCTGAAATTCAACCAATTAATCGCGAAAGCAGAGATGAGCAAAACTTGAGAACAACTAATAAGATAGGGCTAAAGATACGACAATTACTTTTCCAGCAGCAGAAGTAATTGATCACAAAGTTTTCAGATAAGCACATTTGTTATTTCTCTGCTGCTCATTATTGAACCGATGATCCCAATAAATTGCTAAAATGCCTACATAAGTCAGAGTAACATTTAAAAATTGTGCCCTTAAAAGCAAGGTTTAAGACCCCAAAATCAGGAAATATATTTGTTTCACAATTCTTTGATGTAAGTACTATCACTCATTCTTCAGATCATGGAACCCACCCATAATGTCCTCTTACTGAAAAACGTAATATTTAGAGCACATCAGTGAAGCAAGTGAAATATTTACATTTCAAAATCAAGAAAAAATGAAAAGGATTATCAAAAGATTAAAAAAAAAAAAAAAGGACCAGACTTTTCCCTAGACTGCATTTCTACCAGATGAAGCTTCTTCCATCAGTGCCAAGGCCATTTATCAGTAGTAACCACTCTCCATTGTGTACAAGAGTCACATCAAAATGCAACTGTCTCAGCAACAGACAAAATAAGTCTTCTTTGAATAAGAACACGCAAACCCTTTTTTTTTACCTTTTCAGAGCATCCCATTACCACCTCTGATTTACAAGTCTACTTCTATAAAGTCATTAAACTAGGGCACTCTACAGACATAAAGCCTGGAAAATGAAAAAAGTTGTTTTCAGACCACAGTGTTGCTAACAAGGCACTGGATTAACTTGACTTGATTGGTTACGATCCAAGCAGACACACTCTACATTTAGGGCTCCAAATGCTGTGAAACCCTTGAAGGAGATTACTTGGTTGGCTCTGGCTTCAGTGTTTTGCTGAACCAAGGTTATGCTGAAGAATTCAATATAAAGGTCGACAGAGGCTCAGCCCTGGCTCTCAGAGTTCAGTGACTGTTGTTAAGGCTGCCCTTTCCACAAGCCACAGCTCCAATAAAGAAGACAGATGACTTTATTGAACCAAAGGACAAGCCTGCTAAATTAAATTACTATTTGTAAAAATGATTTAATGTAAACCCAGTTCTAAATTATGGTTGATGATGTGTCTATAGACTTAATATACCAGGAGGCTAAGTTATTTATGCTTTTAATTATTCTTGCAGCGATCTAAAAATGACATAAAAATCAATGCATGCTCATTAGCTACTAAACTCTTGCCAAAATTTAAATAAGGAACACTAAGAAGTATGGTGCTTCTACAACTCAGAGCAAATTCTTTTGAATAAAAAACACCCCAACTTTCTTTACAGAATCTCTGATTCCATCCTAAACCAGACATCTGCAGTCTTTTTCCAATGCCATTCATTATTCACCCTCAATAGCTGGGAGTGTTGAGGTTTTTGAGCAAATCTTCCCTAGGATCCTCCCTAGTTGCATAGTATCCCAAAGCAACAAGTATTAAAACTCTTCCAAGAGACTACAAAAGGAAGAATGAAAATCTGACTCACTGGTGTCCTTGCAAAGAAATGAGTAAGATAAGAGGTACATATCAAGAGAAGTAGGAATACAGAAAGAACAGTGATCCAGGAATCCACAAGGAGGTGCTTTTTTAGATTTACTGCAATGAACTACAGTGGCCAACAACAGAAGCTTCATCTCTAAGTTTTAAACCTTATTTTTTTCAGTGCATCACTATAAAGACAGGATATAGTTTATTTAATTCAACTTCTACACTTCCAAGTAGTCTTAAATACTCTATCCTGTAAAGCATTTGTATAATAAAGTGACATATAATGCTTGTAACTAAGTTACATTATATAGACAGTATATAGTTCATATGCTTTAATAGTATTATCTAGTTATATGGTAATTAATTATATGCTAATTATGCCCAGTTCTATAAAATATTATACTATATATCATAGCTACATACACACACATATGGCAATTACTACCAATTTTCTTCTGGGTAATGCATATTCTCAGTGGAGTAACTATGTACTTCTGGAATCTGGTCAAAAAGAAGTTACCTAGAAATCTGCCACAAAAACAATGCAGCAGGTTTTAATTACCTTATCCTAAAAAACCAAAGTCCTTCTTGAACTTGAAGTGTCTCATCAATTGAAAAAGAAAAGTTATTTAATGCTAACAAAAAGTCTTATAATGAAAATTCAAATTTAACCTCACCAGAGCACCATCTTCCCACGGCCATATTTCAGAACAGCTAACATTGGAAGTATCAAATGTTCTTGTAATATTTCAAAGGCTTTTTAAGTAAAATTGTAATATTTCCTCCAATGAATGCTTTTGTGATTTAAAACAGATATTCCATATGAAAATTTCTCATTTCTAAATCCAATATGTAGCATAGATGAAGTAAGTCATGCTAAAAGGTACACTAAGAGAATATTAAATTTGTTTGTTTTCATTAGATAACTGCATATGAATCTCGACTACATTCATTTTATTTATGCATTTTAAATTATTTTACTACTTTTCAATCTGCTTTCATTATTTTAAACTAGTTAAAAGAAGTCAGAGAGAGAAGTTAAAGCTGCCTATCTCAACCTGTGAATTACAGGTTGAGATTTCTTTCATTTGTTTGATACCAACAAACATTTTTATTAGACTCAACTGTCCTACATTAAATTAAATGTAGCTACATTGGTTTTGGTACAGTTATTAAAAAATACTATTAGCACAAATAAAGCCTGTGTATAGTCCACAGAATATAATTATTTTTTTGTCAAAGTGATAAAGAGCAAAATCATAAAATCAAATAATGGCATTAGTACTTTGTGCCAAGACAAAACCAGTTGTTTACAAGTAGATTATTCCTCTGAAGCACAGAAAACTTTCTCCACATATACAGATTTAAATCCCGTCTAGGAGTAACCTTCTTGTGAAGTATGTAATTCCTAAGCAATGCTCAACGTATTTCTCCAGACTAAAGATTTTCATGGGTTCACCAACTGCTTTTCTACATTCCTCAAGCTGGCTGCTATGCAATTTCAAAAGTATTAATTTTAAGTTGCAAACCATATCATCTATAAAAATATTTTCATACAGTCTCTGCAGAAGACAAAACAGTATTTCAGCTGCAAGAAACACTGCAAAAAAGCTTAAACACCACAGGGAACGATTAGCAGATGTTCATCTATTCTGTAAACTTTAAGTTGAAGATTCATATTATCTAAAATGAATATATGACAAGTAACTATAAATCAAGTAACAATGTCTAAAGCAGGCTTACATTGAACGGGACACCTCAATGTGTGGGACCATAAACACTTGCAAGTGTACTATATTTTACATTCATGACACTACTCAAGCCATTCTCAGACGGTCAGCGAGTGTAACAAAGACATTATCATCTGCATTTAGTTTTAGCAGGAGGAAAGCAAAATACATTGATCATAGAATGAGAACAAAAAGGATTTATAATTTACAATTTTACAGGAACTGACCTTGGATATAAAGTCCCACACCTGACAGGTACTTCTTAGATATGTCCTGCCACCAAAACCTCAGTGCTTAAAGGTACAGCAGAGCCAACCCATAATAGTAACTGCACATGGTGAGTGAAATTCTTTCACCATTTATCTGCAAGTTCAAGAGATTGCAGCAAGAGCTGAAGTTGTAAAAGCAGAAAATTGCAGCAAGTTTTCACCAGTTAGAATGAAGTTCTGCTTTAGAGCATCTGACTGAGGAACAAAAGTTCAAAGAGAAAACAGGTTCTACTGGACTTGCGATACTCAAATATATGTAGACATAATAGAAAGAAAACTTAGCAGACAGAATTCAACAGATTCACCATTTAGAAGTTCTACAAAACCAAGAAGAGCTTAGCTCTTGCTGGGCACTGTTTAAAGTCTGCTGTAACTGCTCTTGAATATCCACACTATGCAAAATTGCTGGCACAGCTCCGAAGTACAATGTAATTGCAGACTTCTCAGCAGCAAAGCAACATGGTCCCACTAAAGGCGAAGCAAATTACTCTCGTAAAAACCGCATGGTCAATGCTTTAGAATGTGCTTCTTCACTTTAATGGTTGTGTTAATGCTTTAAGCTGTAGTTTCTGAATGTCTTACTGCATCTCGCATGAAAAGAATTCAAATAATTTTGCTGAAAACAATAAAGATACAGATTGCTGTAGCCAGATCACTGTTCATAATGCACCACAGTGGAAGATGGCACTGCTGATGGTCATCACCATCTAGGCTAGTAGCAGTTCTACTATGACTCTAGACAGCAGTCATCTTGGATATGTCTGAAAGTCAGAACGAAGGAATAGATCTGCCTGCTACTTAAAATACTTCTCTTCACCTTTAGCATCTCTTGGATTCCTTCTTGGATACAGCTTACTCTAAATTAGAACAGATGGCTCATAATTTCCCTACTGTAGGGCAATAATTGTAGACTACAGTGCTTGGGATGGATGCAGAGGACACAGCACAGCATGCTACTAACCTATTCCCAAAAGCCTGACTGGTTCCATCTCACTTATATGTAATATCAAATGTGAGGAGCAGCACTGCTGACCTAAAAAGCCACCCTTCCCAGCATTTATCAAAAGACAATTCAAATTTTGATGTTAATTTTATTGGGTTTTTTTTCTTTTTAACCTTCTAGCACTTTAAGTTGTGTAGAAAAATATGGGCCATGGCTCTGGCAAATGGGAGTAAGCCTCCTCAAATAACTCTTGTTTCCTGAAGGGTAGAAGTGCACAATGGGGCTGTAGAAAAACAAAGCACTACGTAAAAGCTCTTTCACAGCAACTGCTGACATCAATATTGTTACTCTTCAGTAAATGCCAAGTAATTCCAGACAGCTCACCCTTGAAAGATTCATGTAATTTTAAGGAAGCATTTCCACCTACTCATTGGACTAGTGAAGTCTGGGGACTGGCTGCCTTCCTCAGCAGACTCTTCTTGAAACTGCAGTTTTGAAGCTATAGCTCTTTCTCATGGGAGGTATTGGCAAGAATGCTCTCCTCTACACAGCCACCTGTTGTATAGAAATTGTGGGGAAAGTATAAATCTGACTATTTATCTTTAAAACTGTTTGATGGATTTAAAAGCCAGGGTTAGAAGAACAGGATGTCTCTCAGCCCCCCCCCCCAGGCATCATGACACTAGGTATAGGTAGAAAAGTCTCTGTCATCTCCTGGGCTACACTTCAGGCAAACTCTAACACAGGAGTGATTTTATCAGCTTCTTCCCCTCTCACATGGTGGAACTATAATGGAAATACAAGAGGCAGACTCAGGAAGAAAATTTATTTATCAATATTGACATCTTGAGTTTTGACAGCCCAGATGCTGTCAATATCACTACTCTTCTGAGGTGCTTTTAAAGCTTTTCATGAAACTATAACCTTAACTTAAAAATAATCAAAATTAGATGTTGTATTGTAGAACATAAAACACATGATGTCAAGTATATTATCACAAATACAAGGCCCTTTACCTCAACAGAAATTTTCCCTGTGTACAAATGCTATATTCAGAATCTGAGAATTATTTTGCAAGATGTAATATGTGAAAGTTTGATTAATGAAAAAGGGCAATGAAAAAGCCCAAATCCATCACGTCAAGGCTCATCAAATAAAAAACCTAAATTCTTGAACTAGTTCAGTACAAAAGGTTCCAAAGACCTCATAAATAGTCAGCCCAGACTTGGTGAAGGTTAGATGCTAAGACAGAGAAGACCCACCTCATTTGAAACTGCATTTAATTCCCTTCAGTTCACCCAATCAATTCTCAGATGAGCAAATTATTCAAAGACAAAATGCATGAGGAAAGTTTAAAGCTGGTAACAGTAAAGATGAATTTGCTTTCAAAATCTCTTCATAATGAAAACAGGAATGGTGAACCAAGCTGTACCACCTTAGCAAGGAATTTTATTAGTATATCTGTTTCAGAAGAAATTAATATACAATGTCCAAGATTTAAAGACGACTATGCTTACCATTCTTGACCTCTTATAATAATTCTAAGCATCATAAATGCGAGTTCAAGGAATTATTTTATTTCAGCTCCTAGTTCCAGCTGTGACTGACTTGTGTTCCAGTTTCATTTGTTTGAAATCTTCCTTTGCTCAGCGAGACATTACTAAAGTCAGTTCAAAAATACCTGGTTCACTTGCACAGAACAGCTACCGGATTTCCAAGCTGGTAGATGTGATTAAAATATATACAGAGTAGTAGTGACTGTGTCATGTGTGCCTAGTTTCAATACCTATTACTGACAAAATTCTAAATCTCACAGATGCTGCAGAAAAAAAAAAATTAAACCAAAACAAACCAACAAAACCAAAGAGATGAAATATAATAATTTAGGGCTTCATCAGATTTAAAGATTATTTTACTGATTCTTCACCTGAAAAAGCAGAAGTTTGTATCCAGACTAAATAATTCTACATTAAGCAAGGTCAGCATATTGACGTTCCAAGACAATGTTCCAATTACTTATTAAAAATAAAAAAATGAAGCCTAACTCTATTACCTGGAGCATGAGAGAGATTACATATGCCTGTTCTATCAACACTGTGTAAAAACACATGAATATGCTGCTTAAAGTTCATCACCTGTACTTTAATCAATAACCGAGAACATCTATGTGTTTGCATCTTTTCATACAATATTCAGTGCCTGTAAAAAATGGTAATACCAGCCCCATTCAGGTTTATGTTTTTAATTCAATGATTTTTGGGGGTTGTGCAGCCCACTTACCTGCAGGCTGTCCCACATAGACTGCCAGTGAATGTAAATTCTTTCAGAGGAACACGGAACAGCTTTTCAGAGTTAGTTATCAGAAAACCTTGATGAATATAGGGACCTTTGCAAAGAAAAGGAAGAATATTTTCCCAGTCGCAATCCTGAAAAGATTTCTGACAATGGCAACATAAAATTCACCTTTACTAAAGTTATACACTTAAGGGATTACAGCAAATGTAGTGTTAACAGTTCTTCTTGCAGTCCATGGGAATTTCAGTTTGAGGAAAGAATACTCTATACATTAGGATCTGGACATCCCTGCAGAAGCAGAGAACTCAGTTTCATGAGACTTCAAAATTATTTCATTTGTTTGATGCTTCAGCTGTGCCTCTGAATGATCTACAGAATGGAAACACTAACTCTGAAATACTATCAGAGTAGCATTCTTGCTGATTTGGTAAAAGGAAGTCAGGAGTTAAGCTTAATTCAAACCAGCAAACAATGAAAATGAAAATGGATTAAATTTACCCAAAGGAGGACTGAATGAAACAGTGTAGGCATTTATCACTGTGTAACTGTCAGAAAAAGAGGAATAACTAAATTCATGAGAAAGATAAAGACTGCATTTAAATTTAGACTGCAAAATTTCTGGACAAACAAATTGCTCACACACAAAGTGGAAAAATGTCTAAAGCAACTATGGTGCTTTGAAAATGTGCAACTTTTAAACTTTCCACCAGCCACATTATGGACTCTTGTAAAATCTTTTTGCTAAAATTGCTAGGTTCAATTTTTTTAATTTAATTAAACAGTCTAATTTTACATGATATTTTTCATTTCCAAGCCCTTAGAAACTCTTTAATTTCCTAATTACTGAAAGAAAACAAGAGGGAATTCAACATAAAATGTCATGAAGTACCTTCAATTTAATTCTCCTTCTAGAGCTTCCCAGGTGAAGACAGTAGAGGCATGTTGAACTGAGGTCCCAACAGAGGTATACATGAGTAAAACTTACCTCACAGAGAAAGAATAGAGATTTGGGTGCTGAAGAATGGGGTCAGGAAATCAAATCAGTTGTACAGGAGAATTAATCCTTCTTCTAGGGAATGAGGCATATCTTTTTCATCTTCTGTTTTTTAATTCAGTGTCACAAGTAATTTCTTTCTAACAATGACAGAAGTTCCTCTGCTGGTTCCTCATATAGTGAAATGGCTTTAAAATTCAAGAGATGCTGTCACTCCATTTTTCTTTTTATATTAGTGGTTAATAGCAACATTGGCTTTGGAGTAAATGGATATGGAGGAAAGATCCTTCATACTACTATCTATGATTTCAGTTCTGTGTTTCTCAAATTCTCTCCATTTTTTAAGTGTACTGGACTGTCTGAAGAGCAGCTTTGCACTGCATGGGTAGAAATTTTTTTGTCTCTAATAAGGAGTTAGATAAATAATCACAACTCCCAGTGGGTCTTGTTAAAGCAACATCATAAAATTTTTACACTTACTTATGACCTTGGGAAAAAAAATTGACTTCATATTGGTCTGAGCTCATGCTGACTGATGTGGCTATAGGGAAGTAGCTGCTGAAATTCACATCTAGCCATTAGAAACAGATTTATAGATGCAATTTTGATAAATCAGCATAGGTTTATTAAACAACAATTATTTTAAAAAAAAATTACTAGTTACAGCTGAAAACAGAAGATATGTAGAACCATTGCTATAAAGCTGGTGTGACCTGTTGGTTCCTTGTACTGTTAGCACACTGGGAGGTACCTGTATCACTCAGTTTTAGGTACTCACAGACCTGATTGATGAGCAGGGATGATTTCGCAGATGGAGATACTGGCCCCAGCTGTTGACCCTGCCTTTACACCTGAACTACTCATCACTCATTTCCTAAACTGCCATGGTTCATGGTGCAGTGTCTTTAAGCACTCCAAAAGTGGCAACAACTTACCTTCTACCATATGCTCTAAACTGCAGCAGTGAAGGACTTAACTGTCAAGTGGCTCAGACATCTCTGCTGCACAAGCCGTGTGAACAGTTGGTAGAGTAACCTCAGCAGCCAAGCCAAACGAACACCATGTCTGAAAAGCAGGGTTGCTTAAATAAGGCAATCTAAGTTCCTTATCTAGGCAGCACATCAAAAGGAGCTGAGAGGCAGCACACCCCGTGGGCAGGCAGCAAACCCAGTAAGAAACGTGGTATTCCTTTGCCATGTTACCACAGTCCCAGTAAAGGCTCTGACCACAACCTAAGGGAGCATGGTATTGGGCACTATATAGAAGATAGGGTCCACCTGACAGCTGATCTATCACTTTTTAGGACAGAACTGTCTGTTGAAACTTCTAGGCAAATGACGGGAATTGTACTCATGTTAGACACCAGCACCTTCCCATGAGGCCTCTCCAACTGCCTGCTGTCCACTGCTTCTCACCACCACCATCAGAACAAACAGCAGCCTCAGCACCAGCACCTAGTACCAGAGGGACAGTGTGTTTGATATCCTCTCCTGGCAGTATTGAAACAGAAGGACATTCAGGGCCCTAGACGGGCAACAAATATCAACACTTATTTCCTCGGTAAGCAGTGAAGAAAAATTATTTTTAAAAAAGATTAAATGAAATCAAAACTGAATGAGCTGACGCTCTGTATGACCAGTGATGGCACAGCGCTGCTCTTGCCCTTTACTAAAGCCCCAGGTTCCCTGGCCACAGCATAAAGCACTCCCTGGATATTCTCATGCAAGTTATTCCTACCAGCTGTGCTACATGAAGATTTGCATATGCTCCATAAACCTTAATTCTCTTTTTAAGACCTATTATACCAAGCAGAAGGCCATTTCTTAAGCTGAAATGGGTTTTCAGAACAATATAAAGATGAAAATGCTTTCTGGCCTCTGATTTTTAAACCTTTGGGTAAAACTAAATCACTTCCACAGTGCTGTTGATATTCCATACAGAGGTATTCGCAAATACCAGGCACTCCAGAACATTATGCCTGAATCCAAAGGGAGAAGTTATCCTGGAGTACAAATAAAAGCTGTAATCACTGTTCAGAAAAAGCTCTCAGCTTGCTCCTTAAGGTTTTTTTCTGGTTTTTTTTTACATCAGAAAACCTATGTACTGACTTCAGAAGAAAAGAAAATTCTGTATTTCAAAATGTAATTACATGAACCTGCAGCAAAGTAAAGACCACCACAAATCACAGAATTGGTTGATCCTGAGCATTCACAAACAGGGAAATGTATTATTTGCACACATTCAATCCAAAGCATTGCTGAACAAAAGCCTAATTACTAAAGTTAGAAATTCACATATGCCATATTTTCCCTTTCCCACCGAAACTGCATTTTTTCTGGAACAGATTATTTCCCCTCTTCATTGATAAGATTGTGGCAAAATTTGTACAGATGCTCGTTCTATGCAGGCATGACACAACACTGACAGTAAAATATCAGGTGTGGCCCCCAGTGAAATTTAACAAGCTATTAAATCCTAAATAAATAAATAAATAGAGCCAGCAATCAAGAACACAGCTTCGTTTCCTAAAAATAACCTTAAGGTTAATTCAAAATACCAAACAGCACAGCAGTATTTTTACACTGGTCACAAACATCCACACTACCTCATTTTATTATATCCCACAGTCCAGTTTGAAAACTCACAGCAGACTAATTGCCAATCTGGAAAGATCAACTTTCTGCTAGCCCCTTTTCCCTGTCCTCAGCCAGCATGTGTCCTCACACGTCTGTCAGGTTTCCTCTGCATGGAAACAGTCTTCCATAAATAACACCTCCACCCTTCACAAAACTGTCTGTAGTTTTAACACCTCCTTTCCTCAGAGCTGGTTCCCAAGTTCTCCCTTTCAACTATTCTGAAGCTTTCCCTTTCTGTTATGTCAGAGATTTAAGTGTCTGTATGATCCATGCTTATGTTGATGGAGCCCTCTGCAGCACTTAGGTAGCTGCAGACATGAGGCAGAGCCTGAAGAACCACAGAGGCAATCAGCCACCTTTCCAAGCTGGCACTGGCATGGTCTGCATTGGGCACACACATGCACATACCCCTCTCAACACTGTCAAAGCACTTAATGCAGATTATTTTTGCTCCTCAATTTAGTTTTAAAAGCTTTCTTAAAATTTTACAGATTAGGAAACACGAGAACTCTAGTCTTAGCTTAGAAGCATGAGAAACAGGGAAGAGAGACATACAGTCTGGCAGCTGAGTTCTGGACATGAGCAAGGGAGAAAAAAAGGAAGAGAGAGGGAGGTGAGACACTGGCACAGGTTGCCCAGGGAAGCTGTGGCTGCCCCATCCCTGGAGGTGTTCAAGGCCAGGTGTGATGGACCCTTGGGTAGCCTGGTCTGGTGGGACGCGTCCTTGCCCATAGCAGGGGGGTTGGAACTAGATGATCTTTAAGGTACCTTCCAACTCCAACTATTCTATGATTCTAGGGGATCTAGAAGGGAGTTGCTAGGTTTAGCAAACTGCTGGTGAAGGAGTTGATGTTACAGACAGGTAAAAACGCAGCTTTGATGAAAGGAAGTAGAGCAGGCAGGTAAAGATTGAGACTCAGACACCATTTCAATAAGAAGTCTTTGAGTAGACAACCTCATTAAAAGCGAAGATGCAAAAGCAGAAAGCAAGACAGCTGCAGATAAAAATCCTTCACAAATAAAATTAATTATAATGGACTTCAGATAGAGTAGAATATATGTAAAGAAATTATGTCATGCGTGATAATTAGTAAATTGTTGTATATCAACCCAAGCAAGATCATGGTACCATTGTGGCTCTGCAAGGCACATGCAAACTGGTCACTCTGAAGAGCTTCCAGAGATCAACAGAGATACGGTGAAAGTGAACTTCAGGTTCTTTTGGCAAGTCAGTGACAGTGCTGGAAAACTGAACCAAAAAGATACACTTGCAGCCAAAAGTCTCATCTCCCTGCAAGAACAGGCACTGTATCAAAGCCTTCCTTTTTGCTATTTCATCATGCTTCATCTTAAAGCACATTTCTTGGCAATATTATTCCTACTAAAAGGCTCTGTGGGAACCTCACTGCTCTGATATTAGAAACCTTCCAATCCCCAATCTAAACTACTTCAAAATCAACTCTGTATCTTCTCTCCAATTTCTGCTGAAGACAATCAATGAACGTTACAGTTAATTGTGACCCAACACTAAGTTCTCAAAGCAAGTTGCTGAGTTAGACTTTCACCAGATATAAATGGTGGTACGAGAAAAGTCACCTGGACATCTGTGTTAAACAATGGTCCTACAGATTAAGGAGAGCTGCAGAGATGCTAGAAGTGTCTGCAGAATTGCTATGCTGAGGGGCAAAAAACAACTCAGTGAAAGATTTCTTCTTTAGTAGCAAATAAAAAGTCTCATCTGTTTCAGGAAAAAAAATATAATTTCCAATATAATCTCTCAACTCTGATAGGATTTTGTATTTCTTAATCGTTGTGTTATGCTTGAAAAGTTAGAGTCCTTAACAATATTAATGACACTTAGCCACTTCTGTTTGAAATACAACAGCTGAATGACAGTTTGCAGGAATAATATGCAAACAGCTGAAAACAGACAGTAGAGAATATCAACAGCTAAATATTTTAGATATAACTACAACCAGTAAAGCTTACATTTCATAATAATATTATATGCAAAATGCACTAATTCTTCTTCCTATAGCCCCCTTAAGTCCCTTTTTCAGAAGATGATTCTTTGCATTACCCATTAATCCCAGCTAGTCAAAATTAAAAAACTATTCCCCGACTTCAGGGGAAAAAAATAGGGTAAAAATAATTATAAATGCTTCAGCAATGTTCTCTCTAGGACATACAATTGTTTCCATCACATGATACCGACTTTGGACACAAATGAAGAAACACATTATATTGCTCAACCATATTGCTTTCTGAGAGACAGGACAGTTGGGGAGCAAGCTAATAAGGACAAGAAGTATATGCAAAAGTGCAAATACCACACTGAAATAAAACAGTTTTGGAAGGTTCAGGAAAATCAGTGCCTAAAGGGGAAATAAAAATTGTGTTTAGTTTAAAACCCAACTTTTAAACAGTTCTGCTACTGATCCTACGCAGCAGCCCTGGTCAACTGAACTCATTAATATCAGCTGAAAAGCCCCAACAGCAGCATTGGAGACATGGACGTCCAGTTGACACATATGCCAGCAGCCATCTCCCATTTACAAAGAGAACATTTACAATGAGACACTGTACAATTTTGCTTTTTCCAGGAAAGCCAGCAAAACCAAGGCCCACAAGAGCACTAGAATTACTTCTGTATTCCTGCCTTTGGGACTACGGAGCACTCCACAACATCAGAATCTAAACAGTGTTGCTGTAAAGTAAGGAAACAACCTGAAGGCTTAAGAGGTATTATCATAATGTGTACACCCTGGGAAGAACATAAACCAAATGTAATACTCTTAATGACATACAAGAGGGAAAATGGGCCCAGTCAATCCAACAGCTTATGTAGCAGATATAACAGTCCTGCCTTCAGCAATTATTTGACTGAAATTTGGCAATATTTGACTAGAAATCTAGAATTCTGCAGCCATTTTATTCCCTGGAACAACACCTTTCACCTTTCCAGTCAGACTTCCTCCTCTTCTGCCTCAAACCTTGATATCCACATAGCCATCACTTACGCCTATTAACCATTACAATTATTTTGTTTACAGCTTAAGGCTAGTTTTCAGAAGAACCAGCATAAGAATTGCTTGTTCTGTATATCCTTGATGCTACAGTCCTCCAAATGAGCAACCAACAGCAATACCCTATTGTTGCCACACATATGGAAATGCCCTGAACAACTTCACAAATTAGCCCTCCTTGGTCTCAAGACATATGCTCTCAATTGGCTTTACCCTTACTGATTTTAAAAGTATTTCAAGTAAAATTAGCAGCCTAAATCATTTGGTTAATCTAAGTATGTTAGTTTATGCAGCCTGTCATGGAGAAATATATTAGAAACAATGAATGCTAATTAATTTAAAACAGCCCAAGATCCTAGAGTTCAATAAATCAGGTTTTGAGGTTTAAGCAGTTCTCATCAGCAATCTGTTCAACAGGCTTTTGTAAGTTTTGTTGTCTTCACTGTTGGCTCATTAGAGGATTCCTGCCCACTTAAATGGATCCTGTCATATAAAAGGCATTATAGGACTGAGTACTTACAGTTCCCAAGTGAACCCAACAGTTTATGAGAAACAAACTGTAAGCCTCCAAGTGGAAAGCTGCTATAAGTTGACCTATGATTATAAAATTATCCTCAATGGATCATTGTTATCATATTTAAGCTATCTGGCTTTCAAAAAAGCAGTGTTACAAGAAAAGCAAAATGAATATAATAGACACGTATACATGTCTTACAGCACATAGATGTGACATTGCTGTCCCTCCACCAAACTGGCCAACAATTCTAACTCCTAAATGTAAGCTGCAAGAACATTAACCACATGCTCTAATCCCAGTGCAAAGTTTAGCATCCCATGTCTATTTTGCCAGTATGAATGCAGAACTGCTTGCCAAATCCCCCAATCCTAGATCTAGAGGTAACTCACTGAAAGGAGCAGATCAGTTTAGATCAGCAGCAGTGAACTTTTGAAAGTTGCTGTTACAAGAGATTGTGGAGGCAGACAGCACCAACATGGTCAAAAAGCATTTACTCAAATGCATGGTCAAAAGGTGCATGAGAAGATAGTTAATTAAAACAGAGAGAGTTGTGTCTTCAAACATCCTTAATACTACAACTGCAAAGAAGCCCTGAGGCTCACATGCTACTTTAGAACACCTTTGAATGTTGCAGAAAGGATACAAGGCTAGATAGTACACTGCTCTGGCCCAGCACGGCATTTCTTACATTCTTATCATCCCATAAAAGTGGAATTAGCTACCCAGCAGTGCAGTTGTTTCAGACTTCACACTTTAAATTAATTTCAGATAGTTTTGCTGCATTTAATTCATGATATTTTCCCATCCAACTTAACATTTATGCCATTGCCAATACAGAGATTCCCCAAAAAGCTGAACTATAGCAATATGAACCAGAGAGACAGATGAACTACTAAAATTGTGCTTACCTGAAGTTATAAGGTCTCACAAACAAACATGAAGAACAATAAGGGAAAAAAAGTCTGGCTTGTAATTTTTAGCTCTACCATATTACAGAATCAAAATCCTGATTTGAGAATGGAATGGAACAGAATCACTAGGCTGGAAAAGACCTTTGAGATCATCAAGTCCAACCGTACCTGTCCACTACTAAACCATATCGCTAAGCACTTCGTTTATTCGTCTTTTTTAACACCTCTAGGGATGGTGACTCAATCACCTCCTTGGACATCCTGTTCCAATGCTTGATAACCCTTTCAGTGAAGAAGTTTTTCCTAATGTCCAGTCTGAACCTCCCCTGGCACATCTTGAGGCCATTCCCTCTTGTCCTATCACCTATCACTTGGGAGAAGCAGCCACCACCCTCCTCTCTACAGCCTCCCTCCAGGCAGTTGTAGAGAGCAATAAGGTCTCCCCTCAGCCTCCTCTTCTCCAAGCTAAACAACCCCAGCTCTCTCAGCTGCTTCTTATAAGACTTTTTCTCCTACCCCTCTACCAGTTTTGTCACTCTTTTCTGGAAACACTCCAGGACCTCAATGTTTTTCTTGTAGTGAGGGGATCAAAACTGAACACATGATCCAATGTGTGGCCTCACCAGTGCTGAGCACAGGGGCAGAATCACTTTCCTGGACGTGCTGGCCACATCGTTTCTGATACAAGCCAAGATGCCACTGGCCTTCTTGGCCACCTGGGCACACTGCTGGCTCATGTTCAGTCGGCTGCCAACCAACACCCCCAGGTCCTTCTCCTCCAGGCGGCTTTCTAGCCACTCTTCCCCTAGCCTGTACCACTGCACAGGGTTTTGCACCAAGTGCAGGACTTGGCTCTTGGCCTTGTTAAACCTCATCCCACTGGCTGCAGCCCACGGATCCAGCCTGTTCAGATCCCTTTGCAGAGCCTCCCCAAGGTCAAACAGATCCACACTTCCACCCAGCTCAGTGTCATCTCAAAATTACTAAAGGTGCATTTGATCCCCTCATCCAAGTTATTGATAAAGACATTGAACAGGGCTGGAGCCAGCACTGAGCCCTGGCAACACCACTTGTGACTGGCCTCCAGCTGGATTTAACTCCATTTACCATCACTTTTTGGGCATCCAGCCAGTTTTTAACCCAGCAGAGGCTGCACCTGTTCAGGACAGTGGAAGCCAGTTTCTCAGGCAGAATATGGTGAGAACCAGGCTTTACTTAAGTCAAGGTACACTATATCCACAGTCTTTCCCACATCCATTAAGCAGGTCATCTTGTCACAGGAGATCAGGTTAGTTTGGCAGGACCTATCTTCCTTTACTTCAATGCTTAAATTTTCAAAGCTGAGCAAAACAACTTGAACAAAAATCCAAGAGACCTTCTTTTGTAGATCAAGGTTTTATCCCAACATTTTTCCCTACTTCAGTTAGTACATCTAGGACTATTTTAAAATTGGAAAGATTAGATACCAAAAATATGACAGCTCTGAAAAGTTGGAAAGATGTATTAGACCTGTGTCTAGGAACAAGCATGAAGTTCTTCAGCAACTACCATAAAAGAATGTTGCACATGGCAGGTCTGGTTTCAATAAACAAGAAAGTCAGGATATTTCTCCTAAAAGTTACACTTAAAAGTTGTATACACCTTTCCCTAGAGATGAGAAAGGATTTTACTGAAGTATAGTACTGAACAGTTCTTTCTTCTGAAGAACAAACTCTAGCTAAAAATAACAGTTCTCAAATGGAATTTTCATCTCTCCCTACAAGCTTCATTCCAAATATTCAAAGTTCAGGACGCTATAAACTTCCACACATCTATCAAACTCTGAAAAGGGTTCCCCCCGCTTCCTATGCCAAACCTCTGACTGGCATCAGACTGCATCTTTCAAAAAGCTTTGCCTCACTGCTCAGTCAGTTCTTTTAAAGCAACCCACCCCGACTGTGGAGTCAGATCTCTTAACTTGATACCTTGAAAGAAGGAAACAGAAAAAAAACCCCTATATGAAACAGCAGATCCTTCATGCTCCATTTACAATCACACCTATTCATTTCATCATTCCAGATATAGTACAAGAAGTTTATCATACTACAGTCATCACCTTAAAGAGACCATAAAACTGAAACACTGGCCACCACTTCTCAGTTAGCCAACTCTTGGTCTGTATATTCCCATGTGTTTCCTACAGGCAAGAGTTACTGAAACAATAGCAAAAAGCAATCTATTTCAGACATACAAAAATCACTTAAATAGGAAACAGTTTGGTGCTTTTATGAGAGGTGAATTACTCTAGAGCCACATACAGAATGAAAAGCATTCTTGGGACAAATAAACAACATTCTGGAATTCATCAGTAACAACTTCATAAACAGCTCACTATACTCGGACTGTAATAAAAGCATTGGGACTCAAAACTTCCAGGTTTTCAGCAACAAACTCAATTTTCTAGCTTATTCTGTCCCTCTAAAGCTAATAAAATGAACAATTTCTAGAAATCATTTTTCAACTCCTAAATGATAAGCAGCAAATTCTTAAATAGGAAAAGGCTTCTGCAAAAGCTGTAAACCATTCAGAGAGACTCTATAGATACATATGAGAAATAAAAAGCTATCAATGACAAAGCTTTGCCTAGCACACTACTATAAAAGGAAAAGTATAATTTTCCTCTAACTGTACCTTCACATATATTTTCTGAGATCAAGTTATGGTCAAATTGATATGTAACCAGATTTTCAATTTTCTTCATATATTTTTACAACACTCACTTCAGCAGTATTTACCGTTATCACTCCCAACAGTCAAGGCTGTTTGCATAAGGTGTTATTTGCCAACAACCTGATAGTGGAAAGGAAGCCCTCTTCTGTCTGTACAGCAGATCTGTAGGTAAAGAAAGTGAGCCTTGCAGAGAGAAAAGTGGAGGGAACCAACATAATATCTAAATAAGAATGAAGCAGAAAATGCAGGAGTCATCCTTCTCTAATGGGAGTCAATTACACTCATAACGTACTTTTTTCATAGGTGACAAGAAATGATAGGATATAATTTGAACTAATTTGTTGTAGGAGGATTGCTCATAAAGCTCCCACACGAGCTAGAAGCCTAAAGGTAGACAGATCTATGCAACACTCATGCTATCACACATAAGACACACCTAAGTGTTTCTAGCTCTGTTTAGAAGCTGAAGGATTAAGCTACAAATCAATACAACATTTAAAGGCTAACCTCAGGAAAATCAGAGGACTATGGCTCTGCAAGGAGAAATGCCAAGAGCTACACCATAAACAGCATGTCCAGATATACTTAACCATGTCTTAACTTTGCAGTGCCTTAAAAGCTACTGAATGTTCTTAAGCAATGCAGTCTAACATACAGAAAATACCCAAAGCACGACTGTTAATTCTTTTCCAAAACAAAGGTGTATGGAGAGAGGCTCCACATGATGTGTTCTTAGTTTGGTTCTATTCGGTATCTCAACCACTCTCCCAGAGACTGGAACAAGAGAGATTTTTTTTTTTCACAGACAATATGAAGATGAGAAGGGCCATCAATATGCCACTTGTTGGAAATCAAAATGGCCAATGCCAACAGGGAAAAAGGTTCTGAACAAAATTATGCTGTAATTAGGATTTGACAAAGGACAACTGCACAAAAAAAAAAAGAGAGGAAGTCTGTTTATGAGACTGACACCTACTGGAAAGGATCCGACAGTAAATACAGATCAGCAAATGCAGATCAACAAATGGAATGTGAATCAGCATGTTTTTGATAAAAAGGTAGATGCCACACAAAGGGTAATCAACTTGTCAGCAACATTCAGCCTAATTCACAACACAGTTTTATTACAGAAAGCTCTGGTATCAGCCAACCCAAACAGCTACACTCCAAATGGGTTAATTATCATCATGGTCAGTATCACTTGGCAGCCAGTAATGAACCATGAACATGTATCCTATGCACATCTTTGTTTCCTTTGCATTGTTAACATTTAGAGAAATACTGAACGTAAGGTACAGCAATAGATACGCCAATGATTTCCCAGAGAGAAAAAAAAAACACACAAAAAAAGAGTTCTGTTGCTCACTAAAGCACAGTATCATTCACAGGACAAAATTCCTAGTTTAAGAGATAAAAAACAGCCCCATATGTGAGGAAGAGAAATAAGCACTATGTTAATTACAAATAATGCAATACTCTACTCTGAATAAAGGAAAAAAAAGAGTTTTGGAGTGAGACCATAAATATCTCCTGACATCCTAGAGGTCTTGAAAAGTAAGATACAGACAAAAGCTACTATGCTTCCCCAAAGAGAAATAATCAAGTGCATCCCAACAAATCTGAACCTAAGGGTTACTTCAAAAAGAGGGTACCCGAATGTGAATTATTAGGCAACTCCATTTAGGCTCAGGCTCTCCCTAGCAGAGGCAGGTTTCCAGGGGAGAATTTCAAATAGGCTAAGACCTCAACTGCTACCTTGGAACCATGTATTTATCTCAGAGAAAGACAACTATTGCTTGTGTGAGGATACTTAGTACAGTTTTTTTTCATTTCTTCACCCATGTTTTACTAATGTGTGATACATTATTGTACTGAGATATTAAAAATACTGCTCCTATTTCTTATTTACCTTTAACTGTCTTAACCTATGGCCCAGCTACCCAGCACAGACTTTGCAGCGTCCTCAGGTAAGAACAGTGCTTTCCTTCCCATTGCACAGAACAGATTCTGGCACTGTAGGAATTGGTCAGGACCCAGGCATGGCCTCAAAACTGAAGAGTATCTCTGGTATGCAACAGAGTATTAGAGTACATGCTTATCTCTTGCAGCTGTTGGAGTCTAGGCCACAAGCTGCCCTCCTGCTGACTGCTTCCTACACAGAAGATCCTGTTGCGTACTCCCTGCTCACGGGGAGCAGATCATGGGCTCCGAAACCCTAGCATTATTTCAAAGGTAGGTTGTCTGCACAGAAACAAGCAAGTAAATATCATTATTAGAATGTGGGCATGTAAATCATTTGGAATTCACATGATCAAGAAATCACACACTTTGTTCAGAATTCTTGAAATATTTGAGATCTGAATGTGAACACATTGCCTTAAAGAAATTGTACTGGTTTTGGTATTTTTGCTTCTACTGTGTTTACATTCCTGTTCAGTAGAGAAAGACTTCAGTCTTACTGCACACTTCCAGGCAGTGCTTCAAGCCAGCTGATTAATGAGGTAATGAAAACAGACTGACATGATAAGGTCTTTTTCACTCTTCTCTACTAGGCATTCAAAAGGGGGAAAACAATACTAAACAACAGTTACTTTGGTTTCTGAACCTTAAAAAGAACTCCCTCTTCTTTCTCCTCTGTTTTAATATATGTCCATGGGCTGAACAGGTAAGGTGTCAATTACCATCAGAGAAGAATCAAAACCTCAGTTTTGCTTTCTACTCCCCGCAAAATCCCAAAGACAAATATAAAGTAATCTTCAGAAAACAGAGATTTCTAAAAGGTCTGAGGAAATAAGAACTAAACATAAACTCAAAATAAAATTCTGCTGCTGAGAACTGCATTGAAAAAAGGCATTTGTGAATGCTACATAAGTAATTAAGTAGATAGGACTTCATCTCCGTAACATGTCAAAGTAAATGTGTGTGAAGGTAAATATTCTCAGGGATAAAGAACTGAAACTTGAAAAGCAAAACTGTAAGTCACACTTCTTTAAGACTTGAGTTGTAAATGAAGCATTTTTCATTTTAGAGCAGGTAGTGGTTCTTGCAACTTCTTAGATTCTAAGAATAAGCACTTTAAATTATGATACTCTAAGTAACATTTAGATCACAGAGGTTTTACAATACCAACTTCTGAAGCTCCTACCTCAATAAAGGTAATTTTTTCTCTTGCATGAATGAAACTAATAATGCAGTATGACCTAGTCTCTTAAAGCTAGAATTTTTGCATTCAGTCTCTGTCAGAGTTCACTTCAGCTGTTCAGTTTTAGATTGGTCTGAAAAATAAAAAGGATATGCTTGGAAACGTTCAAGATAAACATTGTGGTGAATCACACATTCTTGTGAGGTGAATGTCTCTCTTATGAAAATATTTAAAATCATATGCACATGTTTGCTTGTCTGTGTGAGGACAACACTTTTGTTGTACTTTTATGCAGTCATGGCTTATAAATTAGTCATGTACTGACCAAGTCTGGAGGGAATGTCTTCTAAGTTTAAGTACACCTGTACCTCTTTAAATCTGCTGTCTAGTTTCCAAGGGTTGAAAAGAAAAACAACAACCCAAGCCACTATGTAAGTGTGACCTACACAAAATCAATGCTTTTTCTTCTATCACTGCAGAAACAATAGCAGAAAATTATGCTGAAAATCATACTCCATCACCTGCAAACACTAGAGCCACTGCTTAATCAGTATGATCTTATCTTTGCTCTCCAACAGATAAATGTTTAAACATGTTAGGCTGTGTGTCTTCTCCATAATGTAGCCTTCAAAGCTCGCTGAAATCAAATGTCTCCTTTATGGGGGCTCCAGTAGACTTAAGACACATCCAAGAAAAATATTTATATGGCATTGTACTCAACTACCTTCCTCATCTCTTCTCTTTCCCCTTCACTCACAGCCCTGTTTCTTTTTCTAAATAATTACGCTACTGAGCTGAAAGCTCAAGTTAAGAGAGGTTAATCAGAAAACTCAATGAACTTTTGAATCCCTATCTATCCTTTTGAGGAAATGCTATACGCCAAGAGCATATGATACTGGTATAGCATTACTCATATTATTCTGCTAGGCTACATGCACAACTGCCTTTTAACAGGGACAGTGTTGGTCTACTGTCCCATGTTTACAGAGATGACCATTACACATATTTATTGTGACCCACCAGATACCTGTAGTACTGAAGATAATTTGGATTAAGCAGACAAATTCCAGTCCTGTGAACAGCTCTTTCTCTTTCAAAACAAAGCATACTTTTAAGGCAAAAAAAAGGTCAAGACTGAAACTAGAATAGGCAGGTATAATTTGTTAAACTAGTAACTACCCACCTCTACCCTCTTAGTTTCAGCTGTACCAAAGAGTTCCTAATCCTTTACTGTGGGCATGCAGAGTGTTATTCCCATAAATAACTTGACAGATTAGATCAGATTTTCACACAAGACACAGAAATTAAAGGCAAAGCAGGAGATCTAGCTAAACTTATCATTCAAGAGTCACCCCATGTTCCGTATCTTTCCTCATTTTGTTCCTCCTCCCTGAATTACAACACGAGTAGTTATGGCTGCAGAGCAGCATGTTCTCAAAGCATATGGACAGAACTCACAGACCCTCTGTGGGATTCATGGTACCACCATCCTTCCAGCTTCTGCCAACAGAGACAGAAAAATCACCAAGCTCTAAAAGGGCAGTGAGTGAACATGAGTTAAAACACATAAATGAAAAAGCACATCTGTATTACATACCTAAGTTATCCACATGTGTCCCTAGAAACAACATAATTCTTTGGTCCTTTTTAGTATTTCAGTGCAAAAAAATTAACAACTAGATTCTGTCAGTCTCTAACAGCAACGAAATATGGTTCCCCTGGCATTTTGCTTAAGAAAAAAATAAAGTAAAATCTACGCAATTTCAAAGAAATACATCTCTGAAATCTATAGGCTATCCAAAGAAACAATGTTGCCCTGAAATGCAAAACAAGTCAAAGATCAGAACCTGAGGTCAGAAAACACTGTACTTACTCTTTATTCCTCCCTTTAGTGCACGGCTGATAAAGGACTTTGACAGCATCCCAGGCCCCCACTGGTCTAGAGTTAGGCATGAAAATATCTCCAAACAGTGCAGAAACACTGTTTAAGGAGGAACTTCCTAAAGACTCCACCAGCAATGTGTCAGCATTTAAAAGCCATATCTACAAATGAAAAAAATAATTTATTTTACTGTCAATTACAACAATTTCAATTTGTTCCCTCACTCTGATCCTAAATCACCTGGTACTAAAGCCACTTTCTTACACAGTTTCTAAGCAAGTGTTAACAGACAGAAATTGACAGTTTGTTATTCATCACACCCTGCACAGCCTCTAGCGGAGAAAAACAGGTTAATACAATCAACCGGTGCCTGTTTTACCATAGTCATTCTCAAGATCACTATTCCTGTGAGGCTGCTTCTTTTTGTGACTGCAGCACATCCCCCTTGATAGTAACAAAAGAAACATTTCCAAGTTGTCTGTTTCAGTATCAAACAGATTATTTCTCCAATTTCATAGTTTTTTTAGGAATTAGTTGAGCATATGGTGTTGAACAAGTGAACACTAAAGACAAGTGAAGGCTGCCCATGAGAAGTGCCAAAAATAAAGGATTTTTAGAAAAAGAATGATAGTTTTTATTAGACAGTGCTAAGACATGCAAAGAAAATGACAACAATTAATGTAGTCTGAAAGGAAGGTTGGTATTTACAAACGGCTGTAACAGATCCTTACTTGGAAAATAAATCTTAATCAAATTTAATAATGGGACAGGCATTCTTCAGCACCACTTGCTCACAGCAATTCATGGGAAATTTACTGAGAAGAGTTTTGAGATATCTCAACTTTTTGCATCACATTATGGATCTTATTTAATCTTTTTTTTTGATTGTGCATCAGTGTTTCAACTTGAATTCAGGGCTTTCATGCTAAGTACTACACAAAAAAGCCAGGCTTTTCCTTTATTTACAGTCTACAGTACCGAAGTGATCCGATTTACCAATGTAAATCAATTTTTACAAGTCCCAAGCCTGTATGAAAAGTTTATGTATTAAATATTTATCATAGAAACCAGGATTAGTGCTGCTCACTGGAGAGTAATCTTCTGTTTCTCACGACCTAATGAGCTTCAAGTGAAACAAGTTACATGATGTTAGTTAGCAGACATATGATATCCCCTGTGGACAGAGAAAGCCACCGTTAACAGGACACATAGTACATGTTGTAATTGTATCTGACAATCACAATTTATCAGAGCCCAAGGCTCAGAACATTACAGCAGAAGCTTCATAAAGGAGGAATGAGATATATTGATAAAGATGTCTTGGGAGGAAATGGGAGGAAAATCATTTTAGCATATGCATATCAATCATGACAAGCAACTGCACTTGGCTTAGCAAGTGGTTGTTCATCAGTTTTGCTCTGGTAACTCACAGTACACATTCATAGACTAAACTGCAAAATACACCTCATTAGCTAGGACCATTACACACAGTGCTTTAAGCCAACTGTTGAAAAGGTATTGCAGAAAATAGGGGGAAAATAGTGTTCTATACACAGAGGCCACTGCCAACATGCTTACCTTTAACTAAACAGATTTCCTTCCTTTTGAAATTATTAACTGCACTGTGAGGAAGCCTCCTGGGATGCTTTTCAGAAGGGGAATATCCTTCAATTAGTCTAGGGAACAATGCAGCAATAGCTGTCTGCAAGAATCCTTCTGCAACTTGCTTTAGAGAAAGCAAACAAAACACTTAGTTTGCAACACGGTGCACATGGAAAGTACTTCCTTCCACTATAATTGTCAATATGTGGCATCTGACAATAACGTTCTACCAGTTATTCAGAGTATGCCTTTGCCTCAACAGCAATGCAAGAGATCTGTATTAATAATTCAGCAAACATACGAGAAAGCAAGTAACTCCTTGCAGGTGGAAGGACACTTGGTTGTGAGAAAATCAACTTCTGAACTGCATTTGCTTCTTGTGGCAATTTTGTCCTTTTCCTCATGCATGCATTTTTTTTGATCTTGCTCTGAATAAACACTCACCCACTAATAATCTATATGTTGACTCAAACCTGTTTATACATGTTATTTCTAGCTAACACAGTTCCAATTTTGATCTGTGCTTTAAATTACATAACTCAAGGTACCACGTTTCCTTCCTCCTTGGCCACTTAATACAGCAGAGCCTGCACAACCAAATTCCTTCCATATTAACCCCAGTAAGTAAAGCACCTTTACAGAAAGATAAACACATATAAAGTTTAAAATTAATTCATAGTGCAGACTGATGAACTGTTCTGAAATGACAGCATCAGGAGAAAGAGTTTGGGTTTTTTGCTGGTATTGTTTTGTTGCTTTTTTGTTTTCTTCTGGTTTTTTTAATCATTTTGTCAATAAGCTTCAAAGATGTTCCTCTGAGAAACGTTGCAACACATCTCTGTTATACTTAGTAGGAATTGATTGAAACAGGTGAAATACTACGATTTACATTCTGTGATCAGTTTCCTAAAATCCCATCCTGTGTCTCCAGCATCCCATTGTGGACACTTGGGCACCAATTTGAATTTAACACAGCTAAAAAAAGCTGTTGTTGTTCTCTGCTAGATCTTTCTTAGTTATTGCAGACACTACTATTAGTTTAGTCATCACACAGGTCAGTCATGTAAACATCTTTCGTTACAGCTTCTTTCTCCTCACATCCAGACTGTTCGGATAAGGTGTGGTTTCCTCACACTTCAAAAAGAAAAAAGCTCTCAAAGAGAGATGGATATTTTAGTCTCAACAAGGTACTGGTTATCTCACAACCTGATAATTGCATCATCCCCCTCTCCAGCCCTGATAAATGCAGACTTGTTCTGCTCACATCCTCCAAGACGTGGTCCAAGAATCAGTATCCGATTGACAGGTCTCTCTTTCTGCCACATAGACATTTCTCTTGAGCTATCTTCCCACTCCCTCTCTCCTCACTCCTGAAATACAAGTTGCTTTACTTTCAAAGCACTTTACAGCCCAATACAACTCCAAAAAAACATCTTCCATTCAGTACTGGAAGATTGGAGTTAGTATTTAAACATTCCAAACTCTACCACACACCTTTTGATCTTCACAGATCTATCTTTTCAGGTTTTACCAGGCTGATCGCATCCATGGGATGAATTCCCTGTATATATCCACAAGGCTACTTATTTACCTCTTTTCAAAAAAAAGAGACACCTGTAAAGATGCTGCTATTCTTGACCAGTAATGTACCATTTTACTTGTGCTCTCCTGTCCCACTATCCACTTGCTGTCCTCATTCTCAGCTTGAGTCACACAGCTTCAAGACAGGGAACTCTTCAAAAACAGGAGGCAAGTGGTTCATCTTTTAGAGAATGTGAAGAGGGCAGAGAAATCTGTGCATGCCACTTTTTTTTTTTCTCAAAGATTTTTATTTATTTACTGGCATCCTTTAAAAAAAAACCCCACATTAAGTAGCATATAACTTCCAGGAACTTCATTATCTCCAACTTAAACAACAGAAGCTCATATTATGGTATCCAAAACACCATAACTGGTAATGTTAAGTGATTCATGCAGAGGAAATGAGGAAAATAAGTATATATAATATTTGTTGTTTAAAAAAAATAAGAAGACTTGTGAGGAACCATAACCTTAACCACCACATACACAGCCTAAGCTGGGTGTATTTGTGTATGTAAGCACAGACACTGAATGAGAATCTTTGGCTCACTGTCAAAACAAACAAGTGGGACAGCTGGTCCATGATGCATCAGCGACTAGACCTCTTGTCTAACTTGGCCTGGAACTCACAGCCTCAAGTACCTATATTTTTTACTGTTTAGCAGTTCGTAATCATTAATATAAACAGTGCTTACATTACGCTTGTGTCCACAAGGCCTTTGAGTCCCAAGTCCCAACCCATGACTCCAAACACCTGTTGGTGTGTACATAGTACCCTGAACCTCACCCTGGACACAAGTAAGGGCTTTGTGATTTTAAAGACACACAACAAAAATACTAAGAACTCACTAATGAAGAGGAAGGGATGACAATCAGAAATTAGTCACTATGCTAATCCAGCCTGTTCATCTAATCAATACATTGGCAAGAGTGCAACTGAGGGCTAAGGGTAATGGCAATTCACTGAATAAGGTGCTTCTGTTAGAAAACAACCACTTTGTTGTATGTTAGCTACTAGACTTAAGAATCAGAACATTAGTAACTTGGAAATACAAACTACAAGAGAAGGATTATAAGAATTTTTAATGACTTCTCCATTAGATTATACATAGTAACAATTCTAGGTCTTCTAATGAGACTCCATTTATTATCACAAAAGAAGTATTTTGCAGTGGCTGTATAAACATTATTTTAGCACTAAAATTTACTCAAAAGCAATGTACATACATTTTACCTCACAATTCGATATTTGGAAATTACAGAATTTGGATAATATATATAAAAAACAGTTTATTCAATTAGATTGCCTGCCTCAACAAAGTGTACCTAGGTTTATCAAGGGCAAGAATCTACAATCATGTATTTTGTTACCTTTTCCTCCATAAATTACTCATACAAACTGCAAAATTACAAATTCTGTGCCTATACTTAGGTCAGGCATAAAGGAAAACATCTCTGGTTATATAAAGCATATAGTATTAAGGTAACTCCAGACCTAAATTCCTTTCTATCTTATAAGTCTGAGGAATTTAGCTGTCACTATTTAAATATCAAGCTTAACCAAGTTTAACCGCATCAGAACATTAAGTATAATAGGCCATAAGTTTTTTGTTTGTGCTTGACTTTGCTATGCAATGCACTGACTACAGCAGTAGTCTCTGCTGACTTAAGACAATATTTGTGAAAGATGGTATACAATTCGATGAGCTTCTGGTGATTAAAGATAAGAAGCACTGGAGCAAGAAAGTAAAAACTTAAACTTTCCCTATTTTCTGAATACAAAACACGGTGTTATATCTGTGCTACTTGTGGTGCATCTGTAGTACTTTCATTACCATATTAATAGAGAAAATTTCTGTATTTACATCTACATAGATTAAAAAATGGGGGAAATTCCTTACTTGAACAGAGCTCTTCAGAAATAATTCAAGAATTTGAATTTGTTAATTTTCTTTAAAAATATAATCATGAACAGCACAGATAATACATTTAAGGAGCCAGGATTCACAGGTTAAACTTTTTTTCCAGCAGGATAAAGTTTAAAACAATAAAAAACACTTACCAGAATATAGATTTTTCCATTATCTCCTTTCACGGTGAATCTAAAAGTGCTTTTAGCAGAGGACAATTCCACAAGACACTGAGCAACCATGCTCTGTACAAACTCAGACCTATTTTAAGAATTAACCACATTTTAGAGTTGGTTTTGTAACAATTACATGGCCAAAGTCATTCATATCAATGTAGTACAAGTATAAAGTATTTCCATTCTGTCAATTCCACTACATCCTACAATCACCTTTTATTCAGATGGGATTTCATTATCTTTCTATCCCTAAAAACCGGAAAACTTCCTACTTCCTGCAACAGTGATTTTGTAATAAATGAGCTGAAATTACTCCACATCCTTTGTTTTGACCACATCAAATGTCAAATGCTGAATAAAAGATTTTCTCTGTTATATTTTACAAATATGAACACAGAGTTCAGAATGATGCACATATTTCAAATATACTCCACAAAAGGAAAGAACAGTGACTAATGCATAGTACATGATCTAAGATAGCTAGATCGGCTTCTGTTTCATGTTAGTCTTCACTTCAAAGTGAATTACTTGAAAATTCAGAAATTTCACTCCCAATTAGACATTTCAAGCATTATTGAATTCCTTCATGTAATGTAGCCTTCTATCTCCAAAATCAACAGACACTACATATGCTTAAATATTTCAAAATAAGTATTTTGGCTTAACACATAAATAGTGAGATAATGCAATGAATTATACACCACCTCTCTTCTGTGTCACACACAAACACACTCAAAGATAAGCAAAATTGTACATGGATTAATTTAGACTATATTACATTTAAAATCCTTAATCCTGTGAAGATTAGAGAACATTTGACAGCATTTTGTTACCACATTTAATTATTCAAGAAACTGAAATGTTAGCACATTTCTAGCATCCTTTCTAAAAGGAAAAACTGAGGAAATTATCAGATTTTTTATTTGTTACCTTGGTGTTGGGCTGAAACTTCCCTCAGATGGTTGAATAATCACCTCAGTGACATAATATTTAATCGTATCTGAAATGAGAGAAACATTTTTCAAGTACAATATAACAACTGACTTTTTAAAAAGTAGACTGTAAGTTACCATATCACCATATAAATTAAACTTCTGTTAAGCACTCAATTAAGAGGTGCAGCAGATGGTCAAATTTTGTTTGGTTTGTGGTAGGAGAAGCAACTAACAGAAAACATACATTGCCAGAAGAAAACTGCTCTGAGCTAATTAAATGATCAGCAATTTGTCATTCATATCGATACTTGTTTAACGCTGGGAACAATCACCTTGAAATGAAGCAAGAAAGACCTCCATTGAAAGAGTTTTCCTAAGGCACTGAGGTCAGCATAGCTTACATATGTATTTTAATACCCTCTGCTGCTCAGTAATGCTGCAGTGAATCACAAGAGACAGTTTTAATAAAAGCACACACAGGGGAATAATTTCTTATTCTTTTCTCCAGGGCTGAATAGAACTTTCCAAAAATCACATTAATTGAACAGTAATACTGCATACATTCAGAGTTCCAATGTACCCACTCCCCAAAACCTCCATTAAGACAGACTTTAAGACTAAGTGGAAGTGTTTCAGTACAGAATTAAATTGTATCAGTAAAAATGGGTCAAAGATAATCATACTGAAGCTCTAGGTCTCTGTTACATACACAGCTTGACCAGAGGGCCAGCAGAACAGGTTAAGCATACAAAATAATAAATTCATTGCACTACGTCTTAGCATATGAACAACAGTAAAGATTCATCAGTTCCATACATGTTAAGGGTGGAAGCGATTGCCTCATCTGATCTCTGTCCACATGCACACCATGAAAACTGGAAGAAAGCAAGCATTTCAGAAAGACAATCTGTTCTAAAGATTCCAAAGGCTTGGTAATCCTAGCCTTTCTCCAGATAAGTACTACACTTTTTAAAATTATCTTCACTGTTATGAAATCATATTTTACCTCTGAGTTTAATATTAGTCTGTTCCACACTGTGTCTAGTCCTGGGAGAATGGAGGAAAAGAAGCCAGTTCAGTTACTCTAGCTCCCCACCTGTTACACTGAGTAAGGAATTGGTGTTTCTGCTACAAGGGCATTGGGAATCAAGGACATGTTTGCTTGCAGAGAGCTAGAAGGTAGGGTTTTCCAAGAAAAAAAATCATACGAGTATATGGGGATAGACTGGGGGGAAGGAATAATCAGCAGGGGAATGGGGAGTTTCAAAACCAAATCTGGCCTCCGCAGCTTCACCACTCTAATCCAGTTTTACCTTCAAGGCACTGATATCTGCCTAAGAGAAAGCACTGAAGCACAAGAGCCAAGTCTGCTCTCTAGTCTCTTTTCAGCGATGATTCAGGCTAGACTTATGCCATACATCTCTGGTTAGGTATTTTTGTCTGTTCTTTGAACGCTACATAAGTTTCCCACAGTACTGAAGAAACTGGTCAAAACAATGGACATGCTATTTCAGTCATGTACAGAGTGCAGACCAAATGCAGACCAAATCTCTGCCCATGTACACAACATTTGCTTTTTCCCACACTCACTGATCACATCCGAAGGCTTAGACTAAGGTATCCATCATTCTTCATGATCTGTGAAGCTCTTTTTCAACCACTGCTTTCCCAAAGACACAACCTGCTTTGAGGACTTTCAAAGATCTTACCGAAAATATGGGTTTATTAAAGCCTCTGTACTGCTCAGATCCCTGTACAGGACAATCAAAGCCTTCTGTAACAGAAGGCTTTTTGTCCTGCGTCTCCTCATGACTTATTTCTTAAGCAGGCCTTGCATTTCCTATAAGTTCTTCTATTCTCCAGATCTGCCAAGCTCCCACTGACTGATGTGGCAGAATAGAGGAAGAATGAATGAACCATGCTAGTAACAGTCTTATCATTTTTTCTCTCCTGTTAATAACGGCATTGTAAGAACAACCAGAGGCTTTACACTACTTCAGGTAAACCCTACTGATTCAATATAATGACAGTTTTTAAACCAATACTCTCATCATTCGGATGATGATAAGAGATAACCTGTTTCTTTGACAGTGGTATTAAACTGGACTCATGCACTGAGTCTTCCAAAGCTCTGGAATCAGCCAAACACACCACAGAAACAAGGATGAGGAAAATGCCTGTCGTAAGTCACTGTCAAGGTCTAACAGTGGAAGCAACAACCTCATCTGATCCAGAAGGGAATGAAACAGACACAGGAATCAGCCCTGCAACCAACTGATAAACTACTTTCCTGCAGAGTTTTTAACATCCAGTGCTCAACAGCTGATACAGTGAATTCTAGTTTGATTTGTACGTTCCATACCTGACGACATCGTTTCTCCCAGCATTGTCTTGCAGCGCTTACAAATTACTCTGGTATTTTCCTTTGATTTCTGTAGAACAAAGAAATGTCATTTAAATGTCACTTAGTAATTCTGAAAAAGGAACGTATAATTTAAACAGATCTCCAGAGCAGACAGTGAACTTTGTGCTTGTTTCTGTTCTCTTTATGTTTACATACACATGGATTTGCATTCACTACTTATTTCAGCTTTCTACACTTTGACTTGCCTGTAGGTTTCATACTAGTTTGAAAACCTGGCAATAATACTGGCCACACAGCACAATCTGCAGTAGCTAGCAGGAGAATCTCATAATATTGAGTGACTGGATGATAAAGTGACATGGTAAATTCGATTTTGCAAAGTGCAAAATAATGCACACGAAAAGAGGTATTCCAAAATACATACATAAAATATTATGCCACAAAATGACTACCACCACTCAGTAAAAAGTTCTAGTCACTGTGGGCAGTTTTATAGAAATACCAGTTCAGAATATGTCTGCAGAGTATTTTGAATCACTAGGAAACAGCTGAAGAAGACAATAAAGCACAATGTTATAGGTGGATTCTGTTCCTCAACAACTCCTCTCCCTCAGTTTAAGCAGGAACAGGAAAAGTATTGACAAAGAATAAGAATAAATGGCAGATGTGAAATATAGTTTCATATGTGGCAAGAAAACATAAGTAACAGGAGAAAGCATGATAGACAGTAGTGGTGCTCTTATCATTGAGACAGATAAAATCACAAATAATAAGGAAAAGCAGAAGAGTTTAAAAAAACATTTGCCCTCATAGCACATGCTATGAAGTGATAACCTGGTTTGTACCAAAGAAAAGGTACGTATTTGTCACGCTATACATAAAACAGATTGGTACTTGCTGCAGGAAATTATTTTTCATATTAAAAGTATAAAAAAGTCGAGGAATTCTTCAGAAATTCAGAGGAAGAAATGTTCACCAGGGACTTATCAAAAATTAAAAATGTGAATAGCAACATCTAATTCAAGACGTCTCTACACTGGCAAGCATATCATCCAATACTGGCCTTAAGCCTATGCATCCACTACTGCCCACTGAAAAAGATCTCGTTTCTGGATTAACTTGTGATCTGCCCTAGCAACACTCCTACGAATTCCAGTGTCAATATTTAAATTCAGTATCAGTATAAAGATACAAGCAAGCACAACTCTTACTTTAATCCAAAGTGTAAACTCCAGAACTGGTACTGCGTGGGCTTATTGACCTGAGTGTAGCACAGTACAGATCTGGTCTGGAAGAAGCACGTATATGCAACCACAATGATGCTCCTGGGTCAATAAACCCTTCTGGAGCTAGAAATCCTAAGAACATAAAGTGAAGATACCTAAATTAGATGTGGTCTTTCTATAACCACCTTTATAATTGTTCATACAGTATCCAACGCATAAAAATACCCATGTGTAATTAAACAACTACTGTTTTATTAGCTTGGCTTATAACTCCAAACAAACCACTATCAACTTGAGAAATCATATTGCAGCATATGCCTACAAAAGTAATGTCTAAATTTAGCATAGAGTAAACTAATTGAGGGGAAAAAACTGCAAATTTATCTTTTCCTGTAATCTTTGTAAAAGCTGACAACAGTTCCCATAGATGCCAACTGGAGTGAATACACATGCACTCTCCAGGGAGAACAGTTTTTCTTCATCACCACTATCATACTCCTTAGTATTCAAATTTCAAAATATATGACAATGATGTGTCGGACTGATGTTCAGAAAAAAAAAAAAGTGGTGCTCTGTGGCCTATCACATCACAAAATTCTTTACAAAAAAAGAGAAGCACGAAGTACATAATACAGAATCACAGAATTACAGAATCGTATAGGTTGGTAAAGACCTTCAAGATCATCAAGTCCAGTCATAAATCTTACTCCACCTAGACCACCACTAAACCACATCCCTAAGCTTAACATCCGTAAGTCTTTTAAATATCTCAGGTGATGGTTACTCTGCCACTTTCCTGGGCAACCTGTTCCAGTGCTTGACAACCCTTTCAGGGAAGTATAATTTCCTAATATCCAACCTAAACCTCCCCTGGCACAACTTAAGGCCAATTCTTCTCATCCTGTTTCTTGCCGCTTCAGAGAAGAAACCAACACCTGCCTCATTTCAACCTCCTTTCAGGCAGTTGTAAAAAGTGATAAGGTCTCCCCTCAGCCTCCTATTCTCCAGGCTGATCAGCCCCAATTCCCTAACATACCATACTTCCTTGAAAGCTACAACTTCAATGTTTTTTCCTGACTACAGTTACAGGTGTTAGCTGAGAACTATGCAGTGGGGTACCTAAAAAGCACTGCTAACTCATAGCACGCTTCAATAGAAAAAGTGATAGTTTTAGCCAGACTAATTAAATCAATACATCTATTTGACAACTTGCAGCTGCTGGCAATCTGCAGATGGAGATGGATCATCAGTGTAATATTTTCTGTTTCTATTCCTAAGGATCCCTGATACAGTGTCAGGGAAAATATTTTCCCCAAGAGATACTATTAAGGTGCTGCAAGACCATGTGACATTTAAAAACTATGCTACACTGGAAGACTAATAGATGTGAGAAAAATGTTTACAATGGAGGGAAGCTGTCTTGGTCCCACTGGAGGCTGGAAAAGATTGTTTAAGCATCTCTTGTACATTCCTGCTACTATTTTGGTCATAGGCAAACACTTCCCAAAGAACTGCAATGCAATTAAAAAAGAACTCTCATACTGGGGCAGGCTGCAGCAATATTCTCTGAAATGAGAACATTTATGCCAATAGCAATCTATCTTGCCTATAACTTTCTGTTACGCATGTTAAGGAAAAATTTTCTGTTTCAATATAAGGGTTTTTTTCTTCACCAGTTTCTGCTGGATCTTACAGTTTTGCTCCTTTGCTTGGCAAGAGTGATGCTGGAAATAAGCAAACACAGAAATGAGAATTCATTGCAAGTGTGAAATATACAGAAACAGGGATTTGACACAAACAAGGAAAGAATTCTTAACTTCAATGCAAGTTTAAAGAAGCAAACATGAAAATTCATTACACTAAACTACTACTGTACACCTCTGACACAAAACAGCATCCTCCCTCACTCAAAAGTTCTGTTGTTATCCTGGTTTGACCCAGAACTCGGTAGCAACATTGGCCCATATCACTTTATCATGTTTCTGCCTCAAAACCAACCCTTTTCTGGCAAACATTCTCCTTGATTTATTGAAGAAGTGTGTTGTGCGGACTGGTCCCCTGTCTGTGGGCTGCAATATGAACTCCATGCACCCTGCCTCTTCCCATCTTTGTTCCCATTGATCCAAGATCTCTCTTGAGACTACTGGAATGGGAGATAATTCACTTTGGAGATCTCTGGCAGAAAGCATTGTCCTCTTGGAAATTCAGAATCTTCTGCTCAGCCTCCTTCTTAAGCATACTTAAAAGAAACAACTCCAGTTGCCACAGAGTTAATCCAAATTAATCTGCTTCTCCCATGCTGATATCCTTTCAGAGTATTATTTCTTATTCTTCCTTACCCATATTCTGCTTTTCAAAGAACAATGGAACAAGAAACCAAAGGGCCCGCAGCTGCAAGACCTGCAGATATGGATCGCAGGGCAGAACTGTTCCCAAGCAGATGGCTTGCCTGGATGCTTTATACAAATAACAACTGAACTGTGAGAATCCCAGTGATTTTAACTGGGGATAATCCAAATCCCTAATGGTGATAAGCAGCAGTAGCAGGAACCACGGTCTCTGGACTCACTTCTCAACAGATTAGAAGTCTCACATTGGGAATCTCTACATAGTAAGCTATGAGCTGTTACATAAATTGCCAAGGCAGCAACAGTTCCCATATAGAGGATTTCAGTAATTAAGTGTAATACATGGCACTGGAAAAAAAAAAGATTGTATCTGCAGGCCCAACTTTTTTCTACACAAATACAGACAAGCAGTAGATTAACTGAAAACGCTTTATGGAAATACAGTCTTTGGTGAACTAAGTCCCTGGGTGTTTTTCTGTTAGCAGAAAAAGACTATTGCTTGAGCTTTTATACAAGTACTAAATTTACAAGATGAGTAAAGCATTGCATTTTCTTTCTTCATAGGTTTTCTTTCTTCACAGGTTTTATCCTACCACTGAAACATCAGTATGCCTGCAAATTTTTTTTTCCTGGGCAATGACATATTTTAATGTTTCTAAGTCAGATTATGGCCTTCTTCCTAGAGACTCAGCTGATGGATCTATCCTACCCTGTAACACCTCAGAAACATCAACATGAAGAGTTATAACCTGAGGTTGCAGGTCCCTTTCACTAGACAGAGCATTTAAACAAACTCTATCTCCTTACTATGTTCTAAGAATGTAAGGCAGCTACATCTGAACCCAAACCACATACTGACTTTTTCAAGTCTGTCTAAAGCTGAAATTAAAAAAAAAAAATCACACCTTCCTTTGATCATAGTAAAGGTTACGCATCCAGTGTCAGTCTGAGAAGAAAAAGCATCATTACTCCAGTTTCCTCGTTCTTATCTCCAGGACCCCTTGTCAAACACCTAAGCCATTATAGTCGTCATATCACTAAATGTTCATTTCCTTCACTTAAGATATTTTGGTGGAAATACTGGGGTCTAGAACTACTTAATGAAACAGTTTTCTAATGCAGTTCATAGGAAGAAGTACTTCTTTCATATCTAGTTCAATATCAAAACCACAGTGCATATCTTAGAAAATGTAATTCATAGCTCCAAATATTTTCTGGCTTCCATACAACTGAATGTCAACAACTCCCCGTGAACTTCTAAATAGCTCTGTGATATATACAAGTTAAATAAACCAGTGACAAAAAAGTTTCATAATGAAAAACATCCAAGTACATTCACTTAACAGTTATTGAAACAAAATCATTTACCAAGTTGGAGCCACTCTGAGAAGCATGGTGTCCACTCTCTGAGCAGTGCATAGAAGATTCAGGCACATGTAATTCATTCCCTGAATTCAACAGAAAAAAAGTGTCTCCAAGAAAACAATCGTCATGCTGAGGGTGCAAATTGCTTCTGGCAAAGGGGTCAGGGTGACAACACCACTCTTCAACTAAAGCACTCCAGTTTTCACTTGGTAGAGGAAGAACTCTGCGAAATTTCCTAAGAGGAAAGAAGAAAAAAAAAATCCAATATATCATATTAATTTTCTAAGACACTAAAAGAAGTTTAGGGTCCTTACAAAAAGGGGGGGGGGAGGGGGCTGGAGAGGAGTACAGCAGTTTTTAAAAAGGAAGTGCTTGACTCTCCTTTCAAAGGCACTTTCTTTGGATGAATTCTTTGAAAGCAATGGCTGAGTGTTTGCTGCCAAGTCTGTGATGAAGCACTTCCCAAGGGTGAACCTCCAATGATTACAAGGCAGAACTTGGCATAATCCTTGCTTGAAATGAATCACATGGCAAAAATAAAACAGTTCTATCCAGTCATGAAAAATATAATAGGTGTTTTGCAATTATATTTATTATTACTTCTTGCAGAGTTCCCTTGCACCAAATGTTGATACAAAAAAAACAAAAAACCAACCAAACAACCAGAAACTATCAGACTCCTACCACATTAGGGAAGGACGTGTCCTTTGAAGCCCCTCAGAGTCAGACGTCAGACTTTGAAACAGCTAAATCCTGACAAAGATACTACTGTATATCCTCTTTTTTTAAAAAGGATAATATGATTTCAATTTAGATTCAGATTCAAGTTTCAGAAGTCACATATAAAAAAACAAAATCCCTTTCTCCTAGGCAGTTGTATGGACCAAGCAGGCTGCTCCAGGTAGTACCAGATTTTGTTATCACTGTTGCTTTTAACTTGTTTTGTATGGTTGCACACAGTGCTGGAAGATTTTATAAGCCAAGGTTTGGAATCACTGCTTTGAGTTGTAAAACNCCAAACCAAACAACCAGAAAGAAATTACCAGACTCCTACCACATTAGGGAAGGACATGTCCTTTGAAGCCCCTCAGAGTCAGACGTCAGACTTTGAAACAGCTAAATCCTGACAAAGATACTACTGTATATCCTCATTTTTTTAAAAGGATAATATGATTTCAATTTAGATTCAGATTCAAGTTTCAGAAGTCACATATAAAAAAACCAAAATCCCTTTCTCCTAGGCAGCTGTATGGACCATCAGGCTGCTCCAGGCAATACCAGATTTTGTTATCACTGTTGCTTTTAACTTGTTTTGTATGGTTGCACACAGTGCTGGAAGATTTTATAAGCCAAGGTTTGGAATCACTGCTTTGAGTTGTAAAACGTAGTCCTAAAGCTAGACCATATTCACGAGGCAATATAAATACCCACTTCATCATCATGAATGAGTGGTCAATACTTCCCTGCCTAAAGTTCCTATAACCATTTTGTGGTCACACCACATGTGATTTTGTTAAGAACGTACATAATGTCCACATATTTAAACTTTCTTTAATCTGTGTTTTCTTGAAAGCTATTGCACTGGGAAGAAGACAATGGGAAATGGTTTTAACAGTCTGCACCACTCCCAACAGTTTTCTAGATATCCCCTTTGTTGCAGAACAGCACTTAGTGTTTTGTGCAGTTTCCTTGAATGCTTTCCTTTTGTTCTTTTATTTCTCCTGCTGTTTTCTGAAACCTTTACATAGAGTTTCTTGATTCTACTCCTTACTTAAAATTTGCAAACACATCTTTGCTTGTGGTAATACTTTGCAAATACACACAACCTCTTAATCAACAATTAAACACCATTCCTTTACTGCAGTTTACAGACTATTCCTTTCTGAAGATGTCACTTCTTCCCATTGTACTTTGTGCCTTCTGTGTCGTTGAGTGAGTGAAAAGTAAAATGTTTTATTAAAACTTCCTCCTTTCCAGATCTAGATTTTAAACTGTGCTTGCTCCACCTGCAGATGAAAGTTGGAATAACTCTTCCTCTAACCCAGCTTTACCAAAATTGTCAGCACCCTCCCCACCACTGTTTTCCTTCCCTGTGCTCTTATATATTGCCTGAGATAAAACCACAATTCTGCCACTGTGGGACCTTAATTCTGGTGTTGGCCTAATTGCTGATTACTTGTCAGCCTCGTACAATTACTTCTAATGGCTGGACTCACATTAAAAAAAAAGTTTTCATCCCTGCTTATTGCTTTTTACACTACAGCGACAAAAAGCTAATATTGCTCAGCAATGCTTTTTTCAAGAGCTAACTTATGGAGGAGGAGGAAAGACAGACTACCTTAAACTGTAGATTAATGCTGTCCACTTTCATTACATTGCCCTTTCTTTACTCTCACAGTTTAGAGCATCAAGATATTAAATTCTTGCCCAACAAAAACAGTTGCTCCAATCAGCAAGAAATTCTTAAACAGACTCCTCTTAACTTTGAGCAATACAGAAAATATAGCATTTCCACTATGTCTTAGGCTTTTGTCATTCATGGGATGGAAGTCATACTCTGGACTGCTAGAACTGGAAAAAAATGCAGCACTAATAAAAATTTAGCTTTCCAGAAAACAAAAAAACCCACCCAAAAACTCAAGAAAGTTGATGTTTACATGGTGCTGACTAACTTGAGGCTGCTCAATACAGAGATAAAACCTAGGTCACAGCAGGGCTTATCTCCCCAAACTTGCTCCTAGTAACAACTGAGTTTCTACTTTAGGACAGCTACCTAGGCTACCTTCACAGTCAGAGAGCGACAAACAATTCTTAAATCTGGATCTCTAAGAGAACCATTCTCCTTCATGAGGTGTCTAATACACTCAGGTTGAAACTCTTTCTGGAGACAGTTCTGTCTCCAAACAAAGGAAGCCTAGGTAATAAATTTAATTTTAAAAAGCCAGAAGTTACATATTATTCTGAAAAAGTCCTGCCATAAGGATGCAATCCTTAGGTAGGCTTCCATGCTAATCATAGAATCATAGAATCACCAGGTTGGAAGAGACCCATTGGATCATCGAGTCCAACCATTCCTATCAAACACTAAACCATGTCCCTCAGGACCTCATCTACTCGTGCCTTAAACACCTCCAAGGAAGGCGAATCAACCACCTCCCTGGGCAGCCTATTCCAATGCCTAATGACCCTTTCCGTAAAAAACTTCCTCCTAATCTCCAGCCTAAATCTAATGTAAGTACTTGATCACAGAAATCCTTATTAAGACTGGACTAAGTCTTATAACAATCTCAACACCGTTATTAGTTAATATCCAAGAACCTATATATTGTACATAACAAAAACTAGAAATAAAATGGATTTCAGAATTTTAAAAATATAGTTGTTCTGTTCCATCAAAGAAGAAAAGAAAGAAAAAAGATCCAACTAACTTTTTTTAACAGCCGTCTGCTGTATTTACTTACTAACAAAACCTTGGAAAGCCCAGCCTGACAGCTAACTGTCATGCCTAAAGCTGTTTATGTAAGAAAAGTGTAATTTGGATATTTCCCCTGACATCAGTTTTTCAGTAGAATGCTTATGTAGTACAAACTCTTGACATTTGGACAAAGGGAAAGGTTTATTGCTTAGCAGTCAATTTATGAAATTTATTTTTCACTATTTCCCTTTATGAATTCCTTTTAAGAATTTCTTAATAACAGAAATAAACCCTTGAAGAATTATTTTATATGAGCTACACTTAGCCTAACTAGAAGGAGAGAAAGTATCCCAAATTCTTTGCAGATCTTAAATCATGGAAAGAAGAAATCTAATCACTTCCTCTGAAGTGGGTAATGGGAAGGTAATGGAGAAGAATCAGAGAGCATTATCCTAATACCTGAAGAGCTATCAGATTCACAGAAGGAAACAGACTAAGACATGGGATTTCAGAAAAAGTAGAGAGTCTCTTTTCTTGCATCAAGGAAGGATCACTTACATTTAAACCATTCCTAACACATTTCTCTATTCTAGTTTTTAAAAATATGGCTTCCTATGCAGTCTCTAACAGTTAAAGAATCAGCTTCAAAACAGGTATGGTTCGTGTTTGGTTTGGGGTTTTTTTTAATTTTAACATAATTCTTCTTGCTTCAGCAGAAAAGTACCGCCACCTTCTTTGCAAAGTTCTTGCATATTGGAAGAGTCTTGCATCTTCTCCACAGCCTCATCTAGACTAAATCCCATTGATTTCAATTTCTTCTCAAAGGTATCATTCTCTAGATGTCACATTTTTTTTTAATTAAAGATCCTTTCCTAGCAATTCACACTTTAATAAGTTGTCTCTCACACAGTCCAGTAATTTCCCTTTGGTCCCATGGCCTGTTCTGCCACTGTCATACCCTCTCTCCCTGGAGAGACCAACACACAAGTTCTGTAGCAAAAAGTACTGACTATGCTACTACCTTCCTTCTGTAAATGCTGGGACAGAAAGTTTCCTTATTCACTATTCTTTTAGTGATAACATTCATGGGGCTCAGAGGTTACCTGCAAGGAGAAATGCCAGGCAAAAAGCCACGAACAATATTTCTCAAGAATTTTGACTGTATGATGTTACGGGATTCAGAACCAAAAGACAAACTCCATGCATATGAATGCGATGCACTGAAATTCAGGGAACACCCACACAGAGACGGAAGCATACAAGTGCAATACGTTTAGAAAGCAAGTTTCATTACTCTACAAATGTATCAAAGTAAGAGTTATTACTACACTTTCTGATGAGATACTGCAGAAGAGAAATACTCAAGCCAGCTATGTATGACAAGAAAATAAGAGGTGTTTACAGAATACATCACATTTGTATTACCATTTTGAGTATTAGGACTGACACAGATCATAAAAGGCTGCAAGTACATCTCTTTTAACAATTTGTACACATCCAGCTGAAGCTGTCAAAATGGTTCATCACAAGAGCCAGAAAATGCAGCAACTTTTTACTAAAATTCTCATTCACACTGCAGACTGTAAAGAACAGAGATGGGACCAAGTCACACAGCTAAGAAACAGCTCAAATTCAGCCACCCTGAACTATGAGGAGGTTGTCCTTCCTTAACAGATAAAAAGGGAGCTGTGGTCAACACACCCATTCCAAGACACCACTCATACTACAGCATGATGACTGAACAGAACTGAGGAGGATCCCTGAAGTGCAGAGGAAGAAAGAAGGCTCAAATTTTCCATTTTATTTCAATCAACACAGCAAAGATATCAGCTACTAACAGAGTACGTGTATGTTTCACATAAATGAAAACTACGAAGATTTTCCAGCATTTCCAGGCCAAAATGCTACAGCTTTCTGTTTGGACAGCAAAATCAGAGGCTATTACAACAAGTGCAAAAAGACTGTGTATGAACCAAAAGTCCAGCTACAAAAGGAAATGTCTCACTCAAAGCATAGCAGATAAGAAGGAAAAGAACCCAGATTTCCCAGCTTCCAGGGAAATGCACCAATCTCCCTGTGTAAGGCACCTCTGCTTTCCAGTCAGAATAAAATCAAGAAGGAAATTAATAAACTGTGAAAATTGTCTCAGGTAATTCTGCTTTTAGTCATCTGTAGTGTTTCAAAAGTGTTCTCATCTATCATTTCAAAATAAATATCTTTTTGCTATCTCTCTAAGTACACAAAATAACATGAATACCTATAACTATGGCACTTATTTCTATAAATACAAGACACTGCAGTACTCACCGGTCTTTTACTATGATGTCACCACAGGACTGACAGTAAAAGACATAATGCTTCTGCGGTTTCAGGCTTTCCCTCAAATTAAAAACCAAATCTACAGGCAGAAGAAGACATATTAATATTAAAAATTGTGTAAAACTTTAAGTCACTTGTACAGAAAATCTTGCCAAATACCTTAAACCAAAAAAGATTAAGAATCTAGCAATGTAAAATGCAAACATTTTAAACATAACCTTAACTTATTTATCTGTAGAAGTCCTTAGATTTAGGAAAAACTCACCATGTCCACCTCATGCCCCATATCGCTGAGTAAGAATTGTACATGTCAATAATTATTTTAAATGTGCAAACCCTTTCCACGGGGTAAGCTAAGATATCGATATAATTACAGAAACTGCATAAATTAAAACTCCATGCCACTCTTTTCTAATGATATTTCTGCTAATCAGCATCTCTGCAATATGAGGGTACATCTCAATACGTAAAACAAAATAGGGGGGCACTAGATTAAAATTTTCAGGCAGGTAGGGTAACAGCCACTGTTACACTGAAGGATTAGATGGTGAGCAACACCCTCTGCAGGCCAGCAAAGTAAAAGCAGCCTCACAAAAGCCAGCTAAAAAAAAGAGAAATATTGAAAA
>WAAB01003869.1:164511-250369 GCA_013389865.1 Piaya cayana
AAAAAAAAAAAAAAAGGAGTTATAAAAGTCTCCACAAAATATAAAAAAATATTAGGTAGGGGAAAAGTAAAACAGCACACCTAGCTATATGAATGAACACATTTGGCATTGTCCACACTCTCAATCTTAAGAATCAAAGTATATTCACAGCACTGGCACACAGTATTTAAGATTTAGGCTGCAGCCACAAAGAAAAGTGCTTTAAAAGGTTCCAGAGTTTCATATACAAGGCAATTAGTGTTGCATACTCATGTAAAACATCAAAGGCTAGCTAAGGTTATCTTACACATACATCAAAGGCCATGTGGTTCACATACACATTTTTCAGTGGTACAACTTTCAAAAGCAGCTTTTAAAAACTTCATCCTTGATCTTTTGAAGCATGCCTCATTAATAAGACATACTAAATAATTTTTGCATAATTCAATTATGAAAACACATGCATAATTACATATTAATGTATGGAACCAACCTTGGCATACTATAAAATCAACAGAGTATTCCAGGGCATTCTGCTGTTGAAACCAATATGGTATGTCACATGCTTTCTTGGTCATCTCTACTTTAAAACCACAGAACGACAATTTAATGCTATTTAATGCATCTAGCTGCATCACATCCTATTAAATGAATCTAAACACACAGTTGTGGGAAGATTTTACAGAGAAGGTGGCCTGGAGGCCGTGAGACTTGGTGCTGAGCANAAATTAAAGAAAGCACTAAGCTATCCCACCATGCTTCCTCTTTGTGCAATCACATCACACACCTGAATTAGCATCATGAAAATAAAAATAGTAACTTCTCAAACTCTGTTAACTGAGGCTGTGTGAACAAGCAGCCCCAAGCACAAAACCACAACCATTTATGATTAAGTGGTCCATGACCTCAGTGCAATAGCCTGGATGAGTACTATTATTGCATTTCCAGCTACTAATTACAAAAGAGGTTGGGAAACGAGACAATTTTGAAGTAAATAAGTGAAAGCACAGGGACGGAACTGAGAGCCATTCTCAACCTCCTACGCAGAATACTTACTTGGCACTGTGTTTCCCTTTCATTATGCCACTTTTTGCATTTTGATTCTTAAAACTGACAGTTTTATTAAATTTTATCAGTTCCTTTTTAAAAGAGAGCCTTTCAGAAAAAGCAGCAGCACAAACCACGAACTCCAGCTGGGTTTGCGTGGGGTTTGTACCGCTGCATGATCTAAACATTTAAAGCACTTCTGTTTGCACATCACTTAAACCAGCAGGTTTCACTAGGCTCTACGGTTTCCCCCTTTTTTCTTAAGCAAAAAGGACCCCTTTTTTCTCTTTTTTTAAGCAAAAAAAAGAGCCCTCTCTTATTGTTTTTTTTAAGCAAAAAGGAACGCTCCTCTTTCTCAAGCAAAAAGGATCCCCATTTTCCTTTTTTTTTAAAGCAAAAAGGAGCCCCCTTTTTCTAAGCAAAAGGTCTCTTTTCCCCAGTAGAAGGCAGCCCTTCCTTCGGGCCTCCCCCTCTCCCCCCACCCCCGGTCCCGTTACNAAAAAGAGCTCCCTCTTTTTGTTTTTTTAAGCAAAAAGGAACCCTCCTCTTTCTCAAGCAAAAAGGATCCCCCTTTTTTCCTTTTTAAGCAAAAAGGATCCCCCTTTTCCTTTTCTTTAAGCAAAAAGACCCCCTCCCTTTTTCTTTTTTCAGCAAAAATGATCACTTTTTAAAAATTTTTTCAAGCAAGAAAGAGCCCCCTTTTTCTAAGCAAAAGGTCTCTTTTCCCCAGTAGAAGGCAGCCCTTCCTTCGGGCCTCCCCCTCTCCCCCCACCCCCGGTCCCGTTACCGGCGGGGGGCGGCTCGCGGCGCAGGCGCAGCCGTAGGTGGAGCCCGTCGCCGCGGAGGAGCCGCAGGGCGCGGCAGGAGGCGGGCGCCAGCCGGAGCCCCAAGGGCAGCGCCGCCGCCTCCTCGCAGCCCCCGCCGCTCCTCGCCTCCAGCCGGTCCGCGGTCACACAGACGTCCAGCGGCGAGCTTGGGGGGTCCGCCTGCCTGGGGACGGAAAGGGACGGGGTTGGGGCGTGCGGGAACGACCGAGGAAGGGATTCTACCCCCCTGCTCCCCTCTCCTGAGACCCCACCCGTGTCCAGTTCTGGAGTCGCCAACGTAAGAAGGATGTGGAACTGCTGGAAGGGGTCCAGAGGAGGGCTACAAGGATGAGCAGAGGGCTGGAGCACCTCTGCTGTGGGGAAAGGCTGAGAGAGATGGGGTTGTTCAGCCTGGAGAAGAGAAGGCTCAGGGGGCACCTTATAGCGACCCTTTCAGTACCTGAAGGTGCCACAAGAAGGCTGGGGAGGGACTTTCTACAAGGGCCTGAAGTGATAGGATGAGAGGAAATGGTTTTAAATTGGAAGGGGAAAGATTTAGATTAGACATAAGGAAGAAATTCTTCACGCTGAGGGTGGTGAGGCACTGGCACAGGTTACCCAGGGAAGCTGCGGCTGCCCCATCCCTGGAGGTGTTCAAGGCCAGGTTGGATGGGGCCTTGGGCAGCCTGGTTTGGTGGGAGGTGTCCCTGCCTATGGTATGGGTGTGGACCTGGATGGACTTTAAGGTTCCTTCCAAGTTAAACCAGTCCGTGATTCTATTAGATGTTAAAGACCAGGGTGCATGAGCAACCTGATCCAGTAGATGCTGTCCCTGCCCACGGCAGGGGGCTTGGAACTGGCACTAGGCAGGGACATGACACAAATGCAGTGGGACAGGGCACAGGGCGTCTCGCCCACAGCTTGGGGGAACAGAGCCTGGGGTTGGCATAAAGCTCCCCCACAGTCTCAGCAGTGAACTGGGGTCTCCGTGGGGGTGAGGAGCCATAGAGAGAAACAAACCATACTTCTCAGGAAGCATTTATTTGCACAGTAATTCAGGCTCTTCCAAGTCACACGAGAAAGGAGAGGCAAGGGGAGGCACAGGGACACAGAATCATAGAATGGTTTGGGCTGGAAGGAACATCAAAGAGCATCCAGTTCCAAACCCCCTACCATGGGTGGGAATACCTTCCAGTGGATAAAGTTGCTCAAAGCCTCAAGCAACCTGGTCTTGAACACCTCATAGAATCATGGAATGGTTTGGGCTGGAAGGGATTTTAAAGCCCATCCAGTTCCACCCCCGTGCTGTGGGCAGGGACACCTCTCACAGGATCAGGTTGCTCAAAGCCTTCTCCAACCTGATGTTAGGATCACAGAATCACTAGCTCGGGAAAGACCTCTTGGATCATCGAGTCCAACCATTCGTATCTGCCACTAAACCGTATCCCTGAGCACATCGTTCACCCGTCTTTTACTTGTGCTCCAGGGATGGAGCATCTTCGGCTCCTCCGTGCAACCCGTTCCAGTGCTTCACCACCCTCGCAGCCAAAACCTTCCCACGACCTAGTCGAAATCTCCCCTCTTTCAGCTTAAAACCACCACACCAACGCCACCCGGTGCCTGGGCGCCTCCCGCCCCTCCCCCGTTCGGTGGTCCGGGCGGTGACCGCCGGCCCCGCAATACCGGACAACCAGCAGCGCGCTCCGCGTCCCACGCCTGATCTCCAGCAGGAACCGCCCCGCCATGCCGCCCCGGGAGAGCCGCCGCCGCTCTGCAGACGGAGCAGGCCGAGCCGCCCGCCGCAGCGCCGCCTGCTGCCCACCGGGGGCACGGCAGCACCGCGTCGGAGAAGACCTGGATCATCGAGTCTGACCGTTCAGATCTGCGACTAAACCCTTGTCCCTGAGCGCCTCGTTCACCAGTCTTTTAAACACCTCCAGGGATGGGGACTCAACCACCTCCCTGGGTAGCCTCTGCCAGGGCCTAATGACCCTTTCTGCGACAATTTTTTTTCCTAATATACTGTCTGGCACATCTTTAGGACATTCCCTCTTGTCCTGTCCCCTGTCACTTGGGAGAACAGGTCAGCTCCCTCCTCTCTACAACCTTCTTTCAGGTAGTTATAGAGAGCAATACGGTCTCCCCTCAGCCTCCTCTTCTCCAGGCTAAACAACCCCAGCTCTCTCAGACGTTCCTCATAAGGCCTGTTCTCTAACCCCTTCACCAGCTTCGTTGCTCTTCTCTGGACTCACTCCAGAGCCTCAACATCCTTCTTGCGGTGAGGGGCCCACAACTGAACACAGGATTCAAGGAGTGGTCTCACCAGTGCTGAGTACAGAGGGACAATAACCTCCCTGGATCTGCCGGTCACACAGTTTCTGACACAAGCCAAGATGTCATTGGCCTTCTTGGCCACCTGGGCACACTGCTGGCTCATGTTCAGTCACTGTCAGCCAACAACCGCAGGTCTTTCTCCTCCAGGCAGCTTTCTAGCCACTCTTCCCCCAGTCTGTAGCTCTCTGCACAGGGTTGTTGTGCCCGAAGTGCAGGACCCGGCATTTGGCCTTGTTAAACCTCCTGCCATTGGTTCTTGCAGGGACCAGATCTGGTTACTGTTACAAAAAGGAGAACATTTTGTTTCAAGTTGACGTTCACCTAAGCAATTGTGTGTTTGAAAGTTAGGCAAAGTGTCCCTCTGACAGCATGTTTTCTTTGGAGCTATGTTTTCCCAGACACTTCATTCTTTGAAGATCATAGAATAGTTTGGGTTGGAAGGGATCTTGAAGATCATCCAGTTCCAACTCCCCTGCCATGGGCAGGGACACCTCCCACTAGCTCAGGCTGCCCGAACCCCCATCCAACCTGGCCTTGAACACCACCAGGGATGGGGCTGCCACAGCTTCCTTGGGCAACATGTTCCAGTGACTCACCACCCTCATCACTAAGAAATTCTTCCTTATGTCTAGTCTAAACCTGTCCCTCTGGAATGACAATGATGACATCTTGTGTGAAGTATGTCTCAACCAAGTTTGTTTGTGGGGGTTTTTGTTATTTTTCTTTTTACAAAACATAAATTTATTCAAATATTCTAAGAAAGAATTATAGATTAGTTTGGGTTGGAAGGGACCTTAAAGATGACCTAGTTTCAACTCCCTGCCATGGGCAGGCGTTTCTCCTACTAAGAGGCAAACTGTGCTCTCTGTGCCAGGGTTGTTTGGGGATTTTGTTGTTGCTTGCTTCTTAAAGGAAAAAAATTATTTAGTCCACATGGTGGCTTTCATTTCCGATTACTTCACAAACCAACATACATGTTGCAGGTTAAATTGTTCTGAGCAAGCAGATCACGTCAACCATAAAAAACATGCCATTATAGAAGAATCATCTGGTAAGATTATTAAAAGGCCTTGGGCTCTGACTTGACAAAGCTTTGCACAAGGCTACAACGTTATAAATAATCTTAAGTATTCACACGGAGTGAGCTTCATTTATTCAAAATTGTCTATTATAGGTTTCTCACCAATTATGCAGTGAAATAACTATACAGAAATGAAGGTAAATGTCCTGCAGAGCAAGTGCACCCAGCATCAGTGGTTCATGTAGCCCAGGATTTTGACTTGAATGTCAGTAGAAGGAGAAACTATTAAGGAAGAGCTCCCTAGTGTGGTCAGTTCTTCCTCTGCATCTTGTAGTTGGGATGCTGGAGGGTACAGCCCTGCCTATTTCCTTCAGTGTCCACTTATGGATGCGTTTACCATTAATAGGAATAATGTCTCCTAGAACTTAAGGATAGAATTCAAGTCCCAATCCTCTGGTGGCAATACATTATAGTAGTTCACAATCTGCTTTGCAGGAAAGCATTTTCTTTATGTGTCTCAAAATTGATCTTCCACTCTTTTCAAGAGAAGTCTCCTCATTTTCCTACTGGGGATTTGGGTTAACAACTACTTTATACCTTTCAAGATTTTGTAAATCTTGACCAAGCCTCTCTCCTAACTTCTCTCACCATATCAAACGGTCTCAGTGTTATTGCTCTAGCTGTAAGAGAGCAGCACCATCCTTCTTCTGTGCCTTCCTCAACTACATCCTTCTTAAGCCATGAAGACAACTGATACAGTGATCAACCTTATACTGCACCAGCAGCCAAACAACTATCTCAAATTTGTTCTTGATATTCTTACCAATAACATACAGTGATTGTGGGGTTTTTTTGATTGCTACTGGTCATGTCCCACTCCCAAAATGATCTGCAAGAACAGGCAAACACACTCAGCTGCCAACCCAGGAAATGAGATGGACAAAGGAAAACTCTATGGAATACTCTAGAGGAAACCGTGTGCCACCCAGGGCTAAGCAAGGCCACCACACAGGGACCCAGAAGCCTTGAGATGACAATAAACTGGGGTTGTTTAGCCTAGAGAAGAGGAGGCTGAAGGGAGACCTCATTGCTCTCTACAACTACCTGAAAGGAAGTTGTGGAGGGGAGGGTGCTGGCCTCTTCTCCCAAGTGACAAGGGGCAGGATGAGATGGAATGGCCTCAAGCTATACCAGGGGAAGTTTAGAGTGGACATTAGGAAAGAATTTTTCATGGAAAGGGTGATTGGGCACTGGCAGAAGCTGCCCAGGGAGGTGTTTGAGTCCCCGTCTCTGGAGGTGTTTAAGGGACAGGTGGGTAGGGAGCTGAGAGGCATGGTTTAGTGTTTGATAGGAATGGTTGGACTCGATGATCCGGTGGGTCTTTTCCAACCTGGTGATTCTATGTTTCTATGAAGTACCGAAAGCCCAACAATCAATCATAAATCAACACCCGGGAACGACTAAGAAAAGACACAACTGAAGAGGCTTCAGAGGCACGGGAAACGCGGTTTCACTTGCTAAAGACCATCAGAGGTGACGGTTTGCTAAGTGCAGGATTGAACTACGTTAACAGCGGGAAAGAGAAAAGAGAAGGAAAAGTAGGGAAAGAAATAGACGGGGTAGGTAAGGAAGACGCGGCGCAGCGCACGCCGGGAGCTACCGGGGCGGGGCTGTGGCGCGGTGCACGCCGGGAGCTGTCAGGGAGGGGGCGGCGCGGTGCACGCCGGGAGCTGGCGGGGCGGCGGTGCTGGTGGCGGTCGGGCTCTTCCGGCTCGGGTCGCGCAGGTAACGACGCTGCCCTTGGTGCCTTCTTCTCTCGCCGCCGCCGCGCCGGAGAGCGGGGTTCGCTCCCGGTGCCGAGCCACGCTTTGCCCCGCTGCGTTTCTCGCCGTGGGCCGGGCCCGAGCCCGAGCTCCCCTGGGGGCAGGTGCTGAGGACCCCGGGGGAGGTGGGGAGCCTGTTAATCGCTCCACATCAATTAACCTCCGGCCCCGGGCGGGTTTCGAGGCTGCGGAGCCTCCTTTTAGCGGCCATCCCCCAGTTCCGGGCTTCCCCGGGGGTCTCTACCTGCTGGGAAGAGCCGGGCTGGGGCTGCCGCGGCCGTCCTGCGGTGACCTTGAGCGTGTGAGGGGTGCGGGGTCCTTCGGATCGGATTCCTGCTGGGATGTCTGCAAGGAGACACGGGGCGTGCGGTTGTCCGTAGTTCGTGTAACACAGGGTTAAATTGCATCTGTTGCTGCAGGGATGGTCTCAGACCTTGTGATGCTCATTTGAAATGCATAAATATGTGACAGCTTTTAGCACTAAATATTTAGTTTTAGGGACAATGTCTGCATTAATGTCTGCAACTGGCAAAGCCGAAGTCACTTACAGGGGTGAATCTTTAAGTATCCTAAAATATGCTGCATATGGGGTGCAGGTTTTGATGAGCTTGTTCTGGGTGACTCAAACCCTGCATTTTCATTGCTGATTAGTAGGGACCCTTGTACTCCTGGATGTTCTTTCCATATGCGGTAATGCTGACTGCATGATGGGTAACTGCAGAATACCATATCTGAATTCCAGCTGTTGGAGTGTGATGTGATGGGAAGAGTATGTCTAAATAGTAATAGGCTAGATACTTGCAGGAAATAAGGGCACGTAAGAGAAGATTGAAGGTCAGAGGAGGTTCAAGTTAGACATTAGGAAAAACGTCTTCACCTAAAGGGTGATCAAGCACTGGAACAGGCTGCTCAGGAGGTGGTTGAGTCACCATCCGTGAGGTGTTTAAAAAAAGGAAAGATGAAGTACTTAGGGATGTGATTTAGTAGTGGACAAGTACGCTTAGACTCCCTCTCAGAGGTATTTTGCAGCCTGGTGATTCTCTGATCATAGTCTTATTTTGCTACCAAGCCTTGGTCTGTCTGTATGAAATACTTATGCTGGCCTGACTGAGATATTGGCAACCTTTTGAAAAACGGGCTGATGTACAGTATGTTTTTGCAGGCCCAATAATAGTGATGTCCAAATATCGTGATTATCCAAAATATACAGTCATTCTTTAATGTAGCATGGATGAATGTCAGGTGGAGAAATGTCAGTTTGGAAACAGGCAGAACATCAACAGAATGATTCCTAGATTTGTTTTAATTTACATAACTACGCATGTGTGGAAGCTAAGCAGCCTGTAAATTAGATGGGGAAGGAGGAACTGCATTTCTCATATAGCAAGTGTCTTACTTTCCTGGTTTGTTGGTACCACCTGTGACAGTAGATGTGCAAACAGCATCTTGCAAAGGCAAGTTATCCTACATCTTCTGCCAATGGAGTGGCTTTGCATTGGAGCCAATGGTTATGTTCACAAGTTAGGCCATGTTTATACTGACAGGGCATTTCTTGTGTAAAAATACTGGCGTGCTACACTGACTGCCTGAAATACTCATCACCCACGCTTCTTCTACCACTGTTGTATTTTTGAATAAAGAGAAGATGCTTCTGTGTGTCCATCACTGGCTTAGGTCTCTTGACCAGAGTTACTACTGTCCACCTTTAGTATCTTCCTGCTGGGTATGACTGCTAGGGCTGGGCTGACTGAAAATGCTTCTTACTCTTGTACTTCTATTTTCTTCTTGTTTTGCTTTGGTGGAACTATATTATTTTAAATATGCAGTGTGTAGAAGAGAATCAAGAAGAGGTGTGAAGTATGTTGTAAAACCTGCTTTGAAAATGGTTGAGAAAAATAGCAGCTGGGAAAGAGAATAAATTAAATGATACCTGCCAAAGCGTGAAATAGGAAAATGGAAGTAATTTATCTCTGTGCACAGAAATTGTCTTTTGGATTCATAATTATGTAGCTCTGAGTTTTAGCTGAAAAGAAGGTGAAATAGTTACAGTAAGCAACATATTTCCCTTTGAGAGCTTGGGGAGAAGAAACACTACAGAGTCAACCATTTTTCCACAATAACTGGAGCAAGACATGAAAATAAAGCACCAAAGAGACTCAGTAAAGGATTTCACTAGTCAACAGGTCTCTGTTTTTATCGGAAACTTGTACTTCAGTATCAGTGTAAAAAATTTCATAAAGCCAAATAATGGTGCTTTGTCTAATTTGATTTCTAGTATCATTCACAAAGGGAATTTTACCTTGTATTTATGACTCTTCTGGCTTAATTCTGAGGATAAAGAGAACAGACAAGTTTTGGTCCAGTCACCATTTTCAGAACAGTCAGAAAAAGGTTCTGCTTTACTTGTAGAATCGGATGCATTGCAGTGTATAACCATAGCCTAGGTGATGCATAGGTATAAGTATGGCTTATGGGGCTGTTTCACAATTAGAATCAGAATAAAATGATAGAATTGAGTGGAAATTTGAAATTAATTCATTAGTAATATCTTAGCACATCTAGGTATATTAAAAAGGAAGTTGTACAAAGTGTTGCCCAAATGCATTATATTAAAAGATGACCCAAGTAAGGCAATGATAATGATATGAAAACTTCTGATGTGTTTTTGTGAAAAGAAATATTGGGGTTGTTTGAAGACAGAATGTTAAACTTGACTGAAGCTACATTATTAGAGAGATTGGTATGGATGAATAAAAGGTTTGTCCAGCTCTTCAATTTTAACGTTATTGTGAGTAAAGAATAACTGAATAAATTATCAGGCCACCATTTTTTTGTTTTGTTTTGGATTTTTTAATTAGTCGGTTATCCCTTAAACCATATATAGGGACATTTAAAGAGGTGTCACAACGTGAAGGTACAACATTACCCTGGAAGCAAGGCTTCTTAGTATAGGAGAGTGCTGCAAAAATAAGACAAAACAGTGAAACTCATGTAATTCTTTTTTTTGTCCACCAAGTTGAAAAGTATCTGGAAGTTGGCAAATTCTCCCTTAAAACAAAACATACAGATCTAGGTTTAAACATAATTATACTGGTTGAAGTTGCTTTTCATTGTTATGTTTGCTATGGCTAGCTTGTTTCTTTTTTTATTTATTTTGACTGTATTACTATATTAATCTGATTTAAGTAATTAGATTAGTTTGCTAAGAGTACCAAAAAAAAGTAAGAAAAAAAGAATACCTCAAGATAAGTGTTCTGTCAGTAAATGCTTAGAAAAGATAGAAGAAGAGAGCTAGCTGGTTAGAAAGGTATTCTTTTCAGAGAGGATATAGTGCCCATTTGAAGGCATGAGACTGAAAGAAGTAAAAATGAAAATAGATTGCAGTTTATTTTAGAAAGCTTGTCTTGTTTCTGTGCTCGGACACCTGTAGAGAAGGTAACTATTTGAAATCATGTACTTAATTATCCATCATTCCTCTACAGAAAGAGCAGTAGTCCCGAAGCCTAGTTATTGTGTGAGAGAGCTGGGCAGTTCCACTGTGGAATAGGAGAGGCATGAAGCTTACAGTGCTGCTTGTGGTACAGGAGCTGGCTCACATGAGAACATACTCGTTTTCTCTTTGCTGATAATTTTTCCAGCCCACTAAACTTGGGTGGTTACCATGGATGTAGCTATGTCAGATAAACACCTTCCACGTCCTGATTAGAGTAAATCAAACAGCCTTATTTCTAATATGCAGTCTCAGCATCTTTTTATGAGGGTGGGGAAACTGCTGACTGTGGGATGTTGCAGGTTGGATTGTGGATAGCTAAAAAAGGCCCTCTCAACCCCAGGCATAAGGCGGCCTTTTTAGCATGACCATAGTTTGTTTTCATCAAGTGAACAGTAGGTGATAGTCTGTAAACAATGTTATACTTAATTTCTGAGTAAGGATTTTGTGTTTCTGTTTGGCTTGGCATTGTCAAAGTAACTGGTTGACTCCAGGAGGTTGTGTTTCATACATTTAAAAAACCTAAAAGAAACACTAACCCCAAGGCTGGATGTACGTTCTTTGTTTGGGATTGTGGAGATGTCAGCCTGGAGGCTGAAATGAAGTTTATTAAAAAAAAGCCTTTACCCAGATTGTTTACACTTCTTTGACAGATGCATTGCTGCTATAATTTAATTTGGGTATGAGGATGGTAACTGTGACCCAATGTAAAATGAAGTTTAAGGAGGAAAGCTGCTGCAAACATGTCAAAAGATTGCATGTTAAACTCTAGTTGTTTGGTTGTTTCTTTTTCTTTCTGTCAAATGTGTAACTGAACAAGAGGGAAATAGTGACCAGTTCTAAGTCTAGGTTAATATACTGTTTGTTTGAATACAACGGGAAGAAGATGACAAGAAAAGTACGTGTGAGCATTGAAGGAGACCTCAAATTCAAGGGAGTTGTTATTTTGGCTTAAGTTGCCATCTTTTTGTTAATAAGTCATGAGATATTTTGCATAATTTTAAGTAACAAGCATAAGTATCTGGAGTTTTGTTGATTTCAGATATAAACCCCATTCTGATTAAGTTATAATATACTAGGTAGATAACTTGGGAATCATTTGTTGCTAGAAAGGAAGAAAAAAAGGGAAAATGTTGTTTTAGCAAGAAGAAAATATTTTCAGTTAATAGTTGACCTGAGTTGAAAAAGATGCAAATTATCATCTTTCATCTACTGAGTGAAATAAGTTGAGACCTGTGAGATCTGAATGTTTGAGTTGTTCTCAAGAAGGATGTAATATTTTAAAAGTAGAAACTTTAATGTAAGATTCTAGCATTTATATAGTGCAAGAAGCCTTAACTTCAGAAAAGATGTCATTTACACCAAGTATCACATTATCACTTGAGCATCTGTTGTATGCCACTGCAGTGCTTTCATTGGCTTGTATGTATCTGCTTGGCTTTACTCAGACTTTTAAAATTAATTTTTAACTGTTAAATATGGTTAAAATAAGGATGTTAAATCAAAGCTTGTTATCAGGAAATCTTTTATTGTTTTATTACAGCAGTGCTTGGAAATCCCTGTAGTGAGCAAGGTTGATTTTCCCCTTGTATTTGCCACAGACAGTAAGACAGTCCCAAGTAGTACACAGGCATGGTGAACAAGGGCTGGAAGAAAAGGAATCAGTAGTGTTCTGTTGTTTGGTCTGGAAATCAAAATTTCAGTCCAGTATATCAGACTGTTCTGTAGTTCACCTGTTATACATTGAAGAGCTATATTAAAATAGAAATGAGTAAAGGGGAAAAAAAGTCACCCTAAACTTTTTAAGAGGCAACTGGAAGAGGCTTTTATTCACCAATGAAATTGAGAAGTCTTTGATCACTTTCATCTCCCCACCAATAAAAAGATAGACATAGCTTTGGTATGTTTTTACCCCTGAAAAAATATGCTCTAAACCAAATACATTCACTTAGAGGTCGGTCATAATTATACATTTATTTTCTTAAACAGTGGATAGAAAAAGATGAGTACTGAGTAGGCTTGCTGTGTGTTCCTTATGAATTTTTAAGCTGGTTACTTGTTCCTCTTTATGAAGTCATGTCTGATGTAAGTCAGATTTTGGAATACAGCAACAGAGGAAAGAAAATTTCATGTACTTCATGAATATCCATCCAACTATGCTCAGTGGTAGACTTAACAGTTTTACTCCAGTCATCTTTGTCTATATACATGCAAAAGAAGAAAAAGATGTACTCAGTATCTTTTAACTGACAGTTTGGTTGTAGCGTAGTATTAAGCATAATGAATAATAGACATGCTTTGTAGATCCTAAAGCCAGGAGGGAACATATCCAGTTGAATACCTAATCTTACCTCTGTAGTACAAGCCACAGTTCACTGTCATTTAATTCTTGTTTGAGACTCACTGTTGTGATGATTTAGAAATTGCCAGTATGGGTAATGCTGAGATTGTTATGCTGATTTAAATGACTGGAAAGTAATTTGAACACTTAAAGCCATGTCTTTTTTTTTTTTTTGTGAAAAAAAATGTAGTAAGTTGTTTCTTCCTTTGAGTCTTGACTGGGTAGAAAAATATACTGGAAAGCTATTAATCACAATATTAAATCTTTCCAAGTGCTCTGTACTGTTGCAGGTTACTAATGTGGTCATGGCTAAATGCAGTTAATTATACAATGTCTTTTTTTCTGGTTGTGTTTATTTGGTTTGTGTCTTTGTTTGCTTCTGTCATTACTGTGCTGAAAAGCAGTTGCCCAATAGAACAAGCTCAAATGGTTCCTGTTCTTCAGAAGACACTAAAGGTACTTCTTTGAAAAATTCTGAAATAAAATGACTCTGTAGAGTCAATTTAGAAATACAGTAATTAGTTTTAATTGGGAAATATTCATCTTTGGTGATGAAAGGATATAGAATCATAGATTCTCTAGGTTGGAAAACACCTTTGACATCATCAAGTCCAACCATACCTGTCCACTATTAAATCATAACCCTAAGCATTTAATCTACTCATCTTTTAAATACCTCCATGGTATTTAAATCACCTCCTTGGGCAGCTTGTTCCAATGCTTGATAGCCCTCTCAGTGAAGAATTTTTTCCTAGTGTCCAATCTGAACCTCCCCTGGCACACCTTGAGCTCATTCCTTCTTGTCCTACCACCTGTCACTTGGGAGAAGAGACCAACACGCACCTCTCTACAAACTCCTTTCAGGGAGTCGTAGATAGTGACAAGGTCTCCCCTTAGCCTCCTCTTCTCTAAACAACCCCAGTCCCTCAGCCCCAGGTGCTCTTGCCCCTTCAACAGCCTCATTGCTCCTCTCTTGACACACTCCAGGACCTCGATGTCTTTCTTGTAGTTCGGGGCCCAAAACTGAACACACGATTCAATGTGTGGCCTCACCAGTGCTGAGCACAGGGGCAGAATCTCTTCCCTGGACCTGTTGGCCATGCTGTTTCTGATACAAACCAAGATACTGTTGTCCTTGGCCACCTGAGCACACTGCTGGCTCATGTTCAGTCACCTGTCAGCCAATACTCTCAGACCATTATCTGCCCGGCAGCTTTCCAGCTACTCTTCCCCAGGCTTGTAGTGCTATGTGGGGTTGTTGTGCCCCAAGTGCAGGACTTGGCTCTTGGCCTTGTTAAACCACATCCCGTTGTCTCCAGCCCATGGATCCAGCCTCTTCAGATCCCTTTGCAGAGCCTCCTTATCTTCAAGTAGAACAACACTTCCTCCCAGCTTAGTGTCATCTGCAAACTTACTAAGGGTGCATTCGACCCCCTCATCCAGATCATTGATAAGGATATTGAACAGGGCTGGACCCAGCACCGAGCCCTGGGGACACCATTTGTGGCCAGCCTCCAGCTGGAGTTAACTCCATTTGTCACCAGTCTTTGGGCCCAGCAGAAGGTATGTCTGGCCAGGTCAGTGGAAGCCAGTTTCTCAAGTAGAATACTGTGAGAAATGGTGTCAAAGGCTTGTCATGAATCTATTTCCAACATGTAACTTTTCTCAAACTAGCCTGGGATTTGCAGCATTATTTTGTTATTCATGCTGTTAAATGCTTCTGAGGGGAAGAAAAGCATAATAAATTACCAAATAACAAGGCTTCTGCTTTCCATGTATTCAAATGTTTGTATTAAGGCTATTAAAATAAAAATGTGTTTTTGCAGTTACCAGCTTGGTATGTGGACACTGTAGGCAGCTTAAAAAGAAAGCTCAGTGCTGTGCAAGTTGATTTTTTTTTTTATCTGCTTACTTATCTATTAGTTCTGTATGTCCCATAGCCATGCTTGAAACAGTAAACAGTTTCAGAAAAGCCTTGAAATATTACAAAGCTGAAACTCTGGGGAATTCGAAGGAGCGAGTTTGTGAGCTGAGCTTCTTACAGTACTTGGGACAAATCTTGAAGTGAAATATTCTGTGCATGCTGGTGCTCCACAGCAATCAGCACCTTGACCTGTACAAGAAAATGACCATTTCAGCATTGCACACTGGTGTGAAGCCAACAAAGAGAGCAATTCCGTCAATCTTGAAAAACTTAAAGAGTAGAACAGTATCAAATCAAACCGCAAGAGCAGCTTTGGGAACAACAGATACAGGAGAGCTTTTGAATAGTTGGAAAATCTTATAACCATATGATTAAACTGAGACAGAATCTAGATGAAAGGGGCTTTTATTGAATGAGTGTTGATGAGGCTGCTGTTCCTCTCAGTTGAGTTTCTTTAGCGTCAGTGAAAATCATTTATAGCCTCTTAAACAGGTTAATTGTGTTGCTGTGAGACAAAGCTCTTGGGCACTAGTTTCGGAGGATGAACATTTACAGTGGAAAACATAGCTGGAGCAATATCATCTTAACTTTGAGGAAATCCAGCACCACCTTAGTGATGAAGGAATTGAAGTCTGCTCTGTGACCACACTATGCACAAGGAGAGCCATAATCCCAAGTAATGCCTTTCCTTCTCAAAATTATACTCAAAGACTACAGGCATCCAGATATTTCTAGAATTTCTACTAGCGAAGAAGAAGGTAGGTAAGTGTCAAGATCTATTTCTGGAATCACTTATGACTTAAATATGGTTTTACGAAATAGTTTGAAATTGTGTAACATTTCTTAAGTAAGAGGCTTGGTCATCTAAAGGTCAATGGTTACCCATGTTCAGACCTATGAGAATGGCTGAACCTTCAATAAGAGAAGCTTGCCCAGGGAGGTGGTTGAGTCACCTTCCCTGGAGGTGTTTAAAAGATGGGTGGATGAGGTGCTGAGGGGCATGGCTTAGTGATTGATAGGAATGGTTGGACTCAATGATCCTGTGGGTCTTTTCCAACCTAGTGATTCTGTGATCTCATGAAGTGTATGCCGAGAGGGAAAAGGCCAGCAAGAGCAAAGGATGGTGCTCTTCATACCTTTGCTTAAAAGGGTGAAATAAATAAAGAACCTTCCAAGGAAAGTTGAGCCTTGTGCTAAATAGTGATTGTGGAATAGCAAGGCAAATGGTTTATCCTTTGGGCTGTTTGATGATGTGACAGAAACTGCTAATTTTCAATGGTTTTGATCTGTCACATTTTATTTGTCTCATTTTTCAAAGTCGTAAACTATGGAAGAAAAAGTGTGATACAAAGAAATAAACATTATTAAGCTTTAACAACAGATTGAGATCTCAGTGCTGCAAAATTAAATGTTAAATCTGCAGCTTTGTATATGAAAAGTTCAGAATAGTATCAATAAGAATACATGATAGAAGCATGAAAATATTAAAAACTAAATTTTGGAGTGCCTTCAGGCTAGCCAAAAAGTAAACCTTGTAGGGCAAGTATATTTTTATGTATGAGAGCTAATAAAAATGGGCCTTTCTGTAGTTTTAACACTCCCAGGCTAAAAATAGTGCCAGATTTATAAAAATAATGCATAGTGTTTACATGCTATCTTCCATGTAGTCCTGGATTATGGCGGCTGCTGATGTGATTTGGAAGATGTGTTGTTTAAAATAGAGACTCTTTGTTGTCAGAAAAACAGGCAAGGAATTATCTTCCTGTAACTTCAAACTATATAAAACATAGAGGGATTTTTAGAAAGAAAAATGAGACTGTAACCACAGAGTAGTAAAAAAATGTAGCGTGTGTGTTTTCTTCTCTCTTTAAAGCTTCAAAATGATTAAATTTGTTGATAACACACAGATGAATTTGCTGAAAACTAATGGATAAGTATCAATTACATGACTAGAGTGAGATCATCAGCATCAGCTGGTCTGTGATAGACCTCTCTAAAAGTACAGGTTATTCAGTCAAAATTGTTCATATTTTTTGATTTTTAAAAGGCAGAGAATATTCTCATCAGTAAGTCAAAAAAAGCTGCCTGCTTAGCCCCATGTTCCTGCTGGTTTTGTGTAGCCTTTGATAATCCTGAATTGGTCCGCTCTCAGCTTTCATTTTTTTCAGCCACTTGAGAAGGGCAGAGCCCTCTTTTCCACTCTGCCATAAGTGGTTGTATTTATGCTTTAGCTGGATGCAAAAAGGATGCTGATGCTTTCTTCGCTCAGAAAGCATTATTCACTGTGTCAAGTATTTCTCTATCTTTTGTGCCTGGGAAAAATGAGAATTGTTCTGCCTTTGTATGTTGGTTCTTTCTTCTTTTATANATTTATAGCCTCTTAAACAGGTTAATTGTGTTGATGTGAGACAAAGCTCTTGGGCACTAGTTTCGGAGGATGAACATTTACAGTGGAAAACATAGCTGGAGCAATATCATCTTAACTTTGAGGAAATCCAGCACCACCTTAGTGATGAAGGAATTGAAGTCTGCTCTGTGACCACACTATGCACAAGGAGAGCCACAATCTGAAATAATGGATTTCCTTCTCAAAATTATACTTAAAGACTACAGGCATCCAGATATTTCTAGAATGTGGTGTGCAGTATCTTTTTTTTTTAATCCCTTTGAGAAAGCAAAGTAGAAGGTAGTAAGTGTCAAGATTTACTTCTGGAATCACTTATGACTTAAATATGGTTTTACAAAATAGTTTGAAACTGTGTAACATTTCTTAAGAAAGAGGCTTGGTCATCTAAAGGTCAATGGTTACCCATGTTCAGACCTATGAGAATGGCTGAACCTTCAGTAAGAGAAGCTTGCCCAGGGAGGTGGTTGAGTCACCTTCGCTGGAGGTGTTTGAGGGACAGGTGGATGAGGTGCTGAGGGGCATGGCTTAGTGATTGATAGGAATGGTTGGACTCAATGATCCTGTGGGTCTTTTTGAACCTAGTGATTCTGTGATCTCATGAAGTGTATGCCGAGAGGGAAAAGGCCAGCAAGAGCAAAGGATGGTGCTCTTCATACCTTTGCTTAAAAGGGTGAAATAAATAACGAACCTTCCAAGGAAAGTTGAGCCTTGTGCTAAATAGTGATTGTGGAATAGCAAGGCAAATGGTTTATCCTTTGGGCTGTTTGATGGTGTGACAGCAACTGCTAATTTTCAATGGTTTTGATCTATCACTTTTTATTTGTCTCATTTTTCGAAGTCATAAACTATGAAAGAAAAAGTGTGATACAAAGAAATAAACATTATTAAGCTTTAACAACAGATTGAGATCTCAGTGCTGCAAAATTAAATGTTAAATCTGCAGCTTTGTATATGAGAAGTTCAGAATAGTATCAATAAGAATACATGATAGAAGCATGAAAATATTAAAAACTAAATTTTGGAGTGCCTTCAGGCTAGCCAAAAAGTAAACCTTGTAGGGCAAGTATATTTTTATGTATGAGAGCTAATAAAAATGGGCCTTTCTGTAGTTTTAACACTCCCAGGCTAAAAATAGTGCCAGATTTATAAAAATAATGCATAGTGTTTACATGCTATCTTCCATGTAGTCCTGGATTATGGCGGCTGCTGATGTGATTTGGAAGATGTGTTGTTTAAAATAGAGACTCTTTGTTGTCAGAAAAACAGGCAAGGAATTATCTTCCTGTAACTTCAAACTATATAAAACATAGAGGGATTTTTAGAAAGAAAAATGAGACTGTAACCACAGAGTAGTAAAAAAATGTAGCGTGTGTGTTTTCTTCTCTCTTTAAAGCTTCAAAATGATTGAATTTGTTGATAACACACAGATGAATTTGCTGAAAACTAATGGATAAGTATCAATTACATGACTAGAGTGAGATCATCAGCATCAGCTGGTCTGTGATAGACCTCTCTAAAAGTACAGGTTATTCAGTCAAAATTGTTCATATTTTTTGATTTTTAAAAGGCAGAGAATATTCTCATCAGTAAGTCAAAAAAAGCTACCTGCTTAGCCCCATGTTCCTGCTGGTTTTGTGTAGCCTTTGATAATCCTGAATTGGTCCGCTCTCAGCTTTCATTTTTTTCAGCCACTTGAGAAGGGCAGAGCCCTCTTTTCCACTCTGCCATAAGTGGTTGTATTTATGCTTTAGCTGGATGCAAAAAGGATGCTGATGCTTTCTTCGCTCAGAAAGCATTATTCACTGTGTCAAGTATTTCTCTATCTTTTGTGCCTGGGAAAAATGAGAATTGTTCTGCCTTTGTATGTTGGTTCTTTCTTCTTTTATACTGTTAAGATTTTACTTGTGGAGATCAGACATTGGCAGTTGTGCAACTGTCTCTGAGAAATCTGTTGGAATTCTGCAGCTTTTTTAAAGCAAACCTAATCTCTTTCTGGACTTGAGCCAAAAAAAGATGGTTGTTAAAAAATGAGACAACATGAAATACTTCTTTTAAATATGGAGTGAAATCTAAGTGCTTAACACCAGTGGTTTATTGTGAAATCTATCAGTTTAGCACCCAGAATATGTTTTTTAAGTAATGGCTTGCATTTCTGTTCTACCTTGGAGGAAATTTGTCATTAGTCTGCCATCAGAATCAAGAGTGTAAAAGGTTTATAATTCTTGGCCTTTTTATTCAATTCTGCTATCCCAGCTCTTTTTTTAAGTCTTTTTTCCCCCCTTTTTTATTTGTCTTCTTTCTTGCAACTTTCCTTACAATGCTGAGATACCAAGACATGTACAATATGAACAGAAAGATAGTAATAAGGATGAAGGAATTCTTAATGCGCAATTTTGGTTGTTCTGTAGCAGGAAAGATAAGTGTGATGATGCCTGGCCGCATACATGAGCCCACACACCAGAGGTTAGGGCTTCTCAAAGCTCCCTCTCCACAACTAAAAGCAACCTTTTTTGATTTTCTTCTAATACTAAGAAAAATTAAGCTTGGGAGGATTAAAGCTGAGTTCTTACCAGTTTTTCTCAGAAGCACCTGATAATTAAAGGAACAAAAAGGAGGGAGCAAAAATCTGCCAGGGCACTTTGTGATAAAGTTAACAAGATTGCAGTTGTGAAATTTTCAGCTTGATTTACTACTGTCTTAATTTGGAGATGCTGGAATACAGCTTCATTTTACCTTTTGGAGTGCTGAAAAGGTAAAATAGTGCTAATAGTGCCATAGTTTGTAGGTTTGGGGCTTTTTTCAAGAATCTGACAAGTAGTTGGCCCTCGCGTAGCTGCAAATGCTGGGTAATCAGTCCTAGGATTTTGTTATTCAGTCAGTGGTAACTCCTTATGAGAACTGTTGACAAAGCTGTTGAATAGCAGCTTCACAGCCATTATGGGGAGAGCACTATTTGAAAGGAGGGATGGATATAACAAAAATCAAATAAGGATTTTTATGTGTCTATGTACAGCATTTTAAATTGATTGCATATGATAAAAGGCAGAAAAGCATTCATGATTTTCATTCATCTTATACAACTTCATTACATGAATTAATACATGTTTAATTGCCAGTCCAATTTTTTTCAAAAACACTTCAACTTCCCTGAGCAGAATTTTAAGAAAAGTGGTTTTATTTTCTCCATCAAATCTAGAACTGCCAGGAATCTGAATGTCACTTTTTATTTATGCTAGTTCTGCTGTATTATTTTATGGGCATTTTTCATTTCAAACAGTCTTGCTATTTTGTTACATTGCTTCTCACTGGAAACGGGGCCCAACAAGGCATGTGCTCCAACTGTTGTTTTTCAGTATGACTATCGTATGTGGTAGACAGTCTGGTGAATATAGCTTCTTTATACATGTCCCATAGTTTGGGTTTTTTGTCTGCTGTGCTTCAACCTGCATTTCTATACACAATTTTCTTCTCATTTTCCTTTAATCAAGACAGAAGGGAACAGCATCTGCTAGCTGTAAAGTCTCTTGTGAGGAGGAGTATCAGAGAGAACTCTCAAAAGACAGCAATTAAAAGAGACGTAAAAGCTGCCTTTTACAGACTTGCTACAACAGGATTTCCTGTTATGGCTTGTAATTGCTTAATGTTAAAGCTTATTTCCTTTCAATAGTGATTGAAATTCATGAAGTAAATAGTGTATGGCCTATGAAAGTGTGAGGTGGTGTTTCTGGAACAAGAATAACTTAATTACTTGGTATAGACCGTCACATGTTGAAAATATTTAGAGCAAATTACAGAGGGCTCTGATTACAGAACACTATTAAACATATACTTTTGTTGTACGTGGATGATGATAATATAAAACCAAAGTAGAGTTGCATCATTGAATTAGAATACCAGGTTTTGTAAAAGGAGGTGTTGATGCATGAAAGTACTCTTGAATACTGTGTGACTCTTGTATGTGTTCTTTATTCTTGTAAGAATCATGGTTGAAAAGGTCACGGTTTACTATTTTATAGGAATGGTTGGAATCAATGATCTGATGGGTCTTTTCCAACCTGGTGATTCTATGATTCTGTCTTCTCTGCTTTCAGAAAGGCTGATTTGAGGAAAGGTCGGTTTTTTGGTGATAGATGCGGGGGGGGGGGGGAAGAAAACAAAAAAATCCTTCTGTTGCATTGTTTAGAATAAACACTGCTTTTAGGGAGGAACAGGACATTATTTTTTTAGGGTCTTGTGTTTGTTTGTGGGGAGGTTTTTGGTTTGTTTTGGTCTTTTAAACAGACCTTGATTACAAATATTCTCTTTTGAACCTGTGTTAAATATTTGTGTGCAGTTTGATAACTTTTGTAAAGGTTTTGCTATAAGCTGATTTCATATCAATATTTCGTAATAACTTTGAGGAAAATGTAGTGTTCTTCATACAAAATTGTTTTTATAATATGTCTTGGGGAACACTGGTTTCACGTTTGTTTGCTGGTTGTTTTTTCCTTTTGACTAGGTAATGTCTGTACATGAATTGCAAGCTGGTCTCTAGTGGGGACGCTGTGGGAGGATGAACACAGAAGAGCTGGAGCTACTAACTGATTCCAAGTACAGAAACTATGTAGCAGCTGTTGACAAAGCGCTGAAGAACTTTGAATATTCTAGTGAATGGGCAGATTTAATATCGGCGCTTGGCAAGTTAAACAAGGTATGCCAGGAGGGTTGTCTTGGAAGAGACTCAGTAACTGACAAAGGGTACTGTTATCAAAATACAAAAGAGCAAGTTTCTCACCGTCTAATATTCTTGCAAATATTTTAGTAGTCTGAGCCAAATGCTGGGTGTGTGCAAGAGACAAACCAATCAAACAAACGCATTTCTAAGACTTGCAGCTGAACCTTTTGTAATTGTAAACAAAGGGAAAAGTTATTTAAATTTCTAGTGGAAATAAATGCAGCATCTTTTTATTACTAACATTTACTTCTAATCTCATTCAGTGTTGTTGAAATGGTATGAAAAATAGTAGCCAGTATAAAAATCAGCAGAATTTTTATGAAGCATAAGATAGGGCTCAAATAATTCATTGACCAGCGAATGCTATTGTTGCAATTCATTTTAGCAGTTAATAAGTTGAACTTATAGAATCAGCGTGGTCTTTAACAGCAATATTCAAAATGAATACGGATTCTGATATCCATAAAGATCTTGCTCTGGTAAGTCCTATGTGTTTCTAAGGATCTCCAGTAAGAGGAAGAGAGTACCCTTTACACACACATTTTACTGATGTGAAGCTTTGCAGAATTTAGCGTAGAAAATTACAAGTCTGAAGCATTTACATTCTACCTTTTAAACTTTATGGAAAATCAAGAATGACAGTACAGTTGGCAATACCAATAGCATAATTTCTTTGTATGAACTCCAGGGGTTTTTTTGTTTGGTTTTTTTTATTTGAACAGTTCTTAACTGCATGTGTATACAAAGTGAAGGCTATGATGTTGGCAAAGAAAAATTTAAATATGTAAATATAATTCTCTTCCAGTCCTGAAGTGATTACATAGTTTCAGGCAGTTGTGAAGTTTTGTATGTTGTCTGACTGTGTGATGGCTTCCTAAAGTTATCCCAGACTCACCACTCATAGTGTTAATAGTCCTCTTCGAGGTACCAGCAGTTGATTTCAGCAAAAGGAGATACAAGATTTTGATCTCAAAAGGATGAGCAAAATTAAATAGGCAGTCTGTAGGAGCCCATTGCAAGTAAACTTTAAATGCCTTGACAACTCCATCTGTAGCAAATGCACAGTGAAAGCCATTGCAAAGAAAAAGCTCCACAATACTTAAGAAGAATTTGCCCCCCTCCTTGTGTTGTAATCTGGCTATGTGTTGTGACTTACTGACCATGTTCAGGAGCTCATTTATGAAATGCACATTTGATGTTTAACATGTTTTGTGCTGTTTTTCTTAATGTGTTGATTTGTCAGGTGCTACAGAACAATGCGAAGTACCAGGTAGTACCAAAAAAGCTGACAGTAGGCAAGCGCTTAGCACAATGTCTTCATCCAGCTTTGCCGGGAGGGGTCCATCGGAAGGCACTTGAAACATATGAGATAATTTTCAAAATTATTGGACCCAAGCGTTTGGCCAAAGATCTTTTCCTCTACAGGTACAGTAGTTTAAACAACTCCATTCCAAATGCATGATTGAGATGCTTTTGGTTTCCTGCATTTTATATTAATACTATTGCTTTATTACATAGCAAGAATCAAGCAATTTCTCTCATGTTACTTGTGCTTGTGTAATACTCTTCTTTTGAATACTGCATATCAGAAGATAAGCAGAATGCCTAAATTTTTCTTAGGAGCAAACTTTAGTGCTAGGAAACTTGGAATTCATTATTTCTTCATTGAAATAATTGTGCATGTATGTATAGTAATTGAAGTGTTAACACTTATTTCAATGTATTAATGTTACACTTTTCTATCGTAATTTAAGTGGTATTGGAAAAGAATTTGAGTGTAGCTTATTGCAAGAACCTTTCTCTTCCAAGCCATCAAATCAACAAAATTGAAAGATTGCCTGCTTTGTTGGAATGGAGGGCAAGTTGGAAGTCTCTCTTATTGTCAATTTCTAGAACCAATGATAATAAAAAGGAAGGATAACCGCAAAAAATGTGTAGTGAAATATACTGATTCTTAAGCTACCAATAAGGTTTTGGATTGGGTGGTGAAGACAAGATGTTACGTTATTTATTATATAAGGCATAGAGGGATACGTGCGTATGTGTTTACACACAGATGGTTTTGATCATTATCTATCCCTGGTGATTAAAATTTCATCAGCTTCAGAAATAGTGGAATAAAATGAAATTATCTTTGGGTAGCAGAAGTCTGTATTAATGGGTCAAAACAAATTCTGCCTTAACATCAACTATTCCGTCTTGCAGTGTCAAGATGTTTATATATTAGGTACCTTTGGAGAGGAGGAGGGGAGTGTCCCAGTTCTGTTTCCACAGGTTTTTGAAGATTCTATGCACTTATAGCTTGGGTTTTTTTGCTTGTGCAGTGATTCAGTAGCTGTAATATCTTGTTAACAGTAAGTTCTAGGCTTGTGGGAAATGCCAGCTTGTGTAATGGAACTAAAAGCCATTGTTACTGATGCCTGGGAAAAGGCTGACATTCCTTTCAAGGCATTATCAAAGATTCCAGTATTTTTCATGAAAACAGAATGACCATCAGATCCTGAAGGATGAGTAGCAGCCTTACAAAGAGTGACTGTAGGGTAGTGTGGTGGTTATTGAACAAAAAGGCATTTTCTGCAGAAGAAACCAATTGACAATGGCAAAACAGTGGTTCTTCTAGATGGTGAAAGGCAAAAATAATGTTTACAAACATTTTTGTGCTTTTGAAACGGTTTTTTTCTTGTAACACTGATAACATTATATCAAAAAAGGGGGGGTTATATTTGTAGGCATATACTTTAAGACCCTTGTCTCAAACTTATTTTTTACTATTCTTACATTCTCTTCTTTATGGGTCAAGGGTCTTCTGATATGAGGCCTCAGTTGCTAGCTAACAGGATAAATGTCTTAAATTTTATCTTTGGGTTACTTGAAGTAAAACATCACTATTTTATTGTTCTTACAGAAAAATATTTCTATACATTTCTCAAATATTCTCATCCATTTTTGGTTTTTTTCTTATGTGCAAAGACAATATATTTTTAAATAAGTTTTCCATTGTGATGTAGTTCACCATGGGAAAAGCAATTTTGTCCTGCAGAGATGCTTCTGGTTTATCATATTTGTTTCACTGGTGGAAGATGCAGTCATCTCTGGGCCTTTGGTGCTTACTATCACAGTACTAATAACGCTCATAAGATTTATCTTGACTATCAACCTGTCAATTTGGAAGACAGTCATCTTTTATAGTGGTCTATACCTGTGCAGAATTCTAAGGTATAAACCTGATGCTTACAGCTACACCTGATATGCCTGTGACAATCCTAAAATATAAATGAAATTATCACAAGAAGCTTCCTAAAAAAGATTAATTTTATTTTTCACAGTTCCGGACTATTTCCACTCCTTGCCAATGCTGCTATGTCTGTCAAGCCAACATTATTGAGTCTGTATGAGATTTATTACCTCCCTTTGGGGAAAACATTGAAACCAGGACTACAAGGACTGTTAACTGGGATTCTGCCTGGATTAGAGGAGGGGTCAGAATATTATGAAAGGTAAGGATAGATATAGTAATAAAATGATATGCTTGATTTGAGAGGAGGTTTGCTGCAATTTTTCGTCAAATACTTGTATGTGGATTTTTTTTTCCCTAGGGTAGGAGGTATTTAATTTCCTCCAGTTGTCCTAATTGCAGTGGAATTCTATGGCAGAAGATTCTTAACACTGATTATGGTAAATTAGCTGTTAGTTGTTCCTGTTGTTGAAAGGACAAGAGAAAATGACCTCAAATTTTGCCAGGGGAAGTTTCAGTTGGATAACAGGAAAAACTGCTTCACCAAAAAGGTGGTCAATCACTAGAAAAGGCTGCCTGGGGAAGTGTTTGAGCCACCATCCCTAAAGGTATTTAAGAGACGGGTAGATGTGGCACTTAAGGCTGTAGCATTAGGTTAACAGTTGGACTTAATGATCTTAAGGGGTTTTTTTCCCAACCCAAATGGTTCTGTGATTCTTGTTATGGTTTGAGATATAACGTGTTAGCAACTTACTAGTTTTTCCTTTTCTATGTCCTTTCCTGTAAGATAATACTGCCATGTTTTTCCTGGTCTAAAATATGTACCTTAATTGAATTTAAGATAACAAACAAAGCTTCCATCCATTAAGATTTGCTCATTATGATATCTAAATTATCATTAAACTACCTACATAAGAGACAGCAATAATCCACCTATCTTTATATGTGGTTACTCTGTTTCTAGCGGAGTGGCCGGGAAAGTAATAGCCCTTATCCTGCAAGCCTAAGCTGCAGCTGAGTTATCTTCACTGTGGTATCTGAGGTAGAAACTTAGAGGATATTAAAGGAAGAAGTTATGCCTCAAGGCTTGAATTGCTTGAAGTTGCTTATACACTTACCTTTTCTTGATAATTCCAACTTTGGAAGCTAGAATTTTCATGAGTTGTATGTGAAGAGAAATTTAACTTTCTTTTCTGCATAGGTAGATGCACAGTGTAGATGGCATAACTATTTCTGGGTACAAGGGCTACTTCTTGCTCTGTGCTCCCCAAGGGCTATGCAGCTTGACTTCCAGGGTCTGTCATAGGGTGCAGAGGTGCTGCCACATGAGTTGGGAGAAATGAAGACAGCGGAAGGGCTTGCTTGTGCTCAAAGAACTGTTGTGGTATTTTTATGCCCTCTTATTGCTGTAAGTGCTCATTTCAGGGAACGAGAGGGGAAAAGCCATTTGCCTGATTATTTTCTTCAGTAGTTATGCTTTCCTCTTGCTTCTGTAACCTCTGACTGTAGCAACAGTTGGTTTTAAGCAGTAGATGAAGTTGCTTGGCTGTTTGTACATAAGAAGAAGCTGTGGGTGCACAGAAGCATTTTGTAAGCAGATTGGCCCACATGCTTGCCAGTTGGATCACTCTGTTCAGGCTGCATCAGGTTGATTGCATAGCTGGGGCTTCTCTTGGCCTCCCAAAAGCAAGTTTTGACCTTCCTGTAACTTCTTATTTATATTTATTATAACTGGAGACAGGGGCAAGGGCTGTGATACAGGCCCTACTTCAGCTGACTTGATTTTGTTCTGCAGAACGAACACGCTGTTGGAGAAGGTTGCCTCAGCTGTGGATCAGTCAGCATTCTACAGTGCTCTCTGGGGTAGCCTCCTCACAAGCCCTGCAGTTCGCTTGCCTGGGATCACTTATGTCCTCTCCCATTTGAACAGGAAGCTTTCCATGGAAGACCAACTCTACGTAATTGGCAGTGACATTGAACTAATGGTAAGGTTTTGTTCAAGCAATGAAGACATTGATGTTATTTATATAACAGTATACTTCTAGGGAGTGTGGGGGGCTTAGATGTCTTCTCTGTCTTTGAACATAGTCTTTGAAGAGATAAAAGAATGCACATTTATTTATTATAGCTCCAGTTAAGCTGATGTTTTTGTGCATAGGTGTTACAAAGCTGAATTACTTTTTCAGTACTTCTTTGTATAAAACTTCTCATTCAGGACACACTTCAGTTAAAAGTGTTTGTGTCTTGTTGTGTGTTTTGAAAAATGTATAGGATATTATTTTTGTATTTTAAACTGAAGATATTAATTTGTAATACAAAAAAGCAAAAGCTTGATATTTCAGCGATCTGTGTTGGTTATGTGTTTCCTCATTGGTAAAACTTTTATTTTCCTGTTTTATCTTGTTTCAATATTCAAAATGTTAAAATAACTTCATTTCATACAAATCACTATTTATAAGCAACTGTTTTGTGAGTATTCTATCTACCTTAAAATAATGGAGTAAATAACTGGTTTGGGGCGTCTGTCATTTCTTCAGGTGGAAGCAGTGAGCACATCAGTGCAAGATACCAGTGTTTTAGTGCAGAGAAGCACATTGGACCTTATCCTTTTCTGTTTTCCTTTTCATATGAGCCAGGTAGGTAATTAACTTGAGAAGTGAACTGGCAGACTCCTAAATGTACTCCACTTTCTAAGTTAGTAGCAGTATTCAGTTGATCTTCGTTAATGATTGTCTCGAAGCTTGAAAAAGAGTCATATGTAAGAGTTCTAGACAGGTTTGGTTATTCTCATGTCTTGATCTCTATCCTCCTGCTTTTTAACTTGATGTGTTAACTTTGAAGATAACTTTAAATTCCATGTGTGCAAACCCAATATAGATTATGATGTTTTGTCAGTGCAGAAGCTTTTAATTTGCTCTGATTTGATTAGAAAACAAATTATCTATTCACTTGCAAGTTTCTGATTCTCGGTGTTCAAAGCATCAAAAGTTAGTGCTCTTAGCACAGCTAATTCAGAACAGTAGAGTGTTGAAAAAGATTATTGGTTTTGAGTGAGTACTTAACTCCAGCAGTAGTGGGGGATAGACCTTGCAACTTCTAGGTAATTTTTTTTTTTTTAACTGCATTTGGTGTTAGTCACTTTCTGTTTTAAAATGATCTGTGATTTATTTTACTTCTGGAGGGAAAATTTACACAAGGTTGATTCTCACCTTGTTAGAAATTACGGAAAAACTGCACTTTCCTGTAAAGAGAACTGTGTTCTTACATGTGAAAGTGGTTTTTTTCGTATCTGTCAGTTAGTGTAGGAATATTTGGAGTGTCTCTGTTTAGGTGCTAGAATGGCAAAATTATCACTGCAGCTTTTTTTTTTTTTTTACTTACACAAATATTTACAGTTTAAGATATTGAAAGGTATTTAAAATTCTTCAGTGATTTTTTTATGCTGGATTTTAGTTGAATTTACTTTCAAGACTTTTGCCTAACAAACTAAATCAAGTGTCACCTAACAAAAATGAGCTATTAATGGAGTCAAGCATTTTTGCTGTTCGCAAAGTGTCTGTTACAAATAATGTTTTGGTTTCTTAAGAGTGAGATTATGGTTTTTTGTAGTTTTGAATTCAGAAATGACAGACCATGAAATTAACTATGTTTCAGAGCACTTTAAGCTGCTAGCACAGAAAAAGAATTACTTTCCATAGTTAAACTTCATCATGTTTCTAACCTCTTTAGGCAACACGTCCAGACATGATCAGAATTTTGTCAGCAGCCCTTCATGTAGTACTGCGCAGGGATATGTCACTCAACCGAAGGCTTTATGCATGGCTTCTAGGTAGGTTTGTATTGTGTTTAATTGTTGACTAAAAGCAGAGGAGGGATTGTAAGTTCACCAACAGTATTCTGCCATATTGCAGAGAAAGATTCTTGGAAAAATAAAATATTTCATTTGTACCACAAGGAAGAAAGGCGCTCTCTCTCTCCATGAATGTAAAAGTCATGCTGGAACTCTTTTCTGTTACATAAAATAGCTCAGTTTGAGAGAAGTGAAGATCTGTGGCAGATTGTTTTACAGTCTGCTGTTAACTCTTTTTTTTTTTGTTTGGCTTCACAGCTCACTAGCAAGCACATACGTACTTCTTGGGCTACCCAGAACCTTCCTAGCCACTGTTGCGTCTTTCCCACCTGATAGTTAAGGCATCAGAGGCGGGTAGCCTGTGGGCAATTGAGGAGCCAGAAAATAAGTAGTTAAGGGCGATGAGAGAGAACTGATTTTACCAAGGGAGAGATGAAATCTGTAACAGTGTTTTGCATAAGGGGATTGATTTTGTTGCTGTAGAAGTTGCAGGGATTTAAAGGACAAATATGAAAATAAATCCTGGCTTCTTTATTTAATCATTCCTCAAGACACTGACTTACAAATTACTCATCTCTTAGAGAAAGACAGTGAAGTGCATTGTCACACTTAATACCTACATTTATGCAATTTAGGGAAAAATCATTTCCAGATTAAACACTGCAGTACTGATTCATCTAAATTTGGTGGATTTAATGTCTCTTTCCTGTCATTGGAAAGGATATTTTGTGTGTTTAAAATATCGTGCTGTTTTTTTACTTGTCAAACTTTATTCTGCAGTTATTTTATGAGCATAGTCTCCACTGAAAGATAATATAACTTCAAAATATAGTTTCACTGTGACTGTTTCTGGTCCTGTTTTGTGAACAGCTAGTGCCTCCATTTGCCTTTTTTGTTGTATTTGGACAGAATTTCTGGCAATATAGCTTGTTTGTGCTGCTTGTATATTACCATGATATTCTACCCCTAATAAAAAGCAAAGGGGGAGGGAAGGCATCAGTCATGCTGAAAACCACTCTGGAGTCTGATATTCTGTATGACAGTATTTAATTCCAGTATTACCTAGTTTTATAGCCGGGAGTGGTCTGTGAACATTGTCTAGGCATAAAAATTACATTAGATCTCTTTAAATTTAGATTACCTTAACCATTGTTAGCAGAGGTCGTTTTAAGTTGCTGCTGAAGGACATGCATCTTCTCAGGCTTTCCTTCTATTTTTGTCACTTCAGGGCAAAAACTGGAAAATGCTTCCATGGAATGATGTTATATCATGACTGACTTCTCGATTTTTTTTTTTAATTTGATTGATTTTTTTGCCCTTAAGCCTTTTTTTTCTTTTTTTTTAATATAAAACTTGGTAAAAGAAAATATACGTCTTAGAAAATCAAGATCTATCTTCATGTAATTTTGAAAAAACAAAGTTGGTTTTCTGTAATGTGACTGATATTCTCTCTAAGTGCCTTAGTCAAGTCAGCATGATTTTGGTGATCATCTCTTTATATTTAGTGAATTTTGTGTTCTCATAATATTAATAGTGAAATATTTTTGTGGGATGTTAGGAGTTTTTTTAAGATACTTTAATGCTATGTGGTTCATGCAGTGTTTCTGAACATTTTCTTTTGTACAATTAGTAATTTGGTTAGTAATGTTGCATAAAACTAAAGTTTGTAATTTGTGTGCAAACTACTTGCAAGGAAGTATCTTTTAGTTTCCTGTATTAAACTCTACAAAATCATCTTTCTCTTGCCAACATTATTTGGACTTCATCTTGGTAAGTTATCAATGCTAGTGTTGATTTCTAGTTTAAAGAAATTGGCAAAATAGTCTGTTGAGAGACAAATGCTTACTTGCCCTGTCTTTTGTTTGCTTAAAGGTTTTGACAACAATGGTGCTCTTATAGGGCCAAGAAGTACCAGACACAGCAATCCCGAGGAGCATGCCACTTACTATTTCAACACCTTCTCTAAGGAGATGTTAGTCCAGGTAGCTAGACAGTGTTCTATTGTGCCATATATCTACATAAAAGGATACTGATCAAAGTTACTGTTTATTTTTTGACTTGCCATTTCAGTGTGACCAAGTAATTTCTGACTGTTTCTGATATTGTGTCCTTCTTGTCTAAAACATTCTCAGTGGAAAAATGAAGACACGGGATAGTGTGTTTCTTCAGAATAACAGTATGATCAGGACAAATACTAGATTTCTAATCAAATTCTTCCAATTCCCAAGACACAGAGAAGCTTCCATATATTGGGAAGTAGAAAAGAATTCCTCAATTTCGTTTTGTGAAAGACTAGACTACAGCAAGTTTGGCTCATAATCAAACATCTTTCATGTATACTACATTCATTGTGGAAGAGTTTTTTTTGTAGCAGGCACTAAGGCCACAGTGGAATGGAGAGTTGCCAATTTTTCTAACAAGGTTAATTCACTTAGTTTTTGCTTTAAAAAATTTTAAGGATATTACGATCAGTAGCTTGCTCTACATAATGCAAATTGCATATGCCTTCTGAAACCATTTGCTGTCTTGGAAAAGACTTGAAAAGCATTTCTTTTTGCCTTCTTCCCTAGCAGTCTGTTTCTTTGTTCTTTTATCCATTCCACCTTCATCTGGTTCATGGATACAGTGTCCTGAAAATTCTGACCACCATTTCTTTTAGGGTACTGGGTGATAATACTTCTTTACAGCAGAACAGGTCGAACTTGTTTTACTGCCTCTTTCCCATCTCTCCTTCTTCTTCTTCTTTGTCACTATTTTTTAGAAGCTGTAAAAGAAACAATCTAGTTTTGACTCAGACAGCAGAGCAAGCCATAGAAAGAAAACTAAGCAAAATCTGTGACAGTTTCACTGTGCTTTTTTTAATTCTGGAGATCATTTCCCCAAACTGCTTCTGTATAAAAACTCAGTTTTCACATTTGTATTGAAGTTATCATTGCTATCTAGTTAACTTTGTCAAGGAAGTTTTCTGCAATGTAAGTGGGAGTATCCTAGATTGACAGATTATTAAGACCTTAATATCTACATGCTTTATGTTCTCAATTTCTTTGTCACTTTTCATGTCTTCTTTTTTATTCTAAGAAAATTGAGTTGCTTTCTGTTTATAGTAATTTACTTTTAAGTATGCAGAAGTTATCAAATTCTCTCAACTTTTCGTATGAGAACATTTCTATGGAATAGAGTACTTAAGCATGTAGAGAATGAGCTGCAGTGAGATGAAATAATGGTCTCCACAACTGAGAATTTTCCCTTTAATTGCAGCTTTTTGTTACATCTTTCTTTCAAAAATTGTTTTCTTGTTTGTTTTTCTTTTCCTGATGAGCTTTTGCTCTTTGTAGGCAATGGTTGGAATATTACAAGTTAAAGGGCACGGAGAAGAAAGCACCTTAATGCAGGACTTAAAGCCTTTTCGAATTCTTATCAGTTTGCTGGATAAGCCTGAACTAGGTAATCCTGATATTTACTTCATATTACTTCTGGTCATCAATGTGTTTTACCTGGGTTTGCTTTGTGAATTTTTCTCTCTTGTTGGTAAAACTGAAAAAGGTGTCATCTTAATGACAGCATTGGCAGGTTAACTAGATTTCTTAGACCTTCCAAAACAATAATATGATTAGCCTTACCTTTTACCAAATGCAATTTGTTCTATGCAAGAAACACAGAAAATGAAATAGTAAGTTGACATCATAGAGAGAACAGACTGCATTTTGGAAGAAATGAAGATTAAATGTTTACCATTTCTTTAATTAAATAGTGACTTTCAGTATTTTACATCTCAGCTGTTGCATTTGGGAATAATCTGCTCTTACTTCGAAAATACACATTTTGGTGAGAGATTAATATATAGTTAATAAAAGAATTTTTTTCCAGAAGTATGTATTGAGAGGAAGCAAATATTTTTTTAAAATTTTTTGAGGGTGGTTCAGGGTTTTTTATTGTTGGTTTGTTTTTTTTTAAATTTTCCTTTCCCTTGTTTAAAGTGTTTAAGAGTAGATGAGGGAAAAATATTTACAGTTATTTACCTTTTTCTTTGAAGTAATATTTTTGGAGGTAACTGAAAAAAAATCAGTATAATTTTGGAAGTCTTTCCTAAGATTTTGGGGTATGCAAAAACATACAATGATTAATGAGTACAACTTGAAAGGAAATTAAGACAGATCACAAAGAACAAAATATCTGAGAAGAATTACTCATCTCCCTGGTAGTTTGTGGTTACTGGGGGGTCAGTTTAAATTTCAGAGGCAATGTGTGTGTTAAGATTTCATGAAGTAAGCGGAGCCATGAGGATTCTTTCAGCAAACTGAGATGGAAGAAGCGAATAGGATTATTACTTAATTCAGTGAGTGCACTCTCACCAAAGGTGGGTCAATGAGGCTAGGAGAAAACATGAAAAAAAAGGCATACTTCAAGCAGGATCACTTTATGAACTCCTTTTGAAATAAGTTGTTTGATTTTTCTTTCTTCAAACTTGGGGTTTAGTTCAAATTCAAAGGAGGTGCTATTTCAAGGAGTATCTTTCAGACTATATCCTGAATTATAGGAAAGCCACCTTTAAAGGAAGGAAGATGCTAAAAAATATGCCGTGTCTTATGGAAGATGCTCAAAATATTTTACCTTGTATTTGTATTTAAATATTTGAGTATGTTTTCCATATGATAACAGCATGAGCTAGCTTGTGTGTATTTGAAATTAATTGAAAACTACCTTTGATCAGGAGTCCATGTACTCGTATTTACATGTTGCTGATCTGAGCTAATAATCCTTCAGAGACGATATTGGCTTGAACATGGGCAGTACTGATGTGGCTGCCTTGCTTTTGAACTAGGAGTGTTTGTATCCAGCTGTCATTGTATACACATTGTATGGGCAAAGAACTCCAGCTGTGCTTCGTATACTCATAGGTATTACAGTTGCCTCTGTATTTCTGGAATGAAAAAGACCTTGTGGAATTGAGGTAGTTTACAAAATGGAACAGAAGGGATGTTTATGGTGTCAGTGACCAAAGCTAGCTAATGATTTGCGTAGTTTTCAGATGTGGACTGTTAGCAGTGTGATAATGTGTAAGTCTGTGATTGCTGATATTGCTCCGTAGGCCCTGCCATCCTAGAGGATGTATTGATTGAAGTGTTTCGGACATTATACACACAATGCAAAGCAGAACTGGAGCTTCAGGCAGAACCTTCTTTCAACAAAGATCACACACAGCTAAGCAGGTGAGTAATGACTACAATGTATTTTGTATTAAACAATATCTCTTTTTGATACTGAAACCATGACCGTTAAGCCTGCGGGACTGTAACCTGATTTCTTTATAGACAGGATACATTGACATTAATTACAGCTTCTGTGTTCAATTCAAAGGTCTGAAGGGCTATCACTTTTTTGGGTGGTTTTTTAATTTTAATATTTACTATACATTTTATCCTATCCATGACAAAACTGCTTCCTTACTTGTTACAGTATGTCAATAGTATAGATTAGTTGTGGCATTACATCTGTATTCTTGAAAAAAAACCAACCAAAAGCAGACTGATGAACTTTCTTGTTGATTAAAAATTAAGAGTGCCACAAGACAACCAGAGAGGAGGATAAAGTAAGTTTCAAGATTTGAGCTGAGTTTCTTAAAACGTGGAGAGAAGGGAGAAGTTCAAAGCCAGGGAGGATAAACAACTGTGCGAATGACCTTGGGAAAACAGATCTATTAAAATGTGGTTAGAAGACAAATAACTAAAGAAAGTATAAAGAAGGAACTTAGCAACTATGAAAAGACATTGATATGAGGGACCTGCCAGTATACTGAGCCCTAGAGAAACAACCACTTCAGGGATGAGGAGAGGATAATTCGTCAGTGTTAACTGGCAGGGGGCAAACTCACAGTGATGTGTTGTTACGTAACTTGGAAATTAAGTGTGAAAACATAATGTGTTCTTTTTATTTTCTTTCAGCAAATTAAGAGAAAACAAAAAAACAGCTGAATTGATTAAAACCGCCAATCTCCTCTTTAATTCCTTTGAGCCTTATTATATGTGGGATTACATTGCTCGTTGGTTTGAAGAATGCTGTAGGTAGGTTATAATAATCTGTGTGCGTGTAAATTTGAAGTTGACTTTCGGTTTATAAGCTTTACTTATAGTTAGTCCATAATGTGTTCGTTTAGCCAGTCTTTTTCTTCCCCATCCCTTTAACTCGGATTTTTTGATGAATTTCAATCAGATGTGATTGCTGTCATTTCTAAAAACTGGATCTCTGGGTAAAGTCAAGAGACAAGATTAGCACCTATGTTGAAAGGAAGACTCCAGAGCCATCTCAAAGCTCACTGGATTTGTTCTTCCTGTTCAGTGCCGGTTTACTCACTGGATATCTAGTGAACCAGGTGGTGTTACCAAGAGTGACTTGCAGAATGCGTTATCTTTTGCCCTGATCTTTTAGGGAAGAAAATGTGTGGGATGCCTTTATGTGGCAAGGAGAGGCATGTGAGCAAACATAGTAAATACAGAACAACTGAAAATATTATGGAGGGAGTGGGACCAAGGGCCCATAAGAGAACAGGGGCTACTGTTAGGGCAAGGGATAGATGATACAGGGATTTAAAATGAAAGTAGTAGGATTTTTTTTTTTTATTGCTTATGGAATAGTTTAATAATGTATTACAATATTTAGATGCTAAATTGTCTGACAGCCAACAGCGTGCCCTTGCAAGTAAAGAAATCTGTGTTTTGGGCTACTTTAGGGAGACTGTTCAGCAGGTGAAAGCAAGTTAGTTTTCCTTTCACTCAAGTGTTTCTAAGGTCACATGTGGAATATTGTGTGCAGCTTGAGCACCTCATTTAAGGAGGCATGTTGAGAGACTCAGGCGGCTCTAGTAGAGGGCTGCTAAGGTGGTCAGAGTCATAGGACACTCTTGAGGGTTTGGTTTAGGCTGAAGAGGGAGCTCAAATAGCATAGTTGTTAGAGAGTTAGTGACCCAATGGAGGTGTGGGTTAAGTAGAGTGCTACTTTTCAAATGTAGATGACTGACAAGATGCAATTTAAATGTAGTCTTTATTATTTTTTTTTTTAATCCTCTTTCTAAATACTTACTGCCACTGTTTCCATAATGCATCTGTTATTTCAAAGAAATCCTCTTTTTAGTCCTGGCATGTATGTTCATGAACCCCTCTAAAACAGAAGGGAAGAATTAACAATTTCTGAAAATGTGGGACTGCCCTCAACACCACTCCCAGCATAATGAAAAAATTGGAGAAACAATATTATTCTGTTTTTCATATCCTTTGCATATAATAATAGTCAGCTTGCAACATGATTTCACAGGGGATTTGTGTTCCATCTTAATTCATTAAGCATATGATTTCTTGTCAATAGTAAAACAATGTGTTGAGCTGATGTTGAAGTGAACTTTTAAGAGAGCTTTTCTGTTTTTCTTTAGCACAGCTTTAAAGCTTCATAGCCTTTTATTTCACTTTTTGTTGTCTTTATCTCAAGTGCTTAATGCCTTGGGTTTACATCTCTTCACAATTACTGTCCTTCCAGCAGCAATATCCCCTAATTCTATTATTGGTGCCCGTGCTCATAGTAGTAAATATTACTGTATATTGTGGAGTCTCAGATACAATTTTCTGTAGCCTGAATTTCCTTATTTTATGAATGAATACTGGTTAATAGCAAAAGGCTAGTTGCACGCTTTCAGAAAAAGCAGCAGTGAGGTCCACTGTACCTCTTCAGAGTAAAATGAGAGATTGCCTGTTTGTTTATAGGGATTATCCCTGATATGTACAGCTTTGCATCAAGTTACAGAACCATGGACAATGTAAGGGGGAGGGGAAAATATCATAAAAACCTGTTTGAATTTTGCAGGCGGACCTTACATGCCAGACTTCAAACTGGGCCTGGAGGTGGTAGTGAGCAATCTGAGTTACCCCTGACAAATTTCTGCTTGTTAGTGGATTTTTTGTTGGATATAGTTTCTTTGGTAAGAATTGCTTTATTTGTTGCTAATACTGGGATTCTCTGTATTTATAGTCTACAGAAATACTGTATCTGCTTAATTAATTGTTTTTCTTGAAATATATTGCGATAAATTGGTAGACAACTTTAGAGGAAGTTTTGGGTTCGTTGTATGCTTCTTGAGAGACTGGTTAGGTGTAACGAAAATGGTTCTTATGATGCTTATACCTGAAAAATTTTGTCTGTCCTTGGATTTCTTTTTTCTAAAACTACACTATATTGGTTACAAATGTAGTATTTTGAAGTTTTAGATGCTAGTTTAGATCTGCACCTTTTTTTTAAGGCTTTTTAAAATGTCATAATAAGCTGTATCTTCTTTTTCTGTTGACATTGTGTAATGTAGCAAAGACTGTTGAAACTGCTTATGCCTGTCTTTCTTCAATTCTTTGCTTTCTCATTTTAAAGCCTACTAGAAGTATGAGAGTGCTGTGTCAGGTATGGCAATCAGCCTGTTTTCCCTCTAGTTCTTTATTCATTTATCTTTCTTTGTTAAACATTTACATTAAGGTTATTAAAGTAACAGTAGCAGCATTCTTTGGCCTTATTGTTATGTTTAATGTTTGTTGTGTAATGAACAAGATGTAATGAAAAAGAGCTAAATATATTTCTGTTTGTTGGTTCCCCAACTGTAGAATTAATTTTGTAATTTTTTTTTGAGTAAAGCATGTATTTCTTATTGTTGGATATTAAGATATTAATTTACCATTTTCCAAGTTCCACATGTTTTGAACGCAAATGATAGGTACAACTATTATAGAAGATAACTTTCAAGGTGAAATTTGGTGTTACAATTAATGAGTTTTGCTTTATTAGGAGACTTACATTGAAATACAGACGGAACACTTGCCTCAGCTGTTGCTCAGAATGATTTCTGCGTTGACAAGCCATCTTCATACTCTGCACTTGTCCGAGCTTACTGATTCTCTCAGGCTCTGCTCGAAGATCCTCAGTAAGGTTCAGCCTCCGTTGCTATCTGCTGGTACGGATGGTGTCCTGCAACTTCCTAGTGGACACAGCAGCTCCATCAAAGAATGGGAAAATAAGAAGGTAACTGATGATGTTTTTCAGCATCTTGGTAACATGCTTTTTGTGTGAAGAGGGCAAGAGGGCTTTCTAAGTCTGTGCTGAACCACATACAAGTCTGATTAGATTTAATTTAATATGCAATACATGTGAAACTTGGATAATCAAAAGAAAGTATAATGGTATGCTTCATTGTGGTAGAAGATCTTGATTCTTAAGGGGTTTTATCTAGATTTAATATTGAACATGTATAAATCACCTCAGAATGAGGGCCTAATAATTAGGCCATCAATTGAGGTTTGAAGTTGCACTGCACGTGAAGAGACTGATCATGTAGATCAGGCATATGTAAATTCTCCTCTCAAACAATTTATGTGCAACAGATTAATAACCATTACAATCATGTAATAAATAAACAGAAGTAACAAACCACCCAGCAGCTCTTTTTCTTTCTCTTTAAACACTGAGTAGTTTGGTCTATACAACCATAGCTCTGTAAGGTATGTTAAGTGACACGCCCTGAAATCCTTATTCTCCAGCTGAAGAAACTAGAGGAATGTCATGTAATAACTTAGGTTGGAAATGACAGTTGCAGGTCACTGGTCAAAACAGGCCTGTTTTCAAAGTTAGATTCTATTCTAAAGCTAGATCAGGTCACCCAGGATAGTATCCAGCTTAGTTTTGAGTATTTCCAAGGATATGGGCTCCACAACTGTTGTTTAATCAGAATTTCCATTGTTGCACCTTGCTTGTTGCCTCTTCTTCTTTCATTGTGAATTTTTTAATGTGCCTCCATGTACCTAATGGGAAGTCATAGACAGCTGTAAGACACCTCCTCCCTTTCCACAACTCTTGGTCTTCTTTTTCTTAAGGTTGAGCAAATCCAATTCTCTGAGCATTCCTTCTGTGTCACTTGCTCCTGTGGTGGCCCTCCACTGGACTTGCAAAACAAACATTGATATACTGAGTGCAAACTTAGGCACTGTATTCCAGATGTGGTCTTGAAGGTGCAGAGCAGAGGGGTCTAATCACTTGCCTTGACTTGCTGGCTATACCTTTGCTGATATGGTCCTGTATGTGGTTGGCTTTCTTCACCAGAACAATCCACTGCTGGCTTGTGTTCACCTTGTCCATTAGGACTCCTCCATCCTTTATGCAGGATCCTGTCCTTATTGTTTCTAGCCAGCTGATCCCTGCTGGGTTTTGTTCTTCTGCTTTTTATTTATTTATTTATTTATGTATTTTGAATCCTGGTTTGATTGAATGATGTTGCCTTTTGAACCTTCAGTGAACTTTTTTGTTCAATTACAACTGATCTTTATGTGACCACATCTTCTATTAAGAGATAAGAGTGAAATTAATTACTGTATTTCTGGTCTCTTTTTGTGTTGATTTTTATAAGGCAGAATCACCCTTTATCTCTTTGTAAGCTTTTTTGGTACTTGTTAATACCAGAGATGATCTCAAAGAATTTTTCGTTCTTATTTCATCTCTGGTAAAGGAAGATGTAATTCACCATATATAATTATGTCTCTGTGTGTATTTATTCATAGTTGTTATTACAAGTTATTAATATTTTTAGATTATGCTCAAAAATTGTATTTAAGATGGCTAGTGATTAGGACATCAGACAGCAAGACAACTTCAGGGCACGTTAGCTCTCAGGCCACATCTGCCATTACTGACAAGACAGGTAGCTGAGAGAAGTATGTGGATGTGTTCTTCACCTGCATTTACTCCTGGTGTTCAATGCATTCCTATTTAAGTTGTTTCCCTATCCACCTCAATTTCTCACCAAAAAGCAGAAACTGCTACCAGGTACCGACGAGTCCATAGGGATTTAGAGCAGCCCAGAAAGCTGCTATGGATTCTTTTTGAATAGAAATTATTCACCAGATTTGTGCATGTGTTGAATAGATGAGGAATTAAGGCACACAGTAAGTCATGGAGAGGTGTTCTTGCTGGACCAAACCTCCTTTCTTGTTTCTAGGTGATTTTTTTTCTTTCAAATAGCAAGGGATTAGTAGTTTTTAAATGAACATTTATTTATTCTTTTATAATTGTAAAACTTTCTATTTGAAGGAAATCCTCAACTTCCAAATCTTGGGATTGGTATATAAAATGCTAGTTTGTTAGGTTGTACCATGTATACATCTATGAATTAAGATTCCATCCACATTTAATAGACAATTTCTTAAGTTAAAGAGCATAAATTTTTTAGAGAAATTGAGCTGGCATTATTAATAGGAATGTGGAAGTGGAAAAAAATGTTTTCTAGGCTAGGAAAGATTTTATTCTTCATTTACAGCTCCATAGTTTGCTTTTTTAAGATGTTTTGACAACTTATAGTTGTAAAGTTAATGACACTTGTCCTGCTTTCCTAATGAGACAAAACTTTAATAGTTGTGGTTCTATCAGTAGTATATCTAGACGTCTATTAGGCTAATTTAATCTAATATCTAATGCGATTGTTTACTTGCACAGTGGGAACTTCAAAAGCACGATCACAGAAGTGTGTATGTTTTTCTACTCTGTCAAGGCTTCCCATTCTTCCTGGCTGTCACCTCCTTTTTGTCTCCTTTGCCTGCAGGCGATTTTTACTGCTTTGACTGCAGCAGTTTCTGATTGACGGATAAATAATATCTTGTCCTTTTGTAGAACGTGCTAAAATATAAAAATATTAAGAGAATCTTGCTTGCTAAAGTGACTGTAACCAACCTAGTTCACTGTCCTGCTTCCTGCTGGATGTGTGGAGTTTTCTTTGATGTATGAACATTTCAAGTTATGATGCTATGTAAACTAATAATGCCTGTGCCTATACATTGCGGCATTCTTTCATAAAAAAGACATTATGATATAAAGAAAATGTTAAAAGCAATAATATTTGAAGTGTTTTACTTGATAAACAGTGTTGGGGTTTTTTTCTTTTATAGGTAGCTTGGTCTGGCAAGCTTACTGAAACATCAAACGTGATTTTACATAAGATGTATTTATATGAATAGATTTTAAACTGTGGAATAAAATTGCTTCTTTCAAATGGAGAAGCAAATAAATATTTTCTCTGTAGGACCCAAATAACCATTTTTGAATAATCATTAAACTTTAATCTCACTCAGGTGCCATCAGTTTCACTTGAAAATCCCAATGATGTGTTTGAAGATGGTGAAAATCCTCCAAGCAGTCGGTCATCAGAAAGTGGATTCACGGAGTTTGTACAATACCAGGCAGATACAGCTGATGACATTGATAGAGCACTGAATGAAAGTCACGGGGCACCTGGCATTCCTATTATTGGTAGCACATCCTCGGAGACTGAGACGGCATCAACTGTGGGATCTGAGGAAACCATTGTACAACCTCCTTCCATAGTGGCACATGGGACAGCAACTCGAAGTGGGAAAACGATCCAAAAGACTGCAATGCAGTGCTGTTTGGAGTATGTCCAACAGTTTTTAACCAGATTTATCAACCTGTATATCATTCAGAGTAATTCCCTGTCTCAGCCTTTAGGGGCAGAACTTCCAGTAGACCCCACTAGAGATCAAGGACAGACCACAAAATGGGACAGAGAATCACAAGCTGATGCTAAGATGAAGAAAACAAACAAGAAAAAAACACCAAAAGAATACCTTCCTGCTTTTATTGCTGCATGTCAGCTGTATCTTGAATGTTCAAGCTTTCCTGTGTATATTGCTGAAGGAAACCGTACTTCAGAATTACATCCTGGGAAGCCTGAAGTTGGTAAGTGCATTCTTCTTTATTCTTTGCTTTTATTCCCTGCTCCCCATCCCCCACAATTTAAAATCATAGTATTCATGCTTTGCGTGTGTTGCTGTTTGCTGTTCCTCTCAGAAATGTATGTTTCCTTCTGTGTATCACTGAGTCTGGTTTTTGGAAATCAAACTGTTTTCTCATAGATTTTAAGAATATTGCTGGCATGGGATGTTCCCCTTTGCTGTAGGGATCCATGGTGTTTTCTTTGTCATATTTTGTAATAGCCACAGCTGGCATCAAATAGGTTTTTAGCATCTTTTTAGCAATTTAGGATTGGCGTGCATATTGATCACTGTGCCATACATGCAGATTATAAGCTTCTGTCCAGTAGAAGTCATACTAGATAAGAAATTAATTAGTTTTATTTTCGTCTTATTAAAGTTCTTGAATACAATTCAGTTCTTGAATACGATTCTTCTATCTACAGTTGCTTGGAAAACAAAAAAAATGGTGGATATAGTGAAGTATTAATGTGTTCACAGATAGATGAACGCAGTCAGATACAGAAATGAGATTAATGTTGACAGTTCTGGATTATGGTAAAATGTGCCATTTTTAGATGGACAATCCGCTTTACAGTTTGTAAGGTCTTCAGTTTGCAGTTCTAATTTTGATGACTTCTGGTCTGTAGCTTGAGAGTTGCTGCTTTAAAATACTGTCATGATGGATATGCTTGGAGCATGCAAGAAATATATTTACAATAATTTTGGCTACTATCACAGCCATCTTCTGTGATTTTATTTGTTCTAGGGAACTTCATGGTTGCAGATTCTATTCTTACCCACAATTTTCAAAATCTGTTACAAGCTGAGCAGTGGGCACTACTTAAAAATGAACAATTTTTTGGCTTTTGGAAACAAGTGCATTAATTTAATATGACTGCTACTTATGTCCTCTTGTAGCCTTTAAGATGCATTGTGTATGCCTTTATTATACAGCCCAGGAACAGAGCACGTCTTTGATTTTGTGAGATCCAGACTTATGAAATATTTGTCAGTTGAAGACAACTTGGTTATGGCTGTTTGTTAAAAAGGAGTATTGCATTTCTGAAGGGGTGTCACCTTTTGTAAAAGATCTTAGCACAGGTTACTTGTGCTTCTGTAGCACGACCCTGAAAAATGTAGGGGTTTTTTTTGCCTCAAACACAGCAGCCTACAAATGAGTATTGTGACAGAAGACTAAAAATATTTTAAAAATTAATTGTTTGCTTATTACTTTTCTGTGGATATAGCACTTTTGGTTATTACTGCCTTGTAAACTCTAAAGCAGAAAGCCTGTAGATCTTGAGTAGTATGTACCTCATATGAAGGCAGTGATTCTAGGAAGCCTTTTCACTTTGTTAAATGTCTTGAATTTACATTGCTCGTTCATCATCTGAACCTCCCCATTTGTTCTGTTGCATTTGCAGTCTATTGAACAATGGGAATGAGGAATAAAAATCAATTGTAGGTAGTTGAAATCCATGGGAAGGATTTTGTTGAGGTAAACATCTGTTGTACAGAACAGCAGGGCCAATGGGAATAGTTATGGGAATACATTGCTGTCCTGGGAGTCCTGCTTCCCATAAAAGGAAATGCCAGCAGAAGAGATGGAGAATGGGAGATGGAAGTTGACATAGTTTGCACCTTTTCACCTCTGGATATGTGTTTCTACTGCAGAAGAGGCTGTTTTTATTGAAGTGTTCCTAAGTTTGGAACATGCTTTTGATGGGTTGCATTTGTGATGTGACCCAATTGCCTTTAATCAAAAGGTGAGAGTCATCAGTTTGTTTACTTGAAGGAGGCAAATTAATCAGATATTGATAGAACATAATTGTGCTTAAATTTTGCTGTATGCTTAATTTCTCAGATAAGTGTGTGTTATTTTTAATGAAAGGAATTAAAAAGGGAAGTGAGTCAATTTCAGAATAATATTTATATCTGTTAATTCTAGAACATTATGTGGAACTGGTAGGCATATTTAGGCTACAATCCACACTACAAAATTAGCTGTTGTGGATGAAATTAGAAATGGCATTATCCTTCTCTTAATTGATGCTGTATTTGTGCCTGTTAAGTAACACTTGGAATCATAGAATAGTTTGGGTTGGAAGGGACCTTAAAGATTATCTAGTTCCAACCCCACTGCCATGGGCAGGGCCACCTTCCACTAGGTCAGGTTACCCAAGGCCCCATCCAGCCTGGTCTTGAACACTTCCAGGGATGGGGCAGCCACAGCTTCCCTGGGCAACATGTTCCAGTGCCTCACCATTGTCATGGTGAAGAATTTCCTCCTAATGTCTAATCTAAATCTTCCCCTTTCCAATTTACAGACGTTCCCCCTAGTCCTGTCACCTAGTCCCCCTAGCCTTTGTAAACAGTCCCTCCCCAGCTTACTTGTAACCTCCCTCAGGTACTGGAAGGTCACTATAAGGTTTCCTTGGAGCCTTCTCTTCTCCTGGATGAACAAGCCCAACTGTCAGCCTGTCCTCGTATGGGAGGTGCTTCAGCCCACTGATAACCTCTGTAGCTTCCTCTGGACTCATTCCAACAGTTCCATATCCTCCTTATGTTGAGGTTTCAACAACTTTTTCACTTGTGTCTGATTTTAAAAGCATTTGCCTGTTTTTGGAACACAATCAATAAAGTCCTTTTGAAGTTCTAAGAAAAATTACTTTGGCAGCTCTGAAGTAAAAGGGTGCATTATTCACTTGGGAAGTTGACTGGCGCTTGTGTTATCAGGCCAGTGTATAGTATTAAGGGAGGCTAAGAAGTAAAGGGAAAACAACCACCTACAGTGAAAGCAGAGTATGACCTAATAGGATCAAGTTTCTGACACTTAGTAAAAGCATTTGCACAGATAATTTTACTTTTAAAGTGTTGCTAGGAAAATGTCTATTTTGTTTGTGAATTTAAACTTTACATGCATGATTTTTATATATAAGCTAAGAATTCTGCATCTATGTATAGTATGTTATCTATATAATATAAGACATAATAAAAATAATATTGTAGAATAATTCCAGACTACAAGCTACAGTTTTAAGACTTGATTGCTGTCAAGAGTTTTCTGGAGGAGGAACGTCATTGAAAGGATGTGCAAACTACTAGAAGTCCATTTTTATTTAAATATGAAATCGTGTGGATGCATTTCCATAAAATTAGTCTTGTTCAAATTTTCCTGTTTATATTTGCTTACTAAATGTTTGAAGTGATGTAACATTTCTTTCCCAATTAGATTATTTTAAAGATAAGAGATAAATCAAGAACTATCTTTCTCCTGAATACATTTTCCGAAACTTATACAACAAGCAGGTTGAAATATGGAAGATAAAAGACCAGTCTGCATATGGGGTATAAGAGGAATAACTAATAATATTTGAAATGGTTAAATTAATGTATCATCTGTGATTTTTATAATTTTTTTTTCCAGACTGTGAACAAGTACAGCCTCCACTGTGGCTGCAGACTTTAATGAATGCTTGCAAGCAAGCAAGCGATTTCAGTGTTCAGGGTGTTACTATTTCCCTTGTGATGGACTTGGTTGGATTGACTCAATCTGTTGCAGTCGTCACTGGAGAAAATCTGAACAGTGTGGAAACTGCTCAGCCTCTTAGCCCTAACCAAGGAAGAGTGGCTGTGGTCATCAGACCTCCTCTTACTCAAGGCAATCTGAGATATATGGCTGAAAAGACAGATTTTTTCAAGGTACAGTGCAGTATCTCATTGCTATTTTGTATAGACTTCTTTTCCTGGCTGGTGAAAGTCGACTGACAGTCTTGGCCATTTTACCATGCTTAGTGTGGTAAACCAAATTTTCATGCTGATTATTTTGATAACAGTTTTAAACTGTGTAGGACTCTGTATGAAAATACATAGTGAGTTTCCCTACTGATTGTTTTGCTGACTGTTTAGGTAAAAATCCTGGTTTTAATGACTATTTTAAAAATATGGATAAAGCATGATTGAATAGCGTCACTGATTAGTGAAGGTAAGAAAGAGAGATGTGCGTATTGCAGGATTCTGGTAAACCACAGTCTCTGCATTTGTGTAAGCTATCTAAGAAATCATTTACAAAAAATAATTAGCAGCAGGGTGAATTATGTAGTTGATTACATTTAAATGAAAATGTATCTCTGGATGTACCTGCAAGTTCTGACTCTGAAAAGGATTTTTTTTTATGTCATAAAATTATTGCATTAAATTATTGCAGTGTTTCAAACAGTTCCTTATGTTCATACAAGCAAAAAAAAGCCAGTTTTATAGATTGCCTGTTGGTCATATGTTATCATATTTAATGTCTTTCATTGTTACATAGATCTCAGTGTAGTCTAGAGCAAAACAAGGCATGATACTCATTCACTTGCATCTCTTGCAACTTTTCTTTTCATGTATATAAAAAGCATATAGCTTTAACTCTTTGGGACCAGTTGGGTGATGGAACTCCTCAGCATCATCAGAAGAGTGTGGAGCTCTTCTACCAGCTGCACAACCTTGTTCCATCATCTAGCATTTGTGAAGATGTTATTAGTCAGCAGCTGACTCACAGAGACAAGGCAAGTTGTTCATATATTTACCAGAAGATTGCTTAAGTGTGTAACTATAGACATATATTTAGAAAAAGGACTTGGTGCCTCAGAGGAGGGCGTGAATAACTTCAGTATTGAAAAAACATTGTCTTATGTTGGTTGTTTCAAACATTAAATATACTCTTATATTTTACTTGCATGTAGAAAACCAGATTTGTCCACCCTCTGGTGTTACCACCCTCTTTCCTATATTCCTAATCACAAGAATCCTTAACTTTGTGGTAGGTGAGCCCTATTTCCATGACATCTTGGTGTTTCATAAACCTATGGAAGTGTTTGTAATGTTTGTAATTGAATATAGGTTTTCTAGATTCCATTCCAGCTGTCCTAACCACTCTTCTTTACCTGTACAGCTCCATCAAACGCAAGCGTGCTTTCTTTTGTTATGTCCTAACCAACTGCAGCCAGTCCTCTGGTGTGCTCCCTTCTGCTTCACCTAACTGTTGCATCTGCTTTAATATGTCCTAGTTTAGCATGTAGAATTTCTGCTTCCTTTTCTCCATAGAACGTGGAGAAAGAGCAACAGCCACATTATTGGCATTACTGTGTCTCTGTTGCTTTTCTCGACAGTGGGGTTGGAGTCCTTATTTAAGACAGTAATCTACGGTCCTCTTTATCTTTCTATCCTTTTGGTTTTTTCTCTCTCAGCTGAAGCGTCCTTACTGCCTTTTTCTTTATGTCACCACCTTCTTTTTCCAGTCTGAGATCTGTTTTCAATTCCTTTCCTTTTCTGTGAGACACATTCTTATGATTTTGCTGATATTATTAGTTTGCAACTTTAGCCTTAACTCCATTTCCCTTCTAAGCAACAGTGAATTGGTTTTCTTTGGTCCTTCTGACCGTTTTTATGTATTATCTAATTCTGGCTGCTTTTCTAAGAGTTAATGTAAATACAAGACAAAAGAGCAGCTCATAAGCTTGTAATTAATAAGATTTTGTTTCCAAATTCCAATAGCTGCATTCATGTGGTGGGTTTGACCCTGGCTGAACATCAGGTGCTGACCAAAACTGCTCCGTCTCTCCCCTCCTCAGCTGGACAGGGGAGAGAAAGTATAATGGAAGGCTCATGGTTCGAGATCAGGACAGGGATATTGCTCAGCAGTTACTATCACAAGCAAAATAGACCTAATTTGAGTACCAGTTAGTCTAATTTACTACCAACCTAATCAGAGTTGTATAATGAGAAATAAAACCAAATCTTAAAAATGTCTTCCCTTCACCCCTCTACATTCCTTCTTCCTGCACCTAACTTTCCTCCTAATGTTCTCCACTTCCTCCTTCCAGGTGGTGCGGGGACATATTAGAGTCAGTTCATCACATGTTGTCTCTGCCACTCCTTCCTCCTTAGGGGGAGGACTCCCCACACTCTTCCCCTGCTCCCACGTGGGATCTCTCCCATGGGAAACAGTCCTCCACAAACTTCTCCAATATGAGTCTTTCCATCAGCTACAGATCATCACAAACTGCTTCAGTGTGGCTGCCTTCCACAGGGTGCAGTCCTTCAGGAACAGATCGCTCCAGAATAGGCTCCCCACAAAATCACGAGTCCTGTCAGCAAACCTGCTCCGGCATGGACTCTTCTCCCCACAGGACCTGCCAGAAGCCTAATCAAGGAGGGGCAGGCTTCCCAATGGATCACTCCTTCCTCTGGGCACATCCACCTGCCCTGAAGTGGGGTCTTCCACTGGCTGCAGGTGAATATCTGCTCTGCCATGGACCTCCTTGGGCTGCAGGGGGACAGCCTGCCTCGCTATGGTCTTCACCACAGGCTGCAGGGGAACCTGCTCTGATGCCCAGAGCACATCCTCCCCATCCTTCATCACTGACCTCGGTGTCTGCAGTTTTCTCTCACATATTCTTACTTCTCTCCCCAGCTGCAGTTACTGTTGTGCAGACTTTTTTTCCCCACTTCTTAAATATGTTATCACAGAGGTTCTGCCACTGTCACTGGTGGGATTAGCCTCAGCCAGCTGCAGGCCTGTTGTGGAGCTGGCTGGCTTTGCTTCTTTTGGACATTGGGAGCTCTTCTAGGAGCTTCTCACAGCAGCCACCCTTGTTACCCCTGACATCTAACAACTTTGCCATGCAATCCCAATAAACTGTGCTATATATTTCTGAGCTCAATCTTCTAACACTTGTCTTGGTTCATTATTTCCACCTGAAGTGTTACTGTGAGATACTTTTTCCCTCTTGGGAAGCAGAGGAATTGCAATAACTTGATATTCTTGACAAAGAAGCTTCTACAATTCTTCTCCAATCTCACATAGCCCCTCTAGTTATTAAAATATTTAATTCAGTTTCTGCCATGCTTGCCAGTTCTAAAGGGCAATAAACTGCTTTAACAGCAATTGCAGCTTTTCTGTGCATCTGTGTCTGTGTGGGAAATGTTCTTAACTGCTCTGCTCTGGCTGACATGGCAGCTGGATTGTGAGCTGTCAGTGTATTTCTTTGCAGTCTGCCACTGAAGCTACTCCTTTCTCAAAGGTCTTTACTTTCCGCCTCTGTCACATGTCAAAAGCCATCAACTATAATTTGAGCAGAACCTCCCAAGTAGCTGGAGAACTGCTTCTTTACCTCTGGTAATGCTGTTTGGTTACTTATTGTTTTGTCATTTTTCCTGTCTCCTGTTCTGCTACCACAGGCTATAATATTTGCTCATGTCTCAACTTGGTGGATTTCTCCCATTGTTTATTGCTCAAAGGTCTCACCTCACTACTGGTTGGGATTTAGAAGTGATCTTGGTTGCCCTATTGACTTCTATTTTGCTCTCAGTTTAGCTAATGCAAGTAAGGTAGTATTTTCAAAATCTTTTTAAAGGGCTGGACATTCAGATTGTTGACACGGTGTTTCTTTTAGGCCTGTGATGAGCCTCCTGTTTCATGCTTGCCAAAGGGGCCTTTTTGGAATTTGGCAACAGACTTATGTAGGAGACTTTTATCAGAATTTATTCTCTGCTTTCCAATACATAAAGCACATGCTTAGCTTTTATTATTGGTGGGGTGGGGGTGTATGCTGATTGTGACAGTTACTCTATCTTTTTCTTCGTTTTTAAACTGAGGCTGTCAATTTGAAATTTGAGTTTGAAGCCTTTGTAGTGTCTTAAATTTTAGATACATGAACTGTTTCCACAGCCCCAACAGAATGAATTATAGGGAATTACCTGCTTACATACTCTGGCAACTCACAAGTTTGTGATTTCAGAAGCAGTTACCTTTTTGCCTTTCTACCAGAGAGTAACCAGGTCAACAAAAGTAAATATGACCCAGTCTGTCAGTCACTGCATTTCACAGCTTGGCCTGTTGTTGAAACTGCTAGTGATCTATAGTTTCACTTGTGAGGCTGCTCTGTGAACCACTCTAAATGTGCATGTGGCTCTCACTTATTTCTGCCAACCTTACTGTGAAAAAAGTAATTCTTGACAGCTTCCCACTATGGATTGCAAGGGTTTACTTGCAAGTCATCTGTGTGTGAGACATACTTGAGAATTAGTTTTTTCACTCTGTATTTAGCATGCTACTGAATTGTTTTGTGTAACTGTATGTATTTTGCAGCAGCATTGCAGGGTTTTTTCTCCCATGAACAGCATACTTTTTCTAAATACACGTGTTGCTTGCTTTACTTTCCAAAATGCTGCTTGGGGTTTTTTTGTTGGGTGTTTTTTTGGTTGGTTTTTTTTTTTCAATTTGTTTCATGTGTCCTCTGTGATTTTTCACGTTTCATCCCTTTTACTTAAACCTTTCATTATTGTGGCAGATATTAGTACCCTTGCTGTTGCAAAGCTGCTTAGGCTGTATGTTGTAGCTCAAGTCTGCAAGCATGCCAGATTGTCACAATGGTATTAACAGGTTTTAGTTTGATCTCATGTTGATTACAGGGAAATATACCTAACATTCATTCCCTAGAAGCATGTAGTTTAAGAACAAACAAGCTACAGTCTTCATCCTCTTGTTTCTGCTTATTATTTAGTAATTTATTTTAAGCTCTGATTGTATTTCAATGTAATGTTGAAGCATTATTCAGTATAAATGTTCTGATTGCTGTGCTTTATTTGTTCACTCCTGTAGCTGCTGAGTGTAGCTTCCTTGTCTTTTGTGTAGAGCTGTTTTTAATAGATATACCCATGTATTGCTATGGTAGCATAACATTTACTGTTGTTTGCAACTTCAGTGGAATAAATCTTCACCTTGATCAGCCACAGAAAAGAGATAAAGGCTTAAAAAAATTTTACTTTAATACCATCTTCACCATTAAATATTCTCCATATTATTAGTAGTCATTAGAAGTTGTTTGGGCAGTAAGCATGCCCTGTTTTTCCAAATAAACTGCTAAATTCCAGAGCAAAATTTGGCATGTTAGTGATGAGCTCTATCTAGACCATATCTAGTTAGGGAATTCTTGTATTTCTTTCTAGACAACTTATTTTCACGTCATTGTTTCCATGGATACTGTGTTTAATCCTATCAGTCTAGATACTATCTCTAAAAATCCCTCTTCTTTCTTTGCATCTTCTTTCTACCTCTGTATGCTTGAGCTTTCATATTGAAAAACTTGTGTTTCTTCCTGCTGTCTCTCCATGATCTCTTCTAGTGCCTTAATAGATATAAACTCACTGAAAACAGAGCTGTGCATTTTATGAGAGTAAATTAAATATTGTTCAAGCTCTCACTTAAAGTATCTAAAACTTTTTCAAGCTAAACTTTGAAACTAAGACAGCCAAGATCAATATGGGGGAGAATTCTTTCACATTACTAAATTGTTCCCTGAGACCTGTGATTGCCTGTTGCTGTTTTTAATGTTAGAAGTTAAGATTTGGTTGCATAGTCAAAAGAGTTAATTTTAATAATGTCATTATCTTTTCGACTGCTGTATGCCTCTTTTTCTGGTTCTTGTGAGAGACTGGCATATTCCGATAAATCTAGCTTACAATTTGGTTCACAGAAAGTAAGAATGGAAGCTCATGCAAAGTTTGCAGTTCTGTGGCATCTCACCCGTGACCTTCATATTAACAAGTCTTCTTCCTTCGGGCGTACCTTTGACAGGTTGGTAATTGCAGGCATGATTCTGTTTAATTTTGCTTCAGAATCTTTAACTACATTATACTCTCGCAGTTTAACTGTGAGAGGAAGGAAGAAGGATGAGAAATGGATTTATGTTAGAGAAAATTGTTTCCACAATGATTATATAAGCTGTAAGTTTTTCTGGTAGCTGTAAAAAGTAGGACAGGAATGGGCAAGTGATTCATTGACTATTACTGTGGTTAAAATGCTTGTGTATATTGAACATAGTATCTCAGTTCTTGCTGTGATTCAATTAAAAAAGAAAAAAAAAGCGGGAGAGAAAAGTCAGCCCAGAAGTGAGTTATATGAAAATGGAAAGTAACAATAAAACAAAGAAAACTTAAGAACAAAATTGCAAGTAAACACCTAAGATATTAAGATTCCTTTGTTTAATCTGAGTGTTTCATGTAAGATGTCGTTTACAGCAAGCAGCAGGGAATTTGGTTTGCATTCTGATATCAGACTAAATTCTTAGAAAAATCTGAATGATCCAGAGTCCAAACTAGTCTTGTGAAATGGTTATTTCTTTGGCTTAGCATTGTCACTATTGCAGAAACAGTTATAAAGTCTGTACAGACAGCTAAGAGCTTATGAAGGAGGATGTGAAATAGTAAAATTCAGAGTCCGATATATATATACACACACATATATACATATATATTTCCCCCAAGTCCAGAAAGGATTCTAAAGGCTAAAACTATTAAAAGCAGAGAACAATGACAGTAGAAAGTCCTGAACTGTCAAATATATTTATTGTTTCTGTTCTTGAAGAAAAGATCTTTACATAAGTTATCTTCTCTTTTCCATGTATCTGTGTAGATTAGCTTAATTATTTTTATCTTTTTGTATTGCAGTAACCCTTAGTAGGCAACCAAAGCTTGTTATGTGAGTAGATGGACAAATACTTGCACTGACTATGCAACTGCTACTGTTAGAGCAGCTATCTTAGCTGTCTTTTTAGCCTTTCCTAGCCATTTCTTCATTAGGCTAAACTGAAATGTAAAACTGAAGGTTGTGAAGTCTGGATTTCAGAGACTGGAGTGTGTAGTGGCTCTGAAATGTATTGTGTATTAAATGAAAATGTGCTTATTCTGTGACTAGTGTAGCATATGTGCCAGGTTTAATCTTCTTTCTGTTCTAGATCTTTGTTTATCATGCTGGACAGCCTTAATAGCTTGGATGGTTCTACATGGTCAGTGGGACAAGCCTGGTTAAATCAAGTCCTTCAAAGACATGATATTGCAAGGGTTCTTGAACCTTTGCTCCTACTGCTTCTCCATCCAAAAACTCAGCGAGTTTCTGTTCAGCGAGTACAGGCTGAATGTTATTGGACTAAATCTCCCTATCCACCTGAAGAAGAAAATGAAAAGCCATTTATGCAGAAGTTTAGCTGTGCTGATGGTATGTATGCAAGAAGACTGTAAGAAGTTGCTTATTAAATTTCTTTATTTGTTGTTTATGTGCAACATTAAAAAGTCAGTAAGAATTGTTGAAGGTAACTCACAAACCAAGGTGCTAAAAGAGCTACTGCTTATATGTGTGTTAATGGATATTTTTTCTAATTCAAGTTTGGGGTACTTGGATATAACCAAGTATCCTTCTCAAATTAAGATGATATGCAAGTATTTTAATGCAGAGCATTTTTTAATGTCTTACTGAACTTGAGTAGAACTTACGAATATGACTTGAAGCTTAACCAAGAAATAAAATGCTTTTTTAATTAGGACTACTGATGTGGGACTGGCTGAAAATATGCTGATAGGGTTTGAAGATGTTTGCATGTATTGTGTTGTTCTGGTAAGAACAATGGTTCTTTTTTTAAAATGAAAACACAAGTAGGTAAGATTGCAGAAGGTTTCACAAGGGAATTATGTTGTTTTGCTAAGATCTACTGCTAAAATAATCTTGCTTTTGTTATGTGAATATGTGTTGTTTGCATAACAACAGTATTCTTTTCTGCTCTAATGTGGAAAGACATTATTTTCCATGCCTTTATACTTTGAAGTTTTGCTATTAGTTAAAATTCTAAATTTTTATTCTGAGGAATAAACTATGTGTATTTTTTTTTCTTTAAGCATTTTCCCATGTGCCTGTAAGCCAAGAGCAACTTATTATTCCTAAAGAAAGCAATGAAAAACCGCTTGCTATGGATGAAATGGAGAACTTCAGCCTGACTGTCAACCCCCTGAGTGATAGACTTTCCTTGTTAAGTACCAGCAGTGAGACCATACCAATGGTTGTGTCTGATTTTGACCTTCCTGACCATCAGGTTGAGATACTGCAGAGTTCTGACTCTGGGTGTTCTCAATCATCCACTGGGGACAACATCAGTTATGAAGTGGAAACAGAAAGTCTGAGTGGTCAAGATAGTTCTCAGACTCTGAGAGAAGACTCACCTGATGAAATTGTGCAACAAGTGGTTACAGATCTAATATGCAAAGTTGTAAGCAGTCTTGGAGAAGAGAGTGAACCAGTTAAACCAAGTCTACACCCTGAGGATGCTTCATGTAAGTTCAGTACTTTGGAAACTTCTGTAGAGGTGACAAAAAGTGAAGATCAAAATATTCTAAGTAGCCAGAGTAGTTTGCTTAGTAATGACAGTTCCCAGTTGCTGTCGGCCTCAACTGAGACTGGACTTGAGAGCCTAAGAGATGAAATTTCAAGAAATAACTCTTCACCTTGTATTGCAGAAAGCCAGCAATCTCTCTCTGATCTCACTCTTGCTTCCACTGAGTTGAAGTCCAGAAAGCGAAGCCACAGTAGTATTCAGTTCGGCTTCAAAGGAAAGATGCCAGAAAAAATGTCAGAAAAAGAAACAATTGTTAAAGAGGCCGGTAAGCAACCAGGTGCAAAACCAAAGGTGAAAATAGCCAAAAAGAAAGATGAAGAGAAGAAGAAAGCCCAAACAGAAAAGCTTAAACAAACAAATGTCTTCTTTAGTGATGGTCTTGATTTAGAAAATTGGTACAGTTGTGGAGAAGGAGAAATTTCAGAAATAGAAAGTGATGTGGGATCCCCAGGAATGCGAAAATCTCCCAACTTTAATATCCATCCATTGTATCAGCATGTGCTGCTTTATCTCCAGCTGTATGATTCGTCAAGGACATTGTATGCTTTTTCTGCAATTAAAGCAATTCTGAAAACAAATCCTTCGGCTTTTGTAAGTGCTATTTCCACAACCAGTGTCAACAATGCATACACTCCTCAGCTTTCATTGCTTCAGAATCTTCTGGCCAGGCATCGCATATCTGTTATGGGCAAGGATTTCTATAGTCACATCCCAGTTGATTCTAACCATAACTTTCGGAGCTCTATGTACATTGAAATTCTTATCTCCTTGTGCTTATACTATATGCGGAGCCACTATCCAACTCATGTTAAAGTAACCTCACAAGATCTAATAGGAAACCGTAATATGCAAATGATGAGTATAGAAATTCTGACGCTTCTTTTTGCTGAGCTGGCAAAAGTGATAGAAAGTTCTGCAAAGGGCTTTCCTAGTTTTATCTCGGACATGTTGTCCAAGTGCAAGGTTCAGAAAGTGATCCTGCATTGTCTGCTGTCTTCTATCTTCAGTGCACAGAAATGGCACAGTGAAAAGATGGCTGGAAAAAACATAGTGGCTGTAGAAGAAGGTTTCTCTGAAGACAGCCTTATAAATTTTTCTGAAGATGAGTTTGACAATGGTAGTACTCTGCAGTCACAGCTTTTAAAAGTACTTCAGCGACTGATTGTGCTGGAACACAAAGTAATGACTGTGCCCGAGGAAAATGAAACGGGCTTTGACTTTGCCATAATGGACTTGGAGCACATTGGGCCCCAGCAGCCGATGACTTCTCTTCAGTATTTACATTCCCAGCCAATAACCTGCCAAGGCATGTTTCTCTGCGCAGTGATACGAGCTTTACACCAGCACTGTGCCTGTAAAATGCATCCCCAGTGGATTGGCCTTATCACTTCTACGTTGCCTTACATGGGAAAAGTTCTTCAGAGAGTGGTTGTTTCAGTGACTCTTCAGCTCTGCAGGAACTTGGATAATTTAATTCAGCAGTATAAATATGAAACAGGATTATCTGATAATAGGTATGTGTGTGTAGAGCTGTATAAACTCTTTAGGCAGGTTTGGGTTTTTTGAATTACTTTGCAACCAGATGAACCCATTTTTTAAAAAATGAATCTTTTTAATTCAGGCCTCTCTGGATGGCATCAGTCACTCCCCCAGATATGGTACTTACTTTGTTAGAAGGGATCACAACAATAATTCATTACTGCCTCCTGGATCCATCTACGCAATATCATCAGGTAAGTTAATCTGAGTGTTTGAGAGGTTCCTGTGCAGTACGTGTCAAATGAAGGACTGTGATTGTATTAGCAAAAATTCAAGATTTTTGTAGGAAAAATACCAAATACATTGTCTTACCTATAAGCATGGCTTTTTATTGATAATATATACATCTCAAACAAAACCAATTTTCTACTAATTTGACTTTTAAAGAGACTAGCCTTAGATTTTTTTGGTTGGATCATTGGTTGGTTTGGTTTTGAGGATTTCTTTGTTCCCCTGAAATAACTAAAGTAGGAATTTCTTAACTTTCAGACCTCTAAAATTCCACTTTTTCAGAGCTGGCTTAATTTCTGGAACTTCCCAGGCTGACACTAATCCTGTTACCTTCTGGCTACACTATGTTCATCTTGTAATATCTCAAAACATTCTTTCTGTTCCTTCTGTGTATTCACAAGTTGTCTTTTTAGTCAAAAAGTATTTTTATATCTGATACTTTGAGCATAGGCTTTGTTAAGAATTTGGCCCAAATTCTGCAAGAAAATGTTTGCTCTACTCTCTATGCAGTCTTGGTGCAGTCTTGGGTTTGCTTTTTTTTGTACTTACACAACTTTGCCTTCCATTCATTTAGAAGTAACTGAAAAATGTTTATTGTTTGTGCAAGTAAATAATTTTGCTTTCAGTATTATGTACACTTGAAATCTGAAATAACTGTTTTGTTAAGATATAGGCAGAAGATACAGAATCGATTGCCGCGGCGTGAGGCCTCATATGTACAATGTAAAACGTAGTCTGAACAACTCAGTCACAAGATTCTTTAATTGGTATTTTTAACACACTCAAAACCTGTACTTTCTGTAAGAATTATTGAAAAGCTGTTTTAAAAAAGAGTTAACGTTGAAAGCTTCCATGTTCGTTAAATCTCAGTTTACACTATTTTAAGATGTTTATGTACAAATTTAATGCTTTTCCTCTCCTCTCCCCTTCAAATCCACTAGCTCTTGGTTAATGTAGATCAGAAGCACTTGATTGAAGCACGCAATGGGATCCTGTCTATCTTGCATATGATCATGTCCTCTGTGACTTTGCTGTGGAGCATCCTTCACCTTGCAGATTCTTCAGAGAAAACTACTACTGCTGGTGCTGCATCCATCACCACTATTAATCTTGGGTCAACAAAGGTCAGAACATCAGGGATAATATAGTTTATATTGTTCATGAACATCTTTGTCAAACTAAACTAATTCCGTTTTTTAAAATGTAAACGGAGTTTTAATATCTATGTCATCACCTACTCACCTGCATCAGAAACAAGGCTTTTATAAATGGATATTGAATCTGCTTTTAACATTGAGTGTATCATCTCCAGTCAACATCTCACCGCTTTGCTTTTTGCAAAGAAAATGAAATCCATCCTGAAAAAAATTAAGCCACACTTTTATGCCTCAAAAGATATAAAATATTCATGTAAAATCTTAACAAACGAGAGCCCTCCTCTTAAAATGTCTAGTGCTTAGACACTTACAGGCTAGTTTCTTTATTCATTCAGCTTCCATACAGCACTGTCATAGCAGATAACTAGTAACCATAAAGAAGAAAACACAAGAAAGGGTCAAATAAGGCTATACTAAGAATGCTGCCTAGCCCTCTTATTGGAAGCAGCTCAAACTTTTATACTTCACTTTATTACAGAAGAAACTCATTTAAATGTTTTAAAATAAGGTTTTCTCATTTAATTTGAAGACTATCAGATACTGTTTGTGAGTATGCTGCATCTTGCAACTTTTGTCATTCAAATTGAAGGAATAAAAAATAAACTTAGTAAGTCTCCTTGTCTTTGCACAGACGGCATCCATGGTCATATTTCTGCTGTTCGTAGGGGTTTGTACTCATTGACAGGGAGGAAGTCCATACTTGTTGATGAGCTATAATATTATGCTGCTTCTGTGAAAAAATAAGCTTTTGTACTCTGGTTAATCATTGACTCTCCTGTACATCCCACTTTTCCTTTAATTTGCCCAAATCCATAGTATTCAAAGGAGCACTCAGCATGTCCTGTAGATGAAAAACTCCAGTTTGAAATTAGCTAAATTAGCTTGTTTGGTGGAGTGTCAGGATAGGTTGTTTTACTTTTTTGCCTCATTGCTTTTGGGTAATGCTTTTGTAACTGTCATGGAGTTGGTGGATGTGCAATAGAATTATGTATTTAAAGTATAAGCAAGCTTTTTAAAACTACAGTACAACTGGATTGCTTTAGCAACCACACTCTTGACAAGTGCATAAAGTCTGTAGTCAAGCTCTGGGATTATATGTAGCAGTTTCCTGCAAGTTCAGACAATTCCTACTAAAGTACCTGTGCCAAAGGTAAAAAATGACTTTCAGAAAATAGGTAGAAAGTGCTTTTTTTCCTCCAAAATCTTCCTGTCACAAAAACCAGGACAGGCGCTGTATCCAAGACTTCTTCCATAGCAATGCTATCAAAGTAGCTTCTCATCCTGAACTGCTTAAGTTGTTTGTCCCTATCTTTGCATGCCAAGATCAAGTCTTTATTGTAGCTGGGTTTTTTTGAGGATGTTTTTCAGGTTTCTTGGGTAATTTTTAGTTCTGTACCTTTCTATCTGTAATTTCCCACTTGATTATCATTTGCTAATTTAGCAAGTGTATTTTACCTTCCCTTACCTTAGTCATGAATAAAATGATTGAAAACTACTAGATGTGGAATAGTTAGATAAAAGTTAGTGATAGCTACCATCCAACTATGGCTTTATAGCAGGCTGTTTTGAACATAATGCTGAGGTGCTTACCTAACAGTGTTTGTTTTGCTTTGACATTTCAGAATTTGAGGCAACAGATTCTTGAACTGTTGGGTCCAATTTCAATGAATCATGGTGTTCACTTCATGGCTGCTATTGCGTTTGTATGGAATGAAAGGAGGCAAAATAAAAATACTTCTAGGACAAAGGTACTTTTATACTACAGTGGTCACTTCAAATAGTGGTAATAGCTTTAAGTTAGAAGCATTAACGAGAAAATTCAGGCATTCCTGTGCAAGAATACGTATTATGAATTATGGAGAATATTTGTATTGTATTTCTAATTTGCTACTGTACTGTCAGGAAGCTATGAGTTTGTTTAGGAATGGGATAATCTTCCTGAATTCTTTAGGAAAACAGTGATTCCAACTCTCTAGCTGAACTATTAGTTACTAACATTTCAATCCCAAGAAGCTGGCTGCCTTAATTTGGGTATAGACATCGCCTGTGATGACTATCTTTGACATACATTTGATTCTTTCAGGTTATTCCTGCAGCAGGTGAAGAACAACTTCTTCTGGTTGAGCTAGTTCGCTCTATCAGTGTTATGAGAACGGAGACTGTTATACAAACAGTGAAAGAAGTTTTGAAGCAGCCTCCAGCTATTGCAAAGGACAAGGTATGAAAGCAGTAGAGGATTTATTTATTTAGTTAAGTGTCTTACATCTGCTTAGAACACTGATAACATGTATACTTCATGAAGCTGAGCAAGTAATTGTACTGCTGCTTAGTCAGTGTGGAAATTGTCACAATATCCAATAGACAACTGAACTTTTGGAGGAAAGTCATACCTCCTTCAGTCATTACCATTTACTGAACCACTCAGTAATCCTGTTTACTACGTCTGTGCAAGACTTTGTTTTATAGGAGTAGGTTGCTTACATGAGGGAAACAGCTGCACACCTTGACATCAGGCGATTTTTCAGGTGGGAGAGGGAAGTGGGGAAAAGAAGAATAAAAGAAATATAACTATAGAAAGATGTCTAAGTGAACGCTTCTAATTTCCTGTCAACGAAGCTATATCTTCAAACAGTGCAGTAACATTATAGCATTGTCAGTTTTGCCCTGGCAAGTGTGGGAAAACAAAAGTCAATTTCTTGTTCCTGATAACACAGGGTTTGTATCTCTTTCTAGAAACATCTTTCACTGGAAGTCTGCATGTTGCAGTTTTTCTATGCTTATACTCAAAGGTAAGACAAGAAGTTTGTCATTGAGAAGCAGATGGACAATTTGAATATTTTACATCTTTTTATAATCCTTAGGATGAGAAATAGCCTGTAATAGAAATAATGAAGAAAGAATGTTTTTTAACTGTAGGTGTTATGATAAAGAAAGGGATATATTTTGTGAGTTCCCTAGTTCTGCATCACCTTTCTTCCCTCACCGAAAAATCCTGCAGGAAATCTGCCCCCCACCCAAGGAAATCCTATCTTAATTGTGCTGTAACTCATTGGTACCACTCCAACCTTGGGCTGAAAAGCATGTCTCTAGATTACTCTGTTCTTCTGCCTTCCTCTTTTTTTAATGATTTCATGTAGCCACCTAAAATTAAATGAAAAAAACCCAAAGAAATAAGTGTTGATCCAGAATATGACAGTAGAGTTGAGGCAGAAAAAAATGGGGAATACCTGAGGGCAGTGGTGCTGTTTTCATTGCTGTCTCTGTGCTCCCTCTTAGGATTCCAGTGACCAGCTTAGTAGACAGCTGGGCAGCACTGCTGCTCCTCTTAAAGGATTCCATCCAGGTTGGTCTTCCAGCCCCAGGACAATTCCTCATACTTGGGTAAGTGCTTTTGTTATTTGCCTTTTCTGAAGATGGTCAAACATAAGTATCTGAAACTGTACTGAATTGTTAGTGTTTTCAAATCTCTGACTTATTTTTGAGTGGAGACAAATACCTGTTCCCTGAGTTCTGTGGATTTTATCAAATTAGTTTTCTTCTCTGAGAAATGGTTGCATATATTAGATGTTATATTATAATCTGATAAAAGCCACAATCTTACCTTACTGATTATTTGAGCCATTCATGCTGTTTAAATGGTAGGTTTAAATTCCTGATTTTACTTAGAAAAATAACTATAATGACTAGTCCACTAGAAAAAATTGGTTCCCAGCATGAAAATAGTTTGTGGCGTGTTAGAAATAAAACGATGAATATGGTTTTCTCTGTAAAGCTTCAAGGATCATTTCCTTGAATTCCTGGAACTTACCTTCCATACTAAATTTTCTCTAAAGATACTCGGGTATAGTCTAGCAAAATATGTTTATGATAAACTATTTTGTTATGATCAAAATGAGCCTGAGAATCTTGAAAGGATGTTTTCTAGCATATTAATAAGTAGCAGTGACTAAAGGTTTAGTAGATAACTATTTTGCATGTAAATTTCTTCAGGTTTGTCCTGGCTTTTAAAATGACTGAATAAAATCCATATCTACTTATGTTGTTTTCAGTGTTCTTAATGAGTTTATTATGAAAAATCCAAGCATGGAGAATAAGAAGGACCAAAGAGATCTCCAGGTAAAAAAATAGTATCATATATAAATCTCTTTTGAAAGTATTAAACCAATAAATACATGATTTGAGGTAATCATATGAATGACAACAGTATACTCAAATTATTTTCTGTAGAACTACTTTTAAGTAATTAATAACTGTGAAACAAATTAAAATATTTGTTGCTTGCGAGTTAAGTGTTTTATTTAGTATAGTTTTGAAAAGAAATTAGGTTTGTGCACTCACCCTCTTCTACCACCCCAAGGAATGATGACCAAACTGAGTTTGATGGAAGAGTAGCTATCCTAGAGATATTCCTGTATGCTTTTTAAAATTGTTATATAGAAGAGGAAGATATCACTTCCCCACTTAAGGGAGAGAAAGCAACTGGATAGCATTCAGGTGCTGTCAGTTTGCTAGCCATGCAGTTTGGGAAGCAAGAGGGAAGTGTAGGTAGAGGTTATTGAGAAATGAAGTGTGGGAGGTGTTAGAGCGCTGGATGACAAGCAAAAGGGATGATGGGGCTGGAACGTAGACTGAGGGAGAGAAGTGTCAAAAACATGGTTGTAAGAAACCAGCCTTTATTAACTTTTCTTAACATGTTGGCCAAGAAGCAACATGCTCATTGTTTGATTTAATGTTTCTTTTACTCTATTAAGTGCATGCATGTTATTCTTACTTCGATAGTATGTGTCTTTTCTTATTTTACCAGATGCATGCTCAGAACTGTAGTCAGTTGTACAGGTTTTGGCTGGGGCAAAGTTAAATTTCTCTTGAAACCAGGGCATCAGTATATGTGGTAGGAAGGACTCTGACAAAAAAAACTTAGGTCCATCTTATTCACAGAAAGATGTACTAAATGCTTATGTATTTTTCTTCCCTTTAAACCCTTTCTCAAATGTACTAGAATTGTCTAATACATCAGCTCTGTAGTCTGAAACGAAACTTTAGAATTTTCTTAGTGTTATTCATAATCTGTCAAAAGATCTAGTTTTCTGTGAAGTTATTCATCGCTGATAATATTGAAAATAAATTACTTGATAGCAGTTCTATAAGCTTGTGTGCTTCTACCACCCCAAGGAGTGATGACTAAGCTGAGTTCTTTGCTTAGTTCTATACTAAGTTACAGATTATCTGTAAAAACACATGCCAGGTCAACAAGTAAGTCCTTCTACACAAAGTTCTTGAAATGCTTGGGTTTTTTTTCTTCCACTAGGACGTAACGCACAAGATAGTGGATGCCATTGGGGCGATTGCTGGTTCTTCATTGGAACAGACTACTTGGCTAAGGCGAAATTTAGAGGTTAAGCCTTCGCCCAAGATTATGGTTGATGGAAACAACTTGGAATCAGATGTTGAAGGTAGTTTCATTTTTCATGTTTATTTTAAGTGAAACGTTAATTATCAGGCCAAAATTAACAAAAAGCACAGCTTTACCCTATTTGAATACATGAAAAATGCTTCAGTTCTGCTCAGGAGTTAGTACCTTACACAGTGGTAAAGTCTGTACATCTTCAAAATCTATGCTATTAAAATATGCTTGTGAGGTAAATAATGACTTAAGAAAACTAACTTTGGACATTTTTTTATTATTATTTTCATTTAGATATGTTGTCTCCAGCAATGGAAACTTCAAACATAACTCCATCTGTTTATAGTGTCCATGCATTGACCTTACTTTCTGAGGTAAATGTCCCCTCAGATGCAATAAATACTGTCTTATAGTAACTTAGATGCTATACAGCTTTGGACTAGATGTTAGGGGAAAGAAGTTTGATGGGAAAATGGTGCCAGAGGATTCTGGTTTCCGTCATGTAAAAATATGTAACATTTTGTTACTAAAACTGTTTCAAAGCTTGTGAGGTGGATGAAAGCTAAAGCATAGCTTTTCAGATGAGTAGTATGGGAAAATTTTTGGTGGCAAACTTTATTTATTATTAACAGTATGTGTTATTGCTAATAATCAGTGTATCTTTGATTTTTTTTTTGTTTTGTTTTGTATCTTGTTCTGTAGAATGCTTTGCCCAGGAGGTTATGCTTCTGTGTTTTTACCTTTGTTTTAAAAATGATAGAATAGTTATGTTCTGGATTTTGTATACTACCTGAAATCTGATCACTTCTGTTATAAACTTGAACATTCAGTAAAGGACATTATATAAAAAGTGCTGAACAGAAGGCAAAAAGCAACTTGGGGATGCATGATAATTTATCTTCCTCTTCCTTTTATAGGTTTTGGCTCATCTCTTGGATATGGTCTTCTACAGTGATGAGAAAGAGAGAGTTATTCCTTTGCTTGTAAATATTATGCACTATGTTGTTCCCTACCTCCGTAATCACAGGTATCTTTACAATTTATTGAATTTATGTAGATTTCTACAGCTGGTTGAAATTTGGTGGGTGATGCTTAAGTTGAAACAGTCATTATATGGATTAGGTGTTTGTTAGATTTTCTGTAAAGCAACAGTTCAAAATGTGTCATGTTGAATTTTTTTTTTTTTAGTGCTCACAATGCATCCAGCTATCGAGCCTGTGTTCAGTTATTAAGCAGTCTTAGTGGGTATCAGTATACGAGGAGAGCATGGAAAAAAGAAGCCTTTGATCTCTTTATGGATTCCAGTTTCTTTCAGATGGATGCTTTGTGTGTTAACCAGTAAGACTTTCTTTTTTCTGCTTATATCAATGGCTTACAAATTTTATGCATACCATTACACAAGATAATAAGTAATGTGAACCAGAATTCCCCAACAGACCTCTGCTGAGAGAAATAGAAGGATATTCTGGTTTAGGTTACCACATGCAATATGAAACTCTCTTGACCTAAGGTGTATTTCTATGCAGAAGTCCCTTCTTTTTTTTTAACTGCAAGGTTTTGTTTTTAATTTTATGAAGAAAAGTAGTTGATGTTTTATAGTTTCAGAACAAATTGTACTGAGTAAATGGCACCTGTGAAGCAGAGAACTTGGATTGGAAACCTTAGCAAACATGAGCCTGAATTAGTTAAAAGAGCAGCAAAAGCTCTGTAAATAGTCCTGTAAATTCCTGTTTTCTTCCTTGCTTTTCTGACTTGTATATGATCTTCCTCTTCTAGTTGGAGAGCTATAATGGATAATTTGATGACACATGACAAAACCACATTCAGAGATTTGATGAGTAAGTGTTAATTGATGTAGTAGTGACTTTTCAAGGGAAACATTAAAAAATAGAAAATAGCTATCTTGAAGAAAACACTTATTCAACATTTATTCCAATCTGTTTGAATTATTCAGTATTTTTTGTTTTCTTCAACTACTTGTTTCTGGAGATCTGTAATTAAGAGCACTTGAAGTGAGAGAATTTGAGACTGTCCTGGCCCACCGTGAATTTTGCCTTGACTAAGCAGTGCAAGTGGGGAGCTTGGGGTGGAGGGAGTTGTGGTTGGTTTGTTATGTGGTTTTGGGTTTGTTTTTTTTTTCAGGTCTGACACTAACTCTGCCTAAGGAAAAATTGTTTCTGCATATCTCAGACCTGCTGAGCTTTTATACCCATGAATTGTATTTAAGAAAAAAATTACTAAACTCCCTCTCAGAAGCTTCCAAACTAAGAGAAAGTTTTGCATAGTTAGGAGTTTTCTTTCAACATGTATCTTAAATCACTGGTCAAAACTACAAATTGCAGAACATGCATCATCTTAATGGCTGCCTTTGAACTATGTTAATGCAATGAAAGTTACTTGTTCCTTAAAGACAAACAGCAGGGAAATCTGACGTTCATCTCTGCATTATTCATTTTCTCTTTCAGCACGGGTGGCTGTGGCTCAGAGCAGTTCACTCAATCTGTTTGCTAATCGAGAGGCAGAACTGGAACAACGTGCTATGCTCCTGAAGAGATTGGCTTTCGCGATTTTTAGTAGTGAGATAGACCAATACCAGAAATACCTTCCAGACATACAAGGTCAGTAAAAGTCTATCACTTAATGGACTTCCGGTATCTGATGTGGACTGATGTGGATTTATATTTCAGGGTAAACAGTAGGCAAATATTCCAGGGATATCTGTGAGAGATGGAAGAACCTTCATGGCTGGGAACATTCAAGGTCAAGTTGGAGGGGCCTATGAGCAACCTCATACAGTACATGTCCCTGCTCATTGCATGGGGCTTAGACTAGAGACCTTTAAAGGTCCCTTCCAACCCAAACTGTTCCGTGATTGTAGGATGTCTTTTCCAGTGACCTTTTACATGATGACCTGGATGAAAGCATTGAGTGCACCCTTAGCAAGTTTGCAGACGACAGTAAGCTGTGAGGAAGTGTCGATCTGCTGGAGGGTAGGCAGGATCTCCAGAGGGATCTGAACAGGCTGGATCCAATGGCTGAGATCAGTGGCACGAGGTTTAACAAGGCCAAGTGCCGGGTCCTGCACTTGGGGCACAACAACCCTGGGCAGCTACAGACTAGAAGAGTGGCTAGAAAGCTGCCTGGAGGAGAAACAACTGGGGGTGTTGGTTGACAGCTGACTGAACGTGAGCCAGCAATGTGCCCCAGGTGGCCAAGAAGGCCAATGGCATCTTGGCTTGTATCAGAAACGGTGTGACCAGCAGGTCCAGGAAGGTTATTCTCCCTCTGTACACGGCACTGGTGAGAGCGCTCCTTGAATCCTGTGTTCAGTTGTGGGCCCCTCACCACAAGAAGGAAGCTGAGGCTCTGACGAGAGTCCAGAGAGGAGCAACGAAGCTGGTGAAGGGACTGGAGAACAGGCCTTATGAGGAACAGCTGAGAGAGCTGGAGTTGTTCAGCCTTGCGAAGGCGGAGGGGAGACCTCAGTGCTGTCTATAACTACCTGAAAGGAAGTTGTGGAGAGGAGGGAGCTGGCCTCTTCTCCCAAGTGACAGGGGACAGGGCAAGGGGGAATGGCGTCAAGCTGCACCAGGGCAGGTTTAGACTGGATATCAGGAATAAAAAATGGTCACAGAAAGGATCATTGGGCAGTGGCAGAAGGTACCCAAGGGGCAGTTTGAGTCCCCATCCCTGAAGGTGTTTAAAAGACAGGTAGACAAGGTGTTCAAGGGACGTGGTTGATATAGTGGCAGATAGGAGTGGTTGGACTTGATGATCCCAGATGTCTTGTCCAACCTGGTGATTCTATGATTCTATGTGATTGGGAATGGGAGCTGCTTGGTTTTAATCAAATATGATACAAATAGTTATGGCAGCTTTTTATATATATTGTCTTTTAGTATTACCAAGGTTGACACTTAAATTTTTTTCCTCTGTGTGAAAAGTTGCTTGCAAAATGTTTCATATTAGATTTGTTCCAGGTTTTATTCTGTGAAGGTTTTTTTTCCCCAGTATGTCACTAGCTGGATTTACTATGGTCAAGATGGTTTTACTCTTCTTAGTTCCAAAGTGCACGTGTTGGTTTGACTGGAAAATTTCTTTATCTTCCTCTGTGTTGAATACGTAGAGGTGGTTGTGGTTAGATAAGAGTGTATTACCCCGGTATAATACTCCATGTAATGTGATGATATGTCCTTTTAATAATGTATCCTAGCTGTTTGGACCATCATCATATTGTTTGGAATCTGTTAACCCCTGTTTTTGGAATGGGTAAAATCCTGCTTAAGGTGAGCAAAACTCTCAGATGCTATATTGCATTTATATAGGGAACTGTAACAAAAATACGCAGCTAACTGTTTCTCACTTTTGTTGCTTGTTGGAAAAACAGTAGCAAAGTCCTGAAACAGTAACATGACAGATAATATACAAAGAAATTAAGAGTAAATGAGGGAAGGAGAAAATGCCAGTTGGAATTACTCCGCACTGAGAAAACCTTCTTGGCTTTTTGTTTCAGAAAGGCTGGTAGAAAGTCTTCGTTTGCCGCAGGTGCCCACCCTTCATTCCCAAGTGTTCCTGTTTTTTAGAGTATTACTTTTAAGAATGTCTCCACAGCACCTTACCTCGCTTTGGCCTACCATGATCACTGAACTGGTGAGTCGCAGTTAGCATTAATGACTTGGAAGAGTGGTGCAAGTTTGAGACACAGCCTCATTTCTCAATGTTTTTAAGACAGTATCTTCTGGATAATGTGCATGTAAATGTACAACGGACACAGATTGGAGGCTGACTTATTTTCCTTGTCCTGATGTCTATTTTTTGCAACTAAATAGAAGATCTGTTCACTTATGTTATTTAAGCTCTTCAGGTGTTTCCTGAATTAAATTTGCATCTGTTCTCACTGTTTCCTGACTCCTACCTCAATGTCTACCTATGTATGTGTGCTCTTTCTGCTGTTCCTTCTCCTGCCCTGCTCTATGTTCCTTCTTTCTACTTTCCTGGTCATTCAGTCCTCTTCCTCCAGCAATGGGGATTAGGCATTGCATAAAGGAGTCGGAATCTGTATTGTATTCAGATCACATTGTAGCTGAAATTTCATAACAAGATTTATACGAGAGTGGGCTTGGCTTTCTCTTGTTTCTCACTGCATAATATGGCAGGATCAACATATGATTTCAGAGCTGCTACCTGTGGAGTCTCCACTGTTGGCTGTTTCACATGTTCTTTTGGGTTTCAGCTTCGGCAGTGGGAATGGAGGAGAGTGGTTGGTGCATCGTGTGGTCTGTTTAGCCTGTTAGCTGAGTAGTTCCCAAGGGGCTGGCTAACACAAATGGCAAATTGGGATCACTGCTGTAAGGGGGTTTTTTTGTATCTGTTTGCTCCTAACCTAATGCTTAGTTAGCCACAGATTTAAGCAATAAAAGGAGAAAAGCTATATGAAATATTTTAAGGATCAAGGGCATAGTTTTAGCTGTGATGTGTTTAATTCTGAGCCTGTCTGTCGTGCTTTAACCTTCTCTGATGACTGAGACCACACAGGTGCTTACTTATCCTCCCCCAATGGTGAATGGGTGAAGAACTGGAAGGTTACAAGTGAGAAAATTTGTGGATTGAGATAAAGATGGTTTTATAGATTTTTCTTAAAAATACTTAGATATGCCTCTGGGCAGCTGGAGTCAGGTGTCCCAGCTGTGTCTCTTTCCAGCCACCTGTACACCCTCAGCCTACTTGCTGTTGGGGGAGTCTAAGGAGCAGAAAAGAAAAACAAATAAAACATGCATGTGTTATTCACACTGTCTTCAGGCCAAATCCAGAGCATAGCCCATACTAGCTACTGTGAAGAAATTTAAGTCTGTTCCAGCCAAAGCAAATACACTGTCAGTAGTATAAATAGCAGGAGTGCCATTCTAATCTGGAAGATCTGCTGAAAGCTAGGAGCAGTGTGCCGCTCTGATTCCTTGTGCTCTCCCTGGCCTTTATGCAAATTGCTGCAGTTCTGGGACTACTTTCAGTGCTCTGTGCCATCTGGGAACTTGCACCTGAGTTTGAATTCTCCTTTATGAAACTCTGTTCACAGTTGCTTCAGGTCTTGCTTTCTGCTGGGCTTCCTTTCTAAGTAATGGAGGGGATTAGCCCCTCAGAGCTTTCCTGGCCTTAAGCATCATATGTTTCATATGGCCCTTGGGCTACTCGAGCTATTCATAAGGGATGAAAGGGTTTCAAGTGCCAATGTCAAGTCATAGTTCAGCAGGTTATTTCATCATCCAGGAACGGAAATAAAGCTCCAAACAATAGTTCCTCTAATTCTTATTACTGAGGCCTCCCTACAGTATTTTCTTAAGTCACAGTCTAGTAAAAAATGGTATTAAAATGTAGTATTTGATCTTCAGGTACAAGTATTTTTACTGATGGAACAGGAGCTCACTGCTGATGAAGACATTTCCAGGTAAACGTATGAACTTCCCACTTGTTTAACTTTGCAACAGTCTCCTGGTATGCTGATGGGCAATTGAGTCATTCTCTAGAAAAATTTGTCTTAGAATTGTAAAGCTGAAATGAAAAGGACAAATGAAGAGTAGTTCAGTCTGACTGCAGTACCAGGGACGTGCTGTTCAGGGCAAAACAAAAAAAGAATTCCACCCTCAGATTATTCATAAACAACTAAGGTAATTTATGCAATACAAATATGTTCTTACAGTGTCTTCCTGGCTAAAATGACACTGTGCCTGCAATTAAAATATGCATGGCATGACTTAATATCTGTATTATACGTATATTTAGAATGATTTGATGCAGGTTTTTTGTAATGCGCGTTTGTTGCCTAAATAAAAACATGGTTTCTTCTAGGGTTAGAAAGACATAAGAAAATTTATCTACATCATCTTGTTTCATTTGTTGTCTGTTTCTATCTCATCTGCCTTCCGCACAGTATGATCTAGTTTCAGACTATGCTAGCAATAGAGGTAGATTGCTGAAAAGAACAAGAGTAATTTGTAATTTGCCCAAGTCTTGTTCTTTTTTCTATATTTGCTTTGTTCTTTTGAAGAATTTTTCCCTAGAATTAAGTATTATTGACATGACTGACAGTTTTAAATGTTCTTTTATTTTGGATGTCTGATAACAATGAGATAAATCATAACATGATTATTATGTCTTAACAGTTTAGTTTGTATATATATAAATGCAAGTGACTCCCACCACAGTACAGACTTGCAATGTTCTGGTTTAATTTATGGATACACTGTTGAGTTGGTAAATAAAGACTTGTGTGGTCATGAAGGCAAGTAAGAAAGATGATGTTCCCAGAGTGGCAGAAAGCTGTTATGACTCATCTGCCTGCTCTTAATTTATTTTAGAACTTCTGGCCCATCTGTTGCTGGCCTGGAGACAACGTACACAGGCGGCAATGGGTTTTCCACATCCTATAATAGCCAGAGATGGTTGAACCTGTATTTGTCTGCTTGCAAATTTCTGGACTTGGCCCTAGCTTTACCATCGGAAAACCTTCCTCAGTTTCAAATGTGAGTAAAAGATGCTGTCATTGAATATTTTGGATATTTAACTATACCTCTTGGTACAATTCTACTGTAGAAAAATCTTTATTTTCCTGTTTCCTTTCCTTTTCTGGCCTTCACACTTAGCAGCCCACAGTTCATTCCTTTCCAGTGTCAAGAGGGAGTGAGTGTGTCAGTGTCAGGTGGTACAAACCAGATAAGTTCAATCTGATTTGACTTAGCATCTGGCAAGAGACTCTCCACACTTGGGAGCTAATCAGTGATCTGTTCAAGTATTTTCTTTTTAAAGTATTTAGTTGTGGCAATGTCTGCAAGCTTAAAATAAACCCACATGCCTCACTGACTAATGCATGAGATCAGAGGGCTTTATGTTATCTCAGCATGACTCACCTAAATTAATTCTTCATGATCTGACTGAAAGAAATCTCCTTGTGAAGGAGACTCCATGGGTTTTTCTTGGTCAGTAGCATTCTTAACAAGGCAAACTGCTTCCTCAATGCCTCTGCAATCCTGTTTTGTTGGAAGAAAATAAGTGCAAAAATTGCATTTATTGAAGACCCTAGAAATGAGAGGCCACCAAGGACTAAATATCTCATGTCTTCCTTTATTCTGTGCAGTGGTGACAGCATGAGAGCTGCTGCCCTGGCACAGCTCTGTAGACATTTGGTAACTTCTAATTATCCTGTTATTTAAAAGATGTTTGTGTGGGCTAGAGGGTGGAAGGACTTGTTCACACTGTGTCAGTTTGTGTGGTATTTCCAAATCCAGAGCTGATATTGAAGGCTTGTTGATTTATTTTACTTTCTCAGGATTTGGCTCATAATTCTTGTTTAGAAACCTATCCTAACCCCCGTTATTAGCTTGCCCAGTTTTATTTAGGTCATTACTGTACGTTTCTGGAAAGACATTAACAATGCTGAATCACACTGTACTTTATGGTGTTCTTATGGAGGCTTTGACGCAAGTTTTAAGGACAGAAACTTTGATTTCCTTTATAGTTTATAATGCAAGTAGCCAGTCTTTGCAGTGCAGCAAAGTAGGGGGGAGGAAACAGTCCTCTTGATCTCACTGGCATGTGAATAGGTAAAATAGATTTTTTTTTTTTACCAGTATGATATATTGAGAATATTTTGTGTGTTGTAATATGCATTACAAATATGCAGCTGTGTTAAAGTAAGCATTGCAAATGCGTAGCAAAATTTTCAAAGTAACTTACATATTTTTTAATTCAGAATTGCTTTCACTTCTCTTGCACACAATGGAGGTGTGAATAATACTGGTTTTAGCTTCTCTGCCTTGTCTTACTTTTGGTATCCTTACATACTTCAAGAACCTCTAAAGGAAAGAGAAAAAGCTATGTTCTCAGCCTTGTTTCTTCCTGCTTTTCAGAATGTGCTTTTTTTTATTCTTTCATGTCAGACTGGGGGTTTTTTTTGTGAGGATTGGGTGCTTTTCCTCCTTTTTCTTTGATACTTAACTAGATACTCATATTCTTACATCTAGTAGAAAAGCCTGCATGTTCAGTAAAGATAATGTCTTGCTTGTGTTATCTCATGACAGGTATCGTTGGGCTTTTATTCCAGAAGCATCAGATGATTCAGGTTTGGAAGTACGAAGACAGGGTACCCATCAGAGGGAATTCAAACCATATGTGGTGCGTCTAGCAAAACTGCTGCGAAAAAAAGCAAAGGTATGTCTTCCTCCAGTTTTGCTTTTCATTGAAAACTTTCACTTAGGGTAACTTACAGCACTGTTTCATTTTTGGATAAGAATGTAAAGGAGTTTATCTGGTGTGGGAGACTCAAGTCAGCATCATGCAAAAAAACTTACGTAGGTGTATATAAAAAAAAAAAAAAAAAAAAACAAAACTGCTATGGTTAAAAAAAAAAAAAGTCTATGGTCAGTGACTTAGAGTTTCCATTTAAGAGCATTATTTGAATAAAAAATAAAATACGCTTCAGTGTCTAATGTATTTTCACATAGTCACGTTCAGGTAGCTAGTCATATATGTAGATAACAGTATAACTAACTAACTGCCTTTTGAAGTAGAAAAGCATTTTTATCCAAAATAATCACATTAAAATATTTAGAAAACCGTTGCATTCCTGAAAATGGTAGAACTAAAAGTTTTGAGACTGTGCACAGCCAGAGAGGGCTGAGCTTCTTCCCAGAAGCAGTTACAGTGAATGGAAGAAGGCAGAGAGCAGTAGAAACAGTTCTGGGGAAATCTTGGCTGCACAGTTTTTAGAGTGGGAGGAGAATTAGGATGTTATGTTGGTGCATATTAATATCCTAGTTTGGTGAAGTAGAGGCCTGTTCCACTAGTGAAGCTGATGAAGTTTGAAGCCATATGGGAGAAAGCTTTGAAGTTTCATTCTTAGGTGCCCCTGTAAATACATGGTACTGTCAGGGCTGTAACACTGCTGTAGCTACTGCATTTACAATTTCTCGTGAATGTTTTGTTGAGTAATACTTACATACAAGTAGCTTTGTATAATTTAGGGATAACTTAGTTGCAGACAGATCTGAACTGTTCGAGTAAGGCTCACAACTACAGGGGATAAAACAAGTATCTGAAGCACATCTGCATTTGTCATTTTATTGGTTTTGAGTCATGATGATGAGACTGGATTTCTCTTCTCACATGCGTAAAGGAATAATCAATTATAACTGACTGCTAATCAGGCATGGCCTCTAACCCTGATGCTCCATGTAGTGTACTGTACCTGTTAGAAAGTTGTCACACTCCAAATATTCTCTCTGCATGACTCACAAGTTGCATACGATGTATAAAATATAAGTGCTGGTAAGTATTGTACGTTGAGACAGATGCCTGAAGTCAGGATTTCCATAGTGTGCTTCAAGAATATAGAAAACTTCCTGGAATTTCTGGAACCCCTTAGTGACAGCAGCAGTTTCACACTGTAAACCAGAGCTAATAGCTAGTGATGTGATGATGAGATAAACATGAGGTAATGAATACTGACTTCCAGGCCATTTCTTCATGGTGCAGAGTAGAATACTGTCACATATAGCTGTGGGTGTTTCTTCGAAAATAACTGTTTGAGCAAAATGTTCCAGTGAATCTTGATTTTCCTTCAGGGTGCTCTGACTAATGCTCAGATTCATGTAGTATGGTGTTGCTCAGGCTGTGCTGTCTGAAAGAAATGTGCTTAAAAATCTCCTTCAGGACTACAGCCAATAACCAGAAGAGCAAACTGGCAGTTCTGGTGTTTTTTTAGTGGTGTCTTGGCCACACAAGCCCCAGAACTTATTTCTGGACTGTGGAGTCTTTGGGGTGGGTGATTTTCTAGCTGAAGGACAGCACCCACCCAAGCAACTGCACAGCCTTCATGGCAAGGGATTATTTTGATACATGAAATGCAGTCTGAAAGTTCTCCTCTTTCCTTCCACAGGACAAGCAGGAGGACTTTAAGACGGTGGTTTTGGAGGGATTGGAGATGGCCAAGCATCAGGTGAGGGTGGCCTTTGATGCTTGAGTTGTGAAACAAGTTTGCTGTAATACTACCAGCACCTCAAGGCCCTAAAACTATTTAGTTTTCAGTAAGAACTGAGAGAGATTGGTCTTGTTAGAGGACAAAGTTGAGACACTTCTGAAATGAAAGAATCATGAGGGCCCTTATTCTGAGTGCCCATAACTTAAAAACTTAGTTTTAAGTTGGTTTCTTATGTGAAATGCATTACAAAAAGTGTTAGTTCTAAGACAAATTATGGTCACAAACCATTATAAAATAATAAAAAAATTGCCAAATGGCAAAACACACAATCCCTAATCTAGTTTCTGTCAAATTAAGTGTTGTATTAAGTATCTGATGAATTAGCAGCGTTTGAGGTACTGCCATGAGGAAATGGCTTGGATGGATTGTATTTCATTGCTCAGAGAGAATTCATATATACGGGAATTTGGTTAGTTGCTGTGTATCACTGTCTCTTACTGCCTGCTGAGGCAATCTGTGCTTGCCACTGCTCGATATTGAGTGTGGCAGAGAACCAGTACTGAAAAGTCTCTCTTCTGCAAATCCAATGCGAAGTTTTAAAAGGAGAAACTTTAAAAACTAGTAACTTAATTAAAAGTAGGAGGCATCAACAACTCTTTCTGTGTTGGAATGCAGACTTCCCTTTGTTCTGAGTCATTGTCAGCCTTTCTTTTCTTGAGACTGTAGAGAATAAACAGTAGAGCTTGAATGGTAGTCTTCTGTGACAGGGAGCCAAACTACCAGATTAAAACACTGAATATGTTCCTATTCAATTTTAATCTAATTGGGTTTTGTGAAATAGATGTCATGTAGGCGCCTGCATTGCAAAAGACAGGTGCTTCAGATAAAGGGCAAAACCCTTTTTTAATTTACTGAATAAAAAAATTTAAAAAAAAAACCAAAACCCCAAAACAAACCAGGAGTGAAGATTACCATATAAGCAGCTAGATGTTGGTGCTCAAGTGTTTTCACATGCAGATATTTAAGGCAGCCCTAGAGTGCTACAGCAGTTCATTTACACTGCCTGTAAGCATCTGGTGTGTAACTGCTGCCTTTGCTGGTGGGGTTCCAGAAATTCTCACCCTTGAAATTGCCCCCCGTGAAGTGCAAGGTGGAAAAATACATACTGGACATTAGTCTTTTACCTGTACTTTTCCTGTTTTGTCATGTATTTCCCATTTCTCTATTTACAGAAAAACCCAGAGGAGGACAGCTCAGGGAAAACGCTAAGTTGGGAACCAGGTCACTTGCTTTTAACCATCTACACCGTTCGCAGCATTGAGCAGCTTTTGCCTTTCTTCAATGTACTTAGCCAAGTTTTTAACAGCAAAGTCACAAGCAGATGTGTTGGACACTCAGGGAGTCCTGTCCTTTACCCCAACTGTTTTCCGAGTAAGGACATAAACATGGAGAACCTCAAGTCATTCTCCAGCAAAGCAAGACAAAAGATAGAAGAAATGGTCGAGAAGGATTTTCTTGAAGGGGTCATAAAAACGTAAACCAAACCTGGTACCTTTCAGCTTAAATGTGATGTAACTATTTAAATTAAATACTGTATCTTTCCCAGCTGTATAGTATTCTTTTCTTACTTTGTATGTAATGAAATACTTAATGTTGTATTTAAGTTAAATATTTGTAAATAAGAGAAAAGTTCTGGATGTGGCCTGAATCAAGTTTAAATATTGGTGGCTCATATTGATTATGGTGCCTACATTTCCAGTACATGTTTTGTTGTCTTGAGTTCTGTCTTTAAAAAAATCCTAAAAAAATACAAGGTGCACATTTTTTTCAATTTGCTTCCAGTTTATTTTTATCTTTGATTCATTGGAACTTGTGCTTATTTAGCAATCTGGAAAATGCCATCATTCTGGGAGTTAATACAGGACTGCACTGACAAGGAGGCTTGTCAGAGGTAGATACTCTCAACTATGTCGATGAGGGATACTCGTGTATTTAAAATGTTGCATCCCCTTTGTGCTGCCACAAAGTAGCGAGGGCCGCAGAAGACAAACTTGTCTCTGTCCCTTCCCTCTTAAAAGTCATGATTATTACTGCAAATTGGTTTCTAAGCAAGGTATTATTGCAACAGTATGTTACTATTTGCAAATATTCTTCCTATTTTTTGTTACATCGTTTCCCCCTTGATCTGAGATGAACTGAAGCTGGAGAGTGGTGACAGTTTCTGCCTTACACTGTTTGCCCACAGGATTTGGTTGCTGTGGGTGCTGTTCCCGCAGCGGCTGTGCTGCAGCTACTATCAACGCAGTCACAACAGAGCTGGAGTCAAGTGCAGCTACAAGTGTGCTGAGGATGTGGGAGTTGTAATTCAAACCCAAGCTTATAAAATAAGCTGAGTAGGGGTCGCACTTCCTTCTGGGTATGACCAGGCCCCTCACTGTCAAAGAGCGAGTCCTGTCAAAGTCACTTCAGCTTCAGAAGTTAAGGCAAACTCGTGGAGGGGTGTGGGAGAGGGAGGGGGGTTTTAGCAGCAAGAGAATCTCGCTAAGACATAAGATGCTAACAGAGGTAAAGAATAAGCTGAATAATATTCTGCTCAGTTCTGATTAATCCTTGCTACTTGGGATGGGTTGTGTACATCTGCACTAGGAAATGGTACAGAAAGTAATATTAGAAAAATAAGTCAAGTTATGAACTCTAACTGCAGTTGTGTTATTCATTAGATGGGCTGGGGTGGTGCTCCTCTTCCTCCAGCAAGGTGGTAAACAGCCAGGCTTACTTCATGGGCGAGGGCATCTGCGTTCTCCTGTGGAATGTTTAAAAAGTTAGTTACAGGGGCGTCAGCACGAGAAGGCAAGAGCAAGCTTGGGATGTTAAGGCAAGTGTTACTGGGCAAATACTGTGTTCCTGCTATTGCTCTGTCATCCTGAGGTCTCTTCTGCCACTGCAGTCATGCTGGCAGGAAGAAAGGGCAGGAGCATGTGAAGGAAGAAGAGCAGAATCGCTGCTCTTGCTGTCATGTTTAAGTTCACCTGTGGACTAATTCTTAACAGCAGCTAAAGTTTATTTTCTTTGGTTTGCCTCTTAGGAACTTGTGTGGATAGCGGCTGCTATCTCAGGAGGCTGATTTTCTTTTCAAAATAATCTAGTGTCAAATCTGCCTTTGTAAACGTTTAAAAGCAAAAGGGAAACACTGATAACATTAAACATGACTTTTATAAATAAAAGAAAGTCCCCAAACACTTTGTAATCACTAAGGGTTTTTTCCAAATTTAGCACCCATTAAGTGTGATTAAATGACATCCCCCAATGCTAAGAAGATTGTTTATCATAAACAAATCCCTCTCATACACAAGTTGTTTGAACTCTGACCTGCGTGTCTGCTTCAGCGTATATTCTAACTACATCTTCTGTTCCCGATGGACGGACAAATGCTCGTGATAATTTGTACTTCTTGACAAGCGCATCAATTTTCTCTTGTAGCCCAGAAGGTGTAACCGCTCGCCTTTCTGCATCCGTCGTGTCAATGACTCGCCTGTCTGCAACCTGCAGCAGCAGAGACCAACATTGTTTATTAGTTTAATTGTGTGCTGGAGCTTTACGGTGAGAGCAAAGGTCATCGGTAAGAGAACTTCAGGTGTTGTGCTGCCTGAAGAAGAGCTCGATTTCTAAGTTCCCTGCTTAACTCAAAGGCTTTGGATTCCTGCTGTGCTACTGCTCAGCATGTATTAACCCTGTCCTGACAGGACTCAGACACTTGGCTTAGAAAAAAGAGTCAGTTCTGAACATGCCTCTGACTTGAGCTGAAGCTGCAGCTTCTTCCAGTAGATCAGAAAGCTTAAAACTCTGCTTGATTTAGAGCCTGGAGCTCCCTTACTGTGTCTAATAGAATGCTGCCACGCGAGAGCCTGTTCTGCTGAAGCTCTTTGAATACCGGAGAAGAACTAAGGGCTTGAATATTCAAGATATAAAGTGGTACATCAAGAAGAAAGACATTTCTTATTTGAAAGTTAAGAATTTCTACGTTAAAATTTGAACAGATTTGAACAGTTCCAATTCGTCTTTTACATTTAACATATTTGCTATTATTTTAATGTCTGTATAAGTCATATTTTTATTTTAGCTCAAGTGAAATTCGTCTGCGTTGTTTTGTGGCTTATTTGGTCTCCTTCTGCCCTTCAATGGGCTGTTTCAGCTTTCAAATAAAGCTTAAAATAAGCAGGCACAAGATCGCCCAGCAGGGCCCCAAGAGGCAGCTGTAACCTGGGCCAGCACGGTGTGTAACTCACCTGGACTTTGAGCAGTCGGTTGGGAAGGTCGGTGTAGATGGCGTTCCACTGCTGCACAGTCAGGCCCTTCAAAGCCAGGATTGCTTCAATAACCAGCATGTCTGAGATGGCATCTCCTACTGTCTGCAACAGGAAGGGGAGAAACACTGGAGCAGTCAACAGGGAAGAAATGAAGGTAGGATTTGGTCAGTAAACTTCCAGCTGAAGAGAGTAAAAATGCAGCCACGCTGCCTTAGAATCATAGAAGAGTTTGGGTTGGAAGGGACCTTAAAGATCGCCTGGTTCCCCACCTTTGTTTGGAAGGCAGCTGGCCTGTGAAGTATGATTTGGCACCACCCCAGATGTGGTGTGTGTGTGCTAAGAGGGAGACTGGGGCTGAGGGGCATAGGCACTGGAACACCTCATCCCCCAGTACCACACAGTTCAGTGGCAAACAGATGAAAGACTCCCTGCTGTTCAATCATAAATAAGTTACATGCTGTCACTATTGTTTCCATGCTATTCTACTCCCCCTTTGGGTCCTAAATTCAAACTGCATCAAATAACAACATTCTGCATCCACTCTGAAGTATTAAACCTTTCTGAAGTCTGTTCCTGCACTTTTCTTCTTGGCCCCTTCTATCACGGCGCCCTGCTTCCCACTCCAGTGGTCACTGGCAGGGGCTTGACAGGTGCTCACAAATGGGCTTAGCCCCAAGACTGCCAACACAATGACTTGTTTCTCTCTGGTTTTACCTGATTAATCAGGTCAATCATGTTTTCAAGCACCTTTGCTGCTTCTCTTCTTTCACCATCTTTCTCCTCTTTTGCCAGTTGTCTTACTGTACTTTCAGCAGCTTTACTAAACAATACCTAGAAAAAAAAAAGATTGAGAGCTTGTCAACATTTGCCCACATCTAGGATTCGTGTAGCAAGGTAGAAAAAACTTGTACTATTTAAGCCCAATAACCATCATTAATGTTTGCTACCATGAATTCCTATCTCCACAAAAAAACCACAGAGGAGTTGGTGGCAATGCTGTGACAAAGACAGAAGGGAAAACAAGTCTGTTCTCAAACAAGGAGAGAAAAGTCTTGTTTATCATTGGAACCAGAGATGGAAATAAGACCTCCTTGTTGAGCTAATCCACCTAAAGCTTTATATGTAGTGGCTGATCTTGTGTTTTACATGCTCATACTTACTGTACCATGTCCATTTGCCTCAAAATAAACCCCAACATCAAACTCCTGGGCCTTGTGATGGAGGTGTTTCACTCCTGTTTTGACACAGTGCACGGGTACCTGTAGCCCAAGGACATGCAGAGAATGTAAACTCTGTAATAGACTCCTCCGTAGGCGAGAAGGGCAGGTGAAGTGACACCAGCCCAGCACCAACCCAGACAGACCGTTACAAACTAACCTGTGTTTCACAACTACTGACTCCCCAGAGCTAAAATTATCCACTATTTCTGCAGACCTGATTAAAAAGAAGATTTAATTTATTCAAGTGGAAATAAAGGTTGATTTTTTTTTTAAGTGAGAAATAAACAAAACCCCAAACCAAGAAAAACCCATTTCATTCCCAATTAATTTTATGGTTTCAGGGAACATACCAGATTCTATACAAACTAATGCTCAACTCCCCTGGTGAACAGCATTTAACTTGCTGCAGAAAATGAAACAACCTTTACCACTCCCTGGTTGCAAAGTCATAAAGTTCCCAACTTCTTCCACAAGTAACAAGGGTTTTTGTTTAGCCTTTGCCAATTTTTTTTTTAATTAGTAAAAGCTGACAGGAATGTACTCAGCTTTGCTTTCTTGCATCTCCAGGTTCGAGACAGTAATTTATTTTCACCTAGCTTAAGCTCTCCTAGTAATCATATTACAGTAGCAGTTTTTATTCTGAAAGTAAACAAACTTGCAGTGAATAACATCTGCAGAAAGCTGCCAGTTAAAAAAAAAAAAAAAGGAAAATACTTTCAGTGTTTCCTCAAGGTAGCGTGTCGAACTCCCATTGGCGTACGCTGTTTGTACCACCGCCATCTGTAAGGTCTGTCCCATCTAAGCAAATCAAAAAGCAAAGTATTTTATTGCCAAGTTCTTATGCAAATAGGATGCCCAACCTTCATAAACCTTCACAGTAATGCAGAGGGAAGGACTGAACCCAAAATTAATGTAGATACTGAAACAAAGAGAATGGAAAATCAATACTTTATACACTGAAACCGGAAAAACTCTCTCCCACTAAGAAAAGGTTCCATGTTAAAATATTAGCGCTCAGATTTTCATTTGGCATGTGGAAGTCACGCCTTTGTAAAACAACAGTTTGGACTGACCATCTTTCAAACTGGGGGTTTTTTTTAGGTGGAGAGACTGCATACACACAAAATAACAAAGCTTCCTTAGACTATTTTACGCTGTACAAATTAAAGTGTCAGAATTCAATTCATACATTAGATTACCTTGGCAAGAAGCTCTTTAAGGAAAATACTAATTAAAGTTGCTATCTTATCTCCATCGATCAGGTGAAAACGGCCAGTTGCATCCTTATAGTAATAAACAATTCTGTCTGCATCACCATCAAAGGAGCAGCACCTCTCGTTGGGCTCCATGTCCAGCCCTAGTGCACACAGAGTTACAAAGAGAAGTTAGAGAGAAAAAAAGACACAAAAGATTTCAATTAGTCCCAGTGTGGATCTCAGGTGGAAATCAGCTCTGTGCAGACACACACACGCAAACCCACTGCTGAAACAGACACTGCTTTTACAAAGAAACCTGCAACAGGGAAGCTGTGTGGAAGGGCAGCTCAGAAATACATATACAGAAAAAATGTAAATAGTAATATAAAAAAATCAGGTTCTCTGAACATCTGTTATGTTACGCCTTCCTCCCAGACATGCATGACAACTAATCTGAGAACTACTGCATGCAGTCACATCTCCAGCTTATGAAAATAAGCACAGAATGTCAGTTATGGCACAAGGTTAAAAACTTTGCAGCAGAAGAACGCCTGCCCCTTTCCTCACTTAGTCACATACTGACTTGTGCACATCACCCGCAGACTGAGGCAAATCGCCTTCCCTCACTGCACAGCAGGGTGAGACAGGATTTTTGGAGACAGAACCTGATCTGCTCCTCCTCTTTGCTTCCTTTCACATAAGAGACACTTTCCTAACCCAAGACAGGCAAGCACCCCCATGCCAGCAACATCATTGCTGAAGCACAACTGCAGCAGGAGATGGCACATGAAACTTAATGCCGAAAAAACACCTGCCCTATTCCAAAGTAACCATCACCAAGACTTTTCAGACCTATACAGAAAACATACACATAGATCTGCTGGCTATAAAATAGCTCATGTTCAGTTTGCCTAGTATTCAATTTATACAATAAAATACATAACACATAATGAGTACTTGCCTCAAAAACTTCCTAGGCTTAATGCCAAGAGAGAAATAGCTAGGAAGCAGTCACCATCTGACACAGCAATGCCACACAAAACCCAACTGCTCTTTAATAAGGTATATCTTGTTTTTCTTTAAGTTGTTGACCACCCTGACCTCAGAATGCATTTCCCAGAAACTGCAGCTGGTCGTTCCCTAGGCTGATTTCAGAGTCCATCAGGAACCCAGCAGAGAGCTCCAAAGGACATGCTGAATCCTGTAACCTCTTCTTGGAAAAACAACATTTTAGTACACAAGCAGACAGGAAAACTGGCCTACATTGCTGGCACCTCGACCTTCAGAGCACAGGAAACCATATCCCCAAATTTCCCTGTTTCTTCTCCTGCCATTAAGGTACTCAAGCTACAGCATGAGGTAATGGCAAGTGCACCATTTAACAGGCTGAGACTCCCTAAGACTGTAAACAGGAAGCTGTTACTGCTTAGAACTCCAAAGAAATCAGATCATTTACTTCAGCAAAAGATTAGGAAACCACATTTCCTTCTCAAAGCACATCCCTGCCTTGAAACAGCCAAGAAGTGTCCCCACAGTCCCAGTTAAAGCTGGGGTCCAGATGTGACACACACGCATCCACCCCCACAGGGACTGTCACTGTGCTGCTCAACTTTCTACATTTCTTCAGCACGCAAGCAGCTTGGCAAGGGGGAAATTACACTGTACTTAGTGTTTGAATTCGGGTAGCAGTTGCAACAGAAGTGCAGCTGTCAAATGGAGAACCTGGTTTAGCCTCAAATAACCTAATATCACAGAATCATAGAATCACTAGGTTGGAAAAGACCCCCCAGGATCATCAAGTCCAACCATTCCTATCTGCCACTAAACCATGCCTCTCAGCACCTTGTCCACTTGTCCCTTAAACACCTCCAGGGAAGGTGACTCAAGCACCTCCCTGGGCAGACTCTGCCAGCACCTAGTGATCCTTTCTGTGAAAAATTTCTTTCTGATGTCCNTATCCAATATCCAAATATCCAAACAAGCCTGCTCCTCCAGGTCTGAGATTTTCTTTTAAGCACTTCAGAAGAAACTGGATGATATGACTTCCTCACTGGTTTATGTCAATCAGTCAGTCTGCTGGCACCAAGCTCTTAATTATCCCAGCTCTTCCTCAGGAACCCAGAAAACTGTCAGCAACCCCAGCCCACAATGTAAACGTTTCTTAAAAACACAAAGAGTAGTAAAGTAAATAACAGTAAACCAGTCCTGACTGGTCTCTGGACTCCACCAGCTATACATTCAGACCAAATTGTCAAAAATATTTCAGTCAGCTGGTACCACACTTTTCTCCTCCAAACAATTTTGTTTAATATAAACTAGGGATGTGAAAACACAGCCAGACTATTCTCTTCCCATTGTGCAAGCAGAACCATTCATGCAGTCACTTAGTAAGAAACAGGGAGCTCTGCTTAACCAAGGACGATACACCATGGTGAGACACTGCACTTTCAGATCTGGAGAGGAGGTAAAAGGATATAAAATTACCCACTACATACCTCTAGGTGGCTTCTGGTGAACTTTCACAAAATCTGCACCACATAAGTGATTGAGCTTCTCCTTGGTTCCATCATTGTATATGTGAATTAGCACCTCCTTTGGAAAGTAGGGCTCCATTTCTGATAGTTTCAGGGCTCCTATTCCATTGGCACAGTCAATCTTCCAGTGCCTCTGACTCTCTCCAGAGCTGGGAGACTTAGCACAAGGGAAGAAGGGGCAAAGTGAATTCATACTCTAATGAAACCAAACCTAGGTGCCCATTGATTTCTAAACTTCAGACCCAAACAGGCTAACAAGCAGCAGATATTAATTTTGTACATTTGCATGAAGAAGATAATAACCAGAATTCACCTGTTTTATCAGTTCTGCAAAAGCTTTGGATAATTTTTCATAGTAACCTTCCAGTGTTGCTTTCCCATACTGGCCTTGGGTGTTTTGACAGCAGACCATGTAATGTAGCTGTGGCGTTGTCACCAGGCCATAATCTAACATAAAATAAAAGGGATACTATCGAGAAATAGAATACAAAATTAATTCCTCCTCAAAAGTCATACAATATTTGGTATTCTACAATAAACAGTCAAATGCAGTGCAGGAAATCCATATGACATTTTTCAGATTCTGTTATGAAAAGATGAACCCCTCCCTGCTCAGCACGAAAGCCATACAACTCCACTGAGAAAACAAGTTACAAGCGAAAATGGAAACTGTGTCTGGGCTACTGCTTTAGGTCTGCATAAAAGAATCACATTTACATAAAAACTTGAAATCAGGCTAGAAATATAAAAAGTTAACATACCGTGGTACTGACCACCTAGAACGGAGATACCATCTATTACTGACTGTGAAAGTTTCTCGCTGCTTGGCCTGGAAAACAAAAAATACAACTGATAACCTTTGCAGAAGACATGTCTGTGTGTATTTGGGAAAGAAGCAGATGTGGAAGAAGACTCAACAAGTTTCCTGCCTTAGATTCAGTATGAAGAAATCCATACCTTTTTCTATTGTAGGGGTCTCACAATAAAAAAGTCTGAAAGCCACCACCCCATAGAATTGCAAAGACAAGTAAATTGCTGAACACAGGTGAACATCACATGGTACCTACAAAAAAAGAACCCCAAACCCACAAGAAAGCTTCCCATTCAGAAACAGTGCTAGGAAATTCTCATAACTATCAGGGAAGCTAAGACAGGGAAAGCATTGGAGAACTTCTGCTTATTACTATAATCATAAATTACTTTAGCAGGTGACAGACTAGGCAGGAAAAAAAAAGCATCATCTGTCTGTGGAGGCCTAACTATCCTAAAGCATCCATGAACAAAACGCGGGCACTTCCAGAAAAGAAGCACACATCTACCACATTTTGTAATTACCTGGTGTCTCTACCGATAAAAACTGAAGCATCTTTGTGCTGGTTCACTCCTGCTTTTTGGCAGATCTCATTCAGTGTTTTCTGCAATTCTTGCTCCTCTGCATTTACTAGTTGCGTGGCATACTCTTCCCAGGAAGGGTGCAGCATTTCACCAAGAGGATCAACCAGCTTTACACCATTATCTTCCTTAGAGGGAAACAGAACAAAAGATACCGAGTCTGCAAGCGGGGAACTTAATAAAATCTCTTCAAAAACAGCCAACATGTGGTTCAGTCATGTTGCTTCTTTAAATATGGAGCATTTCTGGGAAGCAACAGCTACACTCTTTAAAACTGCTAATAAGCCCAAAAGAGTAACATAACTTATTTTTTGCCCCTTATAACTCTATTATGAAATTAATTTTACATTAAAATGACATAAGAGGAGGTTCTAATAACCTGGGATGCTCCACAGCAGCAGAAGTCTGAATGTCTGGTTTGTAATTGCTGCATCTCTTTCTTTTTAAAACTAGCAGATTTTGCTCAAAGGTTCATCTATTCCCAAGGGTACTCCTAGCTTGCCAAGATTACAAATTTCCTATGTTACACCATTTCCATGTGATAGAAAATAACGCTCTTTTGCACGGGGAAAAGTAACTTCAAACATGACAGACATCATATTTACAGGAATGGCACAAAACACATGCTTCAGGCACGTCTGAGTGCCTTTAGGATCTGGTCTCAGTTCCATGAGCCTTGATTCCACCAGACTGATCGCATCTATTTTCCTTTTAAAGAAATGGTTGTTCTTACTTCAGGATTGTGAGATGCTGTAACCATGACACCAATAGTAGATACTGTGGCTTTGGACCGGAGAACTGCCAGCAAGCCCATGCGGAACATGACATGATCAAGGTGCTCGGCCTTGGTGCGAAAGCCAGCAGTGCCATACTGAAGGGTGACTCCAGCAGGTTTAGGATGTAACGTGGAATATTTCTTAAGTGCTTCAGGATCCATTTCTAGAGAGGGAAGTAACACAGACGCAAGAGGGAGAAGTCAGCTCATTACATTTTGCAGCCCATAGCTGCTTAAATATCATCAACAGAACATCATTCATAAAATCATAGAACGGTTTGGGTTAGAAGGAATTCCAAAGATCATCAAGTTCCAAACACCTACCATGGGCAGGGGCACCTCCCAACCCACCAGACCAGGTGCCCAAGGCCCCATCTAACCTAGCCTTGAACACCTCCAGGGATGGGGCAGCCACAGCTTCCCTGGGCAACCTGTGCCAGGGCCTCACCACTCTCAGCATGAAGAATTTCTTACTAATGTCTAAACTAAATCTTCCCTCTTCCAATTTGAAGTCATTCCCCCTTGCCCTATCACTACAAGCCTTTGTAAAAAGTCCCTCCCCAGCTTTCCTGTAGCCCCTTCAGGTACTGGAAGGTCACTAGGTCTCCCCAGAGCCTTCTCCTCTCCAGGATGAACAATCCCAACTTTCTCAGCCTGTGTCCATAGAAGAGGTGCTTCAGCCTCTGGACCCTTTCCAACAGTTCCATACCCTTCTTATGTTGGGAATTCCAAAACTGGACACAATACTCCATGTGGGGTCTCAGGAGAGTGGAGTAGAGGGGCAGAATCCCCTCCCTCAACCCACTGGCCACATTTCTTTTGATGCAGCCCAGGATACAGTTGGCCTTCTGGGCTGCGAGTGCACGTTGCTGGCTCATATCAAGCTTCTCATCAATGAGTCCTTCTTCACAGGGCAGCTCTCCATCACATCATCCTCCATCCTGTACTAGAACTGAGGATTCCACTTTTATCCTATAACCCCTTGGTGGGACTGCAAAGGGAACCACTGCCTTGAAGGATCCTCTATACTCCCACCACAGCACTAGGTAAACAGAATTCAGCCAGACACCACCAGATGATGGGGGAGCAATGGGATTTAGGCTAGGAGATCCTGCAGGCTGGATCCAAGGATGCCAACAAGGCTGTCAGGTCCTGCACTTGAGGCACAACAA